>JAULJZ010000002.1:4210998-4226727 GCA_032270985.1 Heliamphora pulchella | reverse complement strand
ATATATATATAGATATATATATATATATATATATATATAAAACCTCTGTCATCTCTCTCTTTCCACCACCAACCTCTCACCGCCACCGACCCCCTCATTGCCGCCACCGCGCGACCCCCACACTGTCGCCACCACGCGACCAAGAGAGAGAGAGAGAGAGATTGGGTAGTGGTTTGGGGAGAGAGAGATAGAGAGGGTTTGGGTAGTGGGTTGGGGAGATAGAGAGATAGAGAGAGAGAGTATGTGGGTTTGGGGGGTTGGGAAGGGGGTTTTAAGGTGGTTCGGGGATAGTTTTCGTTAAGTATAATGAAAATTTTAACGGTTACGCTAATTTGATGTTAAAATTAAATTTAATGAGAGATTAGTGTAATTTTTAAAATCACAGAAGAGATTTCTTTTTTTATCAGAAACTTCAGGAGGGTCAGTGTAATTTATCCTAAAAAAATAACATACATTATTTGATAAAAAAACTAAAAAATTAAAAAATTAAAAAATTAAATCAAAAAACTAATTTTTAAAATATCTTATTTAAACTCTAATCACATTCTAAAAAATAATAATATCTGTACTTGATAATTTATTTACTATAAATACTAATTATATGTATAATCCTAATAATCACCTATATAGTAAGACTGATTTGAAAGAAAAAAAAAACATAAAAAATAATTTTTTATTCAATCAACTAAGTTTAAAAAAATTAATTTAAAAGCTAACTTATCAAGTAATCTATCTTCAATTCAGCTAAGATTTTTTTATTAAAAAACCAAAAAAATTAAAAAATATATAAATTAAGCCAGTTACCCATCAGCCCTTAGTTTATGTGCGTGGCTTGTGTTATTGGTCCTTCATGAATTACAGCTGTAACAGTATCTCCTTTCCCAATTTTGTAGACCCTAGATATTCTCCTGTCAGCTGCGTGTCCTATCCACCGTCGATCTCTGAACTTGAACGACGGATAATAAAATTAATAAATTAAATATCAAACATATATTTAATTTTACTTCGTAAGTGAATTTCCATATTTGCCCACACTGCGAAGAGAGTTGGGGATGCCTCCAACGGCACCGCGTTCACGAGCCTCCTCTCCTGCATAACTTAATAGTAACTTTGAAGGACTCGTTTGGCTCTCAGTTTAAAGTTGGGCTCAAATTATTTACTTTAAAGCTCAAAAAAAGTTTATATCTATTTTGAAATGATTTAAAGAACAAAAAATCTAACTTAAAGTGAAGTTACCAAATGCAGGCTTATTCTATGTTGGTTTGTGTTTTGTCCAAAAAAATTAAGATTATTTTTGGAATATATTTTGAAAAAAAAACCTTATATATTTGGGTTGTATTTTTTGAAATTATTATATGTTATTTTTAAAAATATTTAAATAAGTAATAATCATTTTTGATTTAACCTACTTAATTATCTAAAAATATACTAACTTCTGTTAAAAAAATCAACTATAAAATTAAATTAAATAATAATTTAAATTAAACTCGGCAAAGAAATTAATAAGAATTACTGTACGGGACGACCCGTAGATTGAATTTATTTCAAGGGTTGGATCCGGGTCAATTGATCCTGCCAACAAATCAACTCCTGCAAAGATAAACAAACGTGAATTAATCGGCGGCGAATTGCCAGATGCTCCTCCAACGACGAAGTTAATGAATGTGTATCAATGTACTGAAAACTACTATAAACTTATAAGGTGGACTCCAAAAAAATCTCCACCCTTCTACCTATTGTACTTTCTCTTTTATAGTAGTGAATACTCTTTTTTTGTTCTCTTTATAAATCATGATTAATTATTTGACGCCCTCTAACATACCCATCATGCCATACTCTGGCCACTGTTGCCACTACATTTGGTGGGGGTGACGGTTCGTTCACTGTCACATCGCCTTAAATTCTCATATCTCGGCCTGTTTTTTGAGCCGATCTCCGTGTAAATAACGCTTCACCCGAGACTCTGAGCTTAGTGAGTGGGAAACATTAAATCTAATAGCATTTAATGTCTGTCTTGTTAGACCATGTCGCATTAAATGTTGTACCTCCTTCGGCCTTCGGCCACATCGCATTTATTGCGTCATCCGTACCTAAGCTGTGACCGCATTGGCTTTTGCCGAACTCCTTCCCCTATGGGCTGGGTTCCACATCCACCAATAGGTGTCACTCGGTCCATTAGCCCAGGTCTCGGTCTCGGGCCGTGGCCGGACTACCTGAATTCATTTTTCCGTCTCATTCCCCCTTCAATTACTATTTTCTGTGTTTCTTTTTGTATTAACAATTTTAAATTATTTTCATGCTCAACTAAAAAAGATTGCGTAATTGGTCAATATCACACTATTTTTTTTCTTAAAATTGTTTTAAAAAATTAAATTAAACAATAATTTAAAGCAAAATCTTTAGAAAAAATTGTGTTTTAAAAATAAACTGAACATATTAGCGGAAGGAGATTTCAAAAATTTGGCTACATATATACATGTTCTGCTTTTTTTTTGAGAAAATTATTACTTCAAATGTTTTTTTTTTACCAAAAAACTATATATCGTTTGGCCCTGAGTCTCATATTGGATTAGCATTTTTACGATTAAATGTGCATATTTTAATCCACAAATGTGTTTATTTCTTTTATGGGATAAGTACTTATTCGAAGGGAGACACAACCTAACCTTTTATTCGTTCACAAGAATTGAATTAAAATAATAATGTTATGACAAAAAAGTTCTTGTGTGAAAGTTTTGACATTATTCTTATGTTTTAATAATGATACTGCTTTGTTATCTCATATTATTGTTGTAACTAGTGACAATTTTTTGATTAAAAATTCTACATTTGACATTTTGTTAATAGAATGTGACTAAGGTCCTGTTTGGGCTCTCTTAAAAGTTGGGTTTTTTTTTTGCAAAAAAAAAAAACATCTTTTAAACTGCATTGCTTTGTTATTGTTATCACATATTACGGTTTCGATTTCTTATTACAAATACAAGAAAAAGCAATATAGATATTCTAATAAACGGTATGTAATGAAATAGATTATATAACCATGTAAATAATACAAATATTTAGAGAGAAGTGACTCAGAATAGTAGGATGGAATCTATTTGAAGTTCCAAAAAATATAAAAAAATATAGTTATAAACTTACTAAAATAACCATCTCATTATTATAAAAATATGATAAATTCAATACAAAATATTATATATATATATATATATATGCATAATATAGTTATATAGTATTAATTATTATACAATTATATATAAAATATTATAAATTTAGAACAACTATTGTATAGCATATGTCAAACAATTCTGTCATATTTTAAACCGGAACGTGAAACTAAAATCGAGAACTGAACCATATTACATGGATTTTTTTTTTAGGCGAACTGGAGTTGGAGTAATAAACTAAAAAAAATAAAACTGAACGACCTGTTTGGACTGATTTGAACCAATTTTCCGACTTGGTCGTTTTTTTAAACAGCACTACTTATAATAATAAGTTGGGGAACCAGGGGTTTATTTTGTGAATTAAATTCACCTGTAAAAGGGTATTATTTAATGAAGTTATTGACGAATTATGTGTAGCCTGTACCGAACGTGACCATTTCTTTACTTACAAAATTATTACTTACCGTTGGAACGCATTTGATTCGCATCACGGAGATACCATTAAAAACACAACTATATTGGCCCTGAATGGGTAAATAAGTAATATTTTGTTTATTTCTGTTATTTTTGTTATTTTTGATTTTTTTTCAATTTTTGACTAAATTATTTTATTTTTTCAAATCGTCTCAATGAAATGAACTCAAAAAATAAAAATTTTTGATCAAAAAATAAAAAAAGTCCACTAAAGATAAAAATAAGTAATATTCGATTTGGCTTATTAGCTTATTTTTGTCTTTTTTGATTTTTTTAATATTTTGATCAAATTTTTTTACTTTTTCGACTCGTTTTAATAGAGAAATCTAAAAAGTATAATAATAGTTTGATTAAATAATTTAAAATATTCACTAAAAACGAAAAATATATGATGAGAAATAAGCCAATAAACAACTTTTACCTATTCAGAGCTATTATTTGCCAGAAGAAATTATGGTATGCACCCACATATTATATGTATTTTTAAATGAGCTTAAATTTATATAACTAAAAATAAAAATAAAAATAAAAATAATTTTATATAAGCTTAAAATTGTTATAATTAAACCTAAAATTGAAATGACCAAAAATTCAAATTAAAATAATTAAAATCCATATGGGATATATTATTAGTATATTTTTTTATAATTAGAATGAGAGTTTAAAACTCTTAAAACGCTTAGATAAAAAACCTCCTTTTTGATTAATATTTATATTATATATAAAGCAAATTTTAGAAGTTTGAAGTCATGTTACAAATTTTCTATTTTTAAAATTACCTCTTTAACTGTTACATTCTAAAATAATTAAATAGATAAAATTATAAAATTGTTATTGAATATTTATTTTTTAATTTTTTAAAAATAATTGCACACACGTGTATGCGTATATCATGCTTATAATATGCATAAAATTAATAATAAAATTCTAATTATTATGTAACTCTCACACATTTTGAATTAGTTTCCTACAAAAATATAAAAGTTTGCTTGGTTGTGTTTTCTAAAATTGTAATTTAAAAATTATTTTTAAAAAATAAATTTAAAATTTATTTTTTAATATTTAAAAAAAAAATACATTTAGTGTACTATTTTTAAAAACCTAAACTTAAACCCAAACCCCCCAAACCTAAACTCTAACCTTAACCCTAACCCTAACGTCGGCGACACCCAAACCCAGAACTTGCGCCACCGCCGGTGAGTATCAGAAAATAGTTTCGCGACGACGGCGGCGATGGTAGTAGCTCGGCGATCTGTGTTTGACATTGACGATCTGTGTTTGACAATCTGCGATGGTGGTAGCTCGGCGACGTTGATGACAGACCGGCGACGATGGTGGATGCTCGACGACGACAGTGGCAAAATTTTGAAACCCTAGCTGACGATGCCAACGACAATTTCGAACGGTGAAAAAAGGTCGCGACGACGGCGATGCCTTCGACGGCGAAGAAAGCTCACGACGACGATGGCGACTTCGACGGCGAAGAAAGTTCGCGACAGCAATGACTTCGAATGACGACGACGAAGAACAAAGCTGTGAAGCCTCTTTCTGTGTTTTCATTTTGTGAGAAGGAAAAAAAACAAATCAAAAAATCTGAAAATAAGTTTTTCATGTTTTCAAAAAACACCTAATTTTTAACGCAGTTTTTTCTCTTTTTTTGATTTTTTTTTTTCAAAATTGCTACCGAATGAATTTTTCGGAATTCTATAAAAGTATTTTAATTTCTCAAAACACAACAACATGAACAATCCCAACCTTTTGCCAAATGTGCCAAGATACGACGTAGTATTACGGTCCGATTAATTAAAACACGCTCCGCCGGCCTTACCGCGCTCGCGTTTTAAATCGACGAATCAAGACAACATCCGAGCTCAGCTGTAAGCCCCAATAAGCTCGCGTTCAGGATGGACCCACTCGTAATTATGCCACTTAAAGAGGGGCAGTATGGGAATTCAGTTCAATTAACGACCGTTTACTTGTTTTCTTAATCCCCAATTAGTTAATTATTATTATTATATTAATAAATTTAACTTGACCACCGGCATCGACAAAGGTAAGAAGAGAAGGAGAAGAGAAGAAAAAGAAAAGTAGACCATAAAAACACAACAGAGCGAAGGGTTTTTGCATCTCTCTCTCTCTCTCTAAAGTCGATTTCTCCATTTTCCGGCGAATAATCGGTCGTTGGTGAAGGATTTTAGCTTGTTTTGCCGACTAATTCTGCTTCAATAACTGTTGTTTTTCGAAAACTTTTTTCTGAAAACAGAAAAAAATCTCGAAGTGGTACTGAAGATCACAAAGGGCCGAGGTCCATCTTGTTCTTGCATTGATCTTGGAATTCTAGGAACTGGAAGAAGAACTAGTCAGTTCTTTGATCTGTGGTGGTGGCTGAGTCGACGACGGCTGAGTCGTCGTCGTCGTCTCTGAACGAATCGGAAGCAGAGGTTTCCGATCCGGTTAAAGTTAATCGACATGGTATTGGTTTATACATTGTTCTTTGTGGTTGTTTTTAGCATAGACTGTTCTCGATTTTCATTTGAAGTTGTGATGTTCTTTTCAATGCCGATGACTGATTTATATAGTTCTTGTTATTTTATTTCCGTGTTAGTCTGATCTGTTCTTAGTTGAGTCGACTTTAGCATTTACGATTGCTTGTAGATTTGTACTTCATGTTATTGTCATAGTTAGGTAAGGTTGCGATCAGCTTTTTGTTTTGAATGCTCATTTTGTTTTGCTATTTCTTTTTGAGTAATTTCAGAGAAAACTCGATGGATGGTCAATTTAAATATTAGCTCGGTGCCGAACAAGGCTCAAAACTTCAGACTTAAATCTCAGATTTTGATTTTTGATTCAGATGTGCGTGCATTCTCTTTTCATAACAAATGCAGCTTCTAGGCCATCTCCAACCCTTCATCTCTTCTTTCATTAGATTGGAGTAAGATTTTTGGTTAAAAGCTTCATTTGATACTACACACTCCAATGGTCATAAGCAATTCCTTCATCAAATCTTTCTAAAAATTCCCAACTTATCCTCAAAACACATTTTTAAACCATATTTTTTGATGGAAAAATTGAATGCTCCAGCCCTTCATCTTTTAAACATTTCATCAATTCTTTTTAAAAATTTCCAGACTTATCCCAAAAGCTTATTTCACCAAATTTGGTGAAAAATTTGTCTTTTCCTTGATTTGATATGGGTCTGATAAAAGGATTGGAGCTCAATTTTAGCTCATTTTCATCAAATTTAAATTCGATAAAAAAGATGAAGAGTTGGAGATGCCAAATGATCAGAAAAATGATGATATGGTTTTGATGAGTTGGCCAGACAGTTGATATCAGTTAGCTTAATTTATTGCAAATGAGCAGCTCAAGCTGATGTGATTACTTTGGGGATTTTGGACGTTCTTATGGCTCTTTCATATGAGTGCATCCCTCTCCATCTGTCCTCCTCTTTAATAAGTTACCCCCTTTATATTCCTGGGACTGGTTTTAGCAGTTCTTACTATGAATTCGATCTGTTAACAAAGAAACTAATTAGTTACCTGTCTCTGGGATTTGTCCCTTAAACTATAGGAAATAAAGCACCAAGGGCCATTGTGCTAGTGCTTTATGGTTTTCCTTCCTGCTTAAGAGCCTAAGAGGCTTCTATGCAATTTGTTACATGTTATGTCTTCCTCACTTTGTTTTATTTACTCTGTCGAAACCTTGCTGCATGCGCTGATTGAATGCATTTTTTTTTGGGGGGGTACATTGGAGGCCATAGGCCAGGGGATGCTGGGGTCCGAACCCCGGTTGGGTGAGGAGCCCATCAAGCGCCCTACCACTTGGGCTAGGGGCTTCTGTTTTCTTGTACTTATGCAAGAAATTGGCCTGGAGCATTCCTAAGAAACTGATACCCTTAGGTAGTGTTTGGTTTAGTGGAATAATTTTGTATAGGAATAGAATGACAATTCCATAGTATCTACGTTGGAATTCCCATTCCTTTAAATGGAGGAATTTTGATTACTTGTGGAGTTGACATTCTATCATTTTTTGGCTAACCAAACATTGGAATGAATATTCAACGGAATCATCATTCCATTCCAATTCTCATTTCAATAACCAAACATAACCTTATTGATAAAATTTATGCATTGGATTATTGCTTTGTTCAGGCAAAGTTATGTTTCAACAACATATTCACATTTCTCACTGGATGAGATTAGGAACTTGTGATCCACATTTGTGCCAACTGCTGTAAAAACACTGCAAGAATTGGGTTTCAGTTCAATAAAACTCTCTCTCTCTCTCTCTCTCTCTCTCTCACATTTCTCACTGGATGAGATTATAGGAACTTGTGATCCACATTTGTGCCAACTGCTGTATAAAACACTGCAAGAATTGGGTTTCAGTTCAATAAAACTCTCTCTCTCTCTCTCTCTCTCTCTCTCTCTCAAGAATTGGGTTTCAGTTCAATAAAACTCTCTCTCTCTCTCTCTCTTCTTGGTTTTCTTAACCCCTCATTGATCCCTCCTTAAACTTCTTTCTATGAAATTACTACGTTTATTTGCTTGAATTTGAGGTAGCTATTTTTCTTTATCCCGTGATTTGGTTATGCCGTATATCAGTAACATATGCTTTGGTAACAAGATTTGTACTGTGTTTTCTTGATTCATGTTTCTTACTGGCATCAATTCGCATCATGTTGGGAGCGTTTTGGCAAAGTCAGCTTCGCGGATATTAATTCAATGTTCCAAAGACACCATATCTGGAATAAGAAAGAGATTAACTTCACTTTTCTGCGCTGTTTACTAAGTTCTGGTTTGTTTAATTTGTGCGACACTTGGTTTTGTAGGCTGCCTCAGTCAGTCTAGGCATTGGATCTCTTGTTTGGGTGGAGGATCCTGATGAAGCTTGGATAGATGGGGAAGTTGTGGAGGTCAATGTTGAAGAAATTAAGGTTCTTTGTGCTTCAGGGAAGACAGTGAGTGATCCCACCACTTATGCATATGGGCATCTAATTTAGAACTGCACAACCTTCTTCTTTCTCTCTGTTTCTCTATTTTTTTTTCTCCTTTTTGTTGGGGGTGGGGGGTTGTGGTGTCCAAAACGCAGGACTATAACTCCCTATTTCTTTTGTTCTTGTTATTATTTTGTTAATGCATTTATTCAGACAAGTGATGATTCAACTTTTAACGTTTTCTCTTCAAATGCGCCTCCCTGGCGAGAACTAACAGATAACTTTGTTATAAGAATGCAGAAGTTGAGATTCACTGAACTCAGGCCCATTCTTTTGTCATGTTAAACAGCTTGTTGTTAAGGCTTCTAATGTCTATCCCAAAGATGCTGAAGCACCACCATGTGGAGTCGATGATATGACAAAGCTGGCTTATTTGCATGAACCAGGAGTTCTACATAATTTAAGATCTAGATATGATATTAATGAAATATATGTAAGCGTGCTCCGTTTTTTGTTTTGTTTTATACATCATTAACATTTTCTCTTAGTTTGAGGCTGATGAACTTACTGGTGCCTCCAGACTTACACAGGGAATATATTAGTCGCTGTAAACCCTTTTAGAAAACTTCCACATCTGTATGATAGTCATATGATGGCACAATATAAAGGAGCAGCTTTTGGTGAATTGAGTCCGCATCCTTTTGCTGTTGCAGATGCGGCGTACAGGTACTTTGAGACAATCTATTGTTTGCATTATAAGTTGATCGTTTGAACCTCTTAATTCAGCTCTTGATGGAAACAACTACTTCTGTGGATGCAGACAAATGATCAATGAGGGAATAAGTCAGTCAATCTTGGTTAGCGGTGAAAGTGGTGCAGGTAAAACGGAAAGCACCAAGTTGCTTATGCGTTATCTTGCTTACATGGGAGGGAGAGCAGTATCTGAAGGAAGGACTGTTGAGCAGAAAGTTCTGGAGGTAACAATTCATTTTTGTTTCAGAATGTCTGACTAGCTGAAAGGCAAGTTTGGCCCAATGTTAAGGCTTGCCGTTCGTATCACTAGTGGGGAAAGTTCAAGTCACACAAGCAGCTTTTCCAGAACCGGTTAAGTCTGCCTACTTCTTCGCCTTCCTAGGCCCCGCTTTAGTGGGAGGGTTATGCACGGGGTTGCTCTTTTTTAATGCTGACTAGCTGATTTGAGAAGTTGAAAATTTAGATGTTGAATTTTGAGTTTCACAACATGAATACATGGCCATAAATCTGTTACGAATTTCTTTTTGCCCTGTTTTCTCACTTTACAGTCCAATCCTGTTCTGGAAGCGTTTGGAAATGCAAAGACTGTCAGAAACAATAACTCAAGGTGGGGAATTTTTTGCATAAATAATTATCTTCTCGATTTAGGACAAACTATCTGATACTCTATGCTTCTTGTTTGTCTTTATGTGCTTGTTTTGAATGCTGTAGTCGATTTGGCAAGTTTGTGGAGATTCAATTTGATCAGAAGGGAAGGATTTCGGGAGCTGCTATCAGAACTTATTTGCTTGAAAGATCTCGCGTTTGTCAAGTGTCAGACCCGGAGAGAAATTACCATTGTTTTTACATGCTTTGTGCCGCACCACCGGAGGTTAGAGATCTCTGCTTATGCGTGTAAAAAACTTCATTTTCCAAATATGTTTGCATTTATTTACCTCCGGTTTTGACCATTTATATTTGATATTGCAATGTAATCCCTATATCCCCATCTTCTTCATCCTCCTCTTTTTTTTTTAATTTAATTTTTTATACTTATTTCCTCGTCTTTTGTTTAGAATGTAGCTGGGTTTTTTTTTGTGAAATTCAGTGATGTTTAGTGTGATTGGAATTCATTCTAGCATTCTAGAAACTTTACATGTCGCATTTGACAAATGAGAATGAACAATTTACCCATAATTCTTTGGTGCTACAGAAGTGTAGAATTCTAATTAATAGCTAGAGGTTGTATTGAGAAGTATAGCCTTCAGAGTATTTTGGTGCTGTTATATATACTCAAACAGCCTGTTTAGTGGGTGAAGACAATGCTATGCAAGGGGAAGTGCATCTCAGCTTTGTTGATTACATTTCCTCCTTAGAGCAGGCATAATGCGACTTTTCCTAAGAGATATTTGTGAAGGAAAGAGAAAAAATAAACAAAAATTTATAGCCCAAAATCTATCCCTTATCGTGTTCCTTATACTTTCACAATGCATCGGTTATTGTCGTTTGGCACTTGGTTGTGTGCGTCAACATGTTTGTGTATCCAGCATTTCCAACTTCTGTTGTTTGACAATTTCATTTTGAGAAAAAGTTCACACTGGCTTATGTAATCCACGATTATTGTATTTTCTTATTTCAAGAGGAATTGTGCCTCTGTTCTGTCAGGATGTTGAAAGGTACAAATTGGGAAATCCGAGAACATTTCATTATCTAAATCAATCAAATTGCTACGAGTTAGATGGGGTTGATGAATCCAAAGAATACATCGCAACAAGAAGAGCAATGGATGTTGTTGGAATAAGTTCCGAGGAGCAGGTATAACTATTGGGAAGTTATTTCGCATGGGAAATTTGAAAATATTGAATATTGAAGTCACTAACCAAAATTCATGCTATTTATTCTCTTTTGTAGGATGGAATTTTTCGAGTTGTTGCTGCAATTCTGCATTTAGGAAATATTGAATTTGCAAAGGGAAAGGAAATGGACTCATCTATGCCCAAAGATGAAAAATCTTGGTTCCATCTGAGGACTGCTGCAGAGTTATTCCTGTAAAGGATTTACTTATTGACACATGCACCCACATAAAAAGTGACATTATCCTCAGATCTCTATGCTTAACGTGCTACCACGGTGGATGAAAATTTAAATTTCTAAATTGCAAGTCTTATTCAGGTGTGATTTGAAGGCTTTAGAGGACTCCCTTTGCAAACGCGTAATTGTAACTCGTGATGAAACCATCACAAAATGGCTGGATCCAGAATCTGCTACTGTCAGTAGAGATGCATTGGCAAAAGTTGTTTACTCAAGGTTGTTTGACTGGTAAGCTTCATGGTCATCGACCTTGCTTTGTCTACATTTCTTCCTTCATTTGTTTAAAATAACAAATATGTTTTTTGGTGCCCTCTTTGTAATTTCTTCTTGCTTCTGCAGGCTTGTGAATAAGATTAATAGTTCAATTGGTCAAGACCCAAACTCAAAGTTTTTAATTGGAGTGCTGGATATTTATGGATTTGAGAGTTTCAAGACAAACAGGTGCTTAATTGGTACGCTGTTGTTTCATTTGTGAGCAAAAATTGATATCTGGCAGTTAAGTGAATAAAAATATAGTATTCTAAGCTGGAAGGATATCTTACTTCAATAGCAAGGGAGCCACTCATGTGCTATCATTTTCTTCACAAATAATCAGAAATTTTAAAGAGCCCTTGGTTGTGTTTTCCGAAGAAGTAATCTATTACTTCATTTGCGAATAAAATAGACAAAAATGTGTCTTTGATGATCTTTTGACCTCGAGAAATCTGCAATACCACCCCCAGTTTCTTACTTTGGTTTACCTTTGAGCTCTACTTTCAAAGCTAAGGCAGTTTGGAATCGGGTGGTGGATAGATTTCAGAGGACGTTGGTAGGGTGAAAGATGCAATACTTATTGAAGGTTGGGAGACTAACCTTAGTTAAAAGCACTTCGGCGAGCATTCCAATTTATTTCACTTGGTTCACACCATTCCTGCCAGCATTGCAATTTGTTTCATGTCAGTTCACAGCATTGCTGAGTTGCTAGCTAAGAGGCTAGAGAAGCTTAAGAGGAACTCTCTTTGGGGAGGTATTGGGGAAGAGTTCAAGTGTCATCTTGTTGATTGGGACTCTGTTTGCAACTCAATCCAAGAGAGGAGCTTAGGTGTGAGAAGATTGAATATTTTTGATAAGGCCATGGGAAAATGTCTTTGGAGGTTTGCTTGTGAAAGGAATAGTTTTTGGAGAAGAGTGGTGGTGCCCAAGTATGGGGATAATAGGGGTGATTTTGCAACAACATCATAGGTGTCTTGCTCTCATGCTGCCGGGGGAGGGGGGTATGGTAAGGGTATTTGACTGGTGTGGGAAGACTTCTCCAAGCTTGTTAGCTTTTAGGTTATGAGGAGGAGTAGGGTGAAATTCTAGAGACATAAGCGGTGTGGAGTGGAGTCGTTTGGCTATGCCTACCCTGCTATTTTCGAAAAGCAGTGGATTGTGATAGGACGGCGGTTTTTTTTTAGGATATCATTGCTCTATATGACTTTACCAACCTCACGTGGGAGAGAATAGCATTCGTTGGAGGGGGAGGGGTAGTGGTATATTTCATGTTTCTTCTTCTTCTGTGTGGCTTTGAAGGGCAGCTTATGTTAGTGGTTTCCTTTGCAGGGGGCATTTGGAAGGTGGAAATGTAGCTGGGTGATGGGGAGTTGAAGGGGTGCCAGGGCAGGAAGACAGAAGAGGAAAGCTTAGTTTATGGCTTCTTCGTGCTTCATGTGGTTGATTTAGCAGAAAAGGAATAGGAAAACTTTGGATTGTGTAGAGGAGCCAGTTTCTAGGTTGAAGAGCTGCTTCCTGAACTTTTTGTATAGTTGGTTTCAGGGTTTGTGAATCGTAGTTTAGATTCTTTGGTAGATTTTGGAGATTCTCTCCGTTTGTAAGAGGGGAACTTTTTTTTGGTCTTTGGTTCTTTGGTAATTTTTTGTGTTCCTATTTGTACTTGGGTGGCATCCCCTGATACTTTCTTAATACGCTGAATCTACCATTACTTTTCGGAGTATCTGCAACGCTAATGTAACAAGCTGTCCTTGCCCAGTACAATATTGTCCGTATTGGCTGCCACATGTAGTGTACGCATGTTGGCCCATGTGGCCAGCTCACAACTTTGATCTTCCCAAGTTTCTATGGAGAAGATCTTGTACTAGGAAGGTCTGAGTCTTTATTTATAGCATTAGACATCCTATTTTTCATCCGAGGTTGGGTTTGGAGTGTCACAAGATTCACAAACGTCCCTAGATACATGTAAAATTGACGAGCCTTGTAGATCCTTGTGCCTTTCAATTTCTCTTATCTTGGTCTGTGATTTGATTTATGGTAAGGTTTTTGAAGGTTTGAAATAGTTGATCATAAGAAGCTATGGCCATCTGGTGGATGACCGTTTTTTCCTTTTGATAATGCTTAACTATGGAAAGGTAGATTTCTTCTTGGAGTTTATACTTTACTGATGCCAGACATCTTATGTTTTCCTCTCTTGTATTTTTCACGCGGGAGTGGGGTCTTGGCACGATTGGACATATTGGAACACTTATTTCAGATACAAAACATTTGGCTTGCCGTTAGAACTAACAGCTTCTGTGTTGTCACTACTGGGCTCCATGAGTTTACCTTAGAGTATTCGTTTTTATTTTTCCTACATTTATTTTTTTATACTGTTTTAATGGATAGGAGAAAGTTCGGGTGGTGCTTTAGGCACCACTACATCTATTTAACTGCTACATTTTCAGCTTTTTTGGTGATGGCCTAGCTATGTTGTTATGGAGCTCCCAATGTGATGACCATCAGAGATGACACAGCTTTTTGAATACCAAAAGAATGAGTTTTTATTGTTGAATGGATTTGGTTCGGAAGTAGATCTTTTGCAGAAGCTGCAAGTTGGACCATTTTTCTGATTTTTTTTTTTTGTGTTTTGTGGATTTCTGCAGCTTTGAGCAATTTTGCATCAATTTGACAAATGAGAAGCTTCAGCAACACTTCAATCAGGTTTGTGTTGTAAGGCAACTGCATAGCTTCTTCATTCTAATAATAAGCTTACATATGAGGGATGTCTTTATGATCCATAAATATTTTTTGAACAGCATGTTTTCAAAATGGAGCAAGAGGAATATACAAAAGAAGAAATCAATTGGAGCTACATTGAATTCATTGATAATCAAGATGTTCTAGATCTCATCGAAAAGGTTTGTGGTCTCTACATCCTATAACTTTTTCCTGGCATCTCATTATTCTAGTCATGATTCTCTTCACATCCAATTGGATACAGTTTTATATAAGGGTATCACTACTTGCTCTTGCCCAGTAAATATTCTTTAGTTTCGTTGTTCATGCATATAATGTAAGATTACAGCTATACCCTTGATGACGGTATATGTTCTTCTGACCCATTAACAGGCGGGGCGACCCACCACTTTAGGGGGCCTAAGGCAAATCTCAAAATGGGGCCTTTTTATACACAGAAGCACCAATTAACATACATAAGTATAAATTTTGCACATTGTAATTCATTACTCTAAAATTTATTTGTTTGCTTTGGCGGAGACCTAAAGTTCTTTTTGAAAAATTATCTTTTTCATTGGTAATGTGACTAATCCACTTATACTATTGTGAAATAGTCGTTGTTACTTGTTAGATAGGATTTTAAAAAATCTTTATTTTGCACAAAAAATTATTACAGGTTTTTTCATTATTAATATGTGAGCAAATGCATGAATTAAGAAAGGATCATAGTTTATTCATACAACCCAATGTGATAAATTAAGCGTTTTCTTTTTCTTCACTATGTATAAACTTTTAAAAAATCAGAAAACAAATCAACATCAGAGATAGTTGCATGGATTTTTTTTGGCAGGCGAGTAAGGGCTTGCTACTTCAATTGTGTTGCATTTGTTTGCTATTGAGTGGGGGCTTATTTCTTGATTGTGTTGTTGTTTCAATTGGTTTTCTAGATTGTTTGTGAAAAAATAATAAGATTGTAATATATATACAGTGATATATGTCGTTTAGTAATTGTGGGACTCCATCCAATTGGGTGCATTAAGCGTTGGCCTTAATGGCCTAATGGATGGCCCTTCCCTGCCCATTAAGACATTGATCTGCTTTTCATTCTGGAGACAAGCATCTTAAATTCTAGTGAAGTAAGCTCTTTTTCTTCGCTCCAATATTTTCCAATTTGTACCATCCACTATTTGTGTCTTCTTTTGTTACGTGTTTGCATTGATGTTCCTTCTCTTTCATCTGCTGTTCCTGGATAGACATCGTTGCAGATGATAATAAAATAAAATAGAGATGGGAAGGGAAATTGGAGAGGTTGAGAGAGTGCATTCGATTTGAGCGAAATCTAGGAGGTTAAGGTAGTACACT
>JAULJZ010000002.1:4189887-4202600 GCA_032270985.1 Heliamphora pulchella | reverse complement strand
GGACCAGATTCAGAGAATGACTGACTCATTTTATCTGGACCTTTTTTTAAAGCTTTAGTTAAGTATTACACTGCTTTATAACTTTTGTCCTTTCTTATGGGGTTTGTTGCTGTTAACTTCCTCTGCAATTTGGGAATTGGCCAAGACAAATGTATCACTGGGTACATGTGATTATATGTTCTCTCATGCTGTATTTGGGTTATGGATTTGTGGAGCGATTTATAAGGGAAAGCAAAATGATAGGGAAACAATCACACAATTTCAGAATCTTTATTTCATTTTTATTATTTCCTTTCCATCTATAAATCCCTCCATGAATCCATGCTCCAAAACAATCTCAATGTTTTGCTTCTCTAATCCAATAATGCTGTTTTTAATGTTCAGAAACCTGGTGGCATAATAGCTCTTCTGGATGAAGCTTGGTAAGTGCTGTACTGCTGTAAGCACTGTCTTCCATGTCAAGTAGAGTAATGACGTGCAATTTATTTATGTTGTTTACCATTAATTTGTGATTACATTTGATGGTTTTTCTATTGAGATTAGATGACGAGACTTGTTTTTGTTGTAGTATGTTCCCAAGATCAACGTATGAAACCTTTGCCCAAAAGCTGTATCAGACATTTAAAAACCATAAACGCTTCAGTAAGCCGAAGTTATCGCGTTCTGATTTCACAATTTGCCATTATGCTGGAGATGTAATTTTCTATTCTTTAACTTATCCTGTGTTTAATGGTTCATTAAGTGTTAGAATAGTGACCTTTGAAAGAAGAATTAACAACATCTTTTGAAATTAAAAATATAGACCAACAGTTTGATTTATGATAGGTCACCTATCAAACTGAATTGTTCCTGGACAAAAACAAAGACTACGTTATTGCTGAACATCAAGCACTTCTGAGTGCTTCCAAATGTTCCTTTGTGTCGGGCTTGTTCCTGCCTTCGTCTGAGGAGTCTTCTAAACAATCGAAGTTCTCTTCTATAGGTGCACGGTTCAAGGTCTGATCTCTCTCTCTCTCTCTCTCTCTCTCTCTCTGTGGGTGTGCATCTCCACACGTAAATTATATGTTTCTTTTGCCTTGACTTGCAAAGCTCCTCTTGTACTTGTTACAGCAACAATTGCAAGCATTGCTTGAAACTCTGAGTTCAACTGAGCCTCATTATATTCGCTGTGTGAAGCCCAATAATCTTCTTAGGCCAGCTATTTTTGAGAATAACAATGTTCTACAGCAACTACGCTGTGGGGTAAGGAAGACTCCATTTTACATGGTGTTGGAAATAAAGCTCCCTGTCCCTTTTATTTTTATTTCTTTTAAACATCTGTTCCTGTTATGTGATTACTTCCAGGGGGTCTTAGAGGCAATTCGAATAAGTTGTGCTGGATATCCTACAAGAAAACCCTTTTATGAATTTGTTGATCGATTTGGCATCCTGGCACCTGAAGTTTTGGATGGGAGGTACTTTGATTGTTTTTTGTTTGTTTCTTTTCTTCTATTATATATATATATAATATTTGTTTTGACATGGTTATAATCATTAAACAAAGTATTAAAGTTTCTGACTCGTTTTGTATTACTTTTATGATAGTACGGATGAGGTTTATGCTTGCAAGAGGCTTCTAGAGAAGGTGGGACTGCAAGGGTATCAGGTAATATATTACTCATTATTTATGAAGAAGTTGGTTCTGAGAATGGATTTCTATCAGAATTAGGTTATGATTGTGAGACAATTTCTCCGTAACCGAATCTTTTATGTATGTCACACCCAAATTTACTCCATATGTGATGGTGTTACATGAATGTGGCAAATCATGTGTTCTCATAGTCTATTGATCACAGTAAAATGTATGAGTTGTTGAGCATTGTTATTGTATCATTTTAATTTGCACACCCACACCCATACACACATATGTTAGATTTCCTATTGTTTCAAAAGTTTAAGCCATTACGCATTTGAATGGTAATGCGCCTTTGTAAATTTTAGCTGCAGGTTGAAGTTTGCTATATGAAATATCATGCGTTTCTTAGTCTGACTTGAGATTTGCAAGGGAACAAAAAAATAAAAAAAAACCCATAACGGGAGAACAAATTCAGAACTGCAGATTAGGAGAATAGGGGTATGGCCTTTCTAGCTATCTCCCATCTTGCTAAAAGTGCCTTTAATAATGTCCCATTTTTTACCATCAGGCAAATGTCCAGCATAGAAGTTGTGCCTTCAATAAAGCATTGACCCTTGCCCTAGACTTAGTTTTCTTGGTAGACGGCCTTTATGTTTGTTTACTGACGGGCTATGAAGTTATTACTTTCTCTTTGTGTTTCGGAATGTGAAACTGGGCATGGTCTCCTCCCTGACCCCTCTTGCCAACCATGTATGTGTTCTTAAGTTCCTTGAATTTTTAGAACTTTTGAAGCTAGAAAACTTGACAGACTGGCAATACATTCCACTTTATGGAGTTCCCCTTTGTGAACTATTATTATAGTGTTTGGGTGAATGTCTCCTTAAGAGTCTCCTAAAGAAGTATCTCACCAACACTACCTTCTCTACCCCACCCCCATAAGGCGGGAAACACAGAATTCCCTTATTCTTGACTTGTGAATGTAGTATAATGTGACATAATAAAACAGTTGCATGTTAACCATTAATATGGTTTTTGGTCCATTTGGGAAAAGAGTTGGGGAACTAACTGGTCAATTTTTGCACTCTTAAGTTGCTCTTTAACCTCTTTTAGTTAACATAAGGGCGAATATTAGATTAAGCTACTGATGTCATTATTACTTTTTATAAGGTCACTCAAAAGTTTTCAAGGCATAGAAATAAAGATCACTGCCAGTTCCCAACTGATTTCAGTGTCTGCTTACCCAACATTGGGTGGTTTTATCAGACATAATTTCTGGTTTAACTCTTTTCTTTTCCTGGTGTGAACTGCTAAATCCTCACGTGTAGCATGTTTCTGTTTCCTTGGTGGGTTTTTGGATTTTTTTATTGTTTATAATTAGGCTTATTTTTGCAGATTGGTAAGACAAAGGTGTTTCTAAGGGCTGGTCAGATGGCTGAACTGGATGCCCGCCGAACTGAGATCTTAGGAAGATCAGCAAGCATTATTCAGAGGAAAATCCGTTCTTACATGGCACGCAAAAGTTTTTTCTTGCTGCGTTTGTCTGCATTACATATTCAATCTGTGTGCAGAGGTATTCAATTGTGTTGGATATGTGTTTTTTCATCTGAATCTTTTTAATTTGCTTATAATCCTATCTTCTGGGTTTTTGAAACATCTAATTTAGTGATTTCCCCCCGTTATGTTCATTGCAGGAGAACTTGCTCGCCAAGTTTATGAGAACATGAGGAGAGAGGCTTCTTGCCTGATAATTCAGAGAGATTTCCGTATGCATCTTGCTAGAAAAGCTTACAAAGAATTGTGCTCATCTGCTGTTTCTATTCAGGCTGGTATGCGTGGGATGGCTGTACGGGATGAGCTTCGCTTCAGAAGGCAGACAAGAGCAGCAATTATTGTTCAGGTAAACTTAGGAGTGAGAAAACACGTTTCCTATTGACAAAGTTCTGAAGCTGCTTATTTTGTCATGGTTCATGACTAAGCGGTTATACTATTAATACGTTTTACTACTTTGCCACGTATCATAAAGTGTTCATTGATGTGGCTTGCGTTTCCATATTGGCTAGCTTCTGTTGAACTTTTTGTTGTTCCTTAAATTTAAAGTGGCTTAATGTCTTTATTCCAGAGTCAATGTCGCAAATACTTAGCTCGCTTGCACTATGTGAAGTTAAAGAAAGCTGCAGTCACCACACAGTGTGCATGGAGGGGAAAAGTTGCTCGTGGAGAACTGCGGAAGCTTAAGATGGTGACTCTCTCAGTTTGATTTTTATGTTCTTTTATTGTTGTTTTTTCATTACTTGCCTTTTTCCCTTGTAAATATATTTTTTGACTGTATTCATTGTACTAAAAAAACTTGCCTTTGAAAAATCTACACTTTTCAATGTAGCATGATTAGGAAAACAATATGAAATTTGTTACTAAAATTCCTGTAGTTTGAAGTTAGAATTGAAACAGAAAGTTCTTTCCTGTGGTCCACGTGTTACCTCCATGTAGAAGTTCCTTTTTAATTCTATTTGTTCAATTGTTTACTTAACTTCATGGATCTGTCTCATGTAATTAATCATCCTCATCTCTGCCTTTTTGTACTTTAGAAGTAGAAATTTATTTCATTTCTTGTCTGTAAATACAGGCTGCAAGGGAAACAGGGGCTCTTCAAGCAGCCAAAAATAAACTTGAGAAGCAAGTTGAAGAATTAACTTGGCGACTACAGCTGGAAAAACGCATGAGAGTAAGTTTACTATGTTCATTATTGTTTTAACTCTGATCCAGGGTATTAAATCGTTGTATCACTTGTTGCGGTTGCGTGTAATGGGTGTCGAAAGTATTGCTGAATGTGTAATGGAAATAAAAACTGCACTCGTGATTTTTTTTAAGCACTAGGAAATGCTATAAAACTCATTGATAAGTATGTTATAGGCTTACATATGGCAAAGAAAATGAATGTAGTGGTTTCTGTCAATATTTGACACCTAAAACATATTTTGTACACTAATATCGACTTTTATATTACTTATAAGACAAAAATAAATTGGTATATTTGAATGGTATGAGAATGTCACTGTTTAAGATATTAAAAATACTCGTAGAATAAATAACTAGTGATAATAAAGCAAACAAAAGTTTATATTTGTTGGTGCAACCAACAATAAAAGTACAATAGCAACATACATTAGAAAGTAGAAAAGCTGGAAAAATATCACGTGAAAGGGTGTAGAATGGAAAAAAATGTGGAAAAGTTCTTGACAAAACCTTTTGTCTTCAAGTGGGTTCATTGTCGTGGAAATCAAAAGAAAAAAAGGTCGGTTCTTGTTGTGTAATGGTGCCCATAACGGGTGTATGGCTTTATATGCGCCGACACGGTACAGATTCCCTGTGGGTATCGATTGGCCCATACCCTTGTGAGTTTTTGCATCACCGATATTTTGTTGTGTAACTGAGGCAGTAACTTAAAGAAACCGTTATGTATCGACCCTGCTCCGAGATTGGAATTCTTTATGAACTCTTTTTTCCAATCTCCTTTCCATGTACAGTTTTGTTATAATAAAAGGACTACAAAGTTTTCAATGGTGTTTGGATTATAACAATAAAGAATCTTTTATGGGGTCTTAATTACTTCAGCAAGCACATGTGCTCTCGTAGCTATAACAAAAAAAAAAAACAGATTTTCTTAGCGCCAAAATTGTTAGACAGTGATAAAAACCTTGAAAAGAATACGAGGGGAGAGACAAAAGAAAAAAAACATTGCCCGGTGGTAGTGCTGTCAATTTGAGGTTCTGGGAAGAGTAGAATGAGAATGGACACCAGCTTTATTTGCACAAGATGACTGTCCTCCAAACAAACCCATTTTCTGAGGCTTATCAAGTATCACAACAAGCAATGGCCCCCACAAAGGAGTCAGTTTGGTTCCATGAAAGTCATAGTGTGCCCTTTCTGTGAGTTTACAACATATATTTATAGGAGAATGTACCACTTCGCAAATAGGTGACCCAATGCATACAGAGAAAGCAAATTGATGGAGGAAAGGGAATGTTGAATTCTAAGTGCGCGGGAGAGGGAGAGATTATATGCTATCTACTTCTTGCATTGTCATCCCCTGTGACTTCTGCTATGTTCCTGATATCTTATTCCCTTATTTGCTCATCCAATTTTACCCTCCCCCCTGTAGGCTGACATTGAAGAAGCCAAAACCCAAGAAAATTCAAAATTACAATCTGCTTTACAAGTGATGCAACTCCAATTCAAAGAAACTAAAGAAATGCTCATGATGGAACGCGATGCTGCCAAAAAGGCTGCAGAGAAAATCCCTGTCATACATGAGGTCCCAGTCATTGACCATGCACTGGTGGATAAAATCACAGCTGAAAATGAGAAACTCAAGGTTGTGGGTTTTAATTTTTCTTTGAGATGTGTTTTTGTGTATTAATTTGAGGCATTTCAATTCCTAGAACTCCTAGATGTGGGCCTCACAATTTTTTGTTTCTATTTGCATTTTCTTCTTGTAACTACTTGCAGGCCTTGGTTAGTTCTTTAGAGAAGAAAATTGGCGACACGGAGAAAAAATACGAAGAGACAACCAAAATTAGTGAGGAGAGGTTAAAGCAGGCTTTGGAGGCTGAATCTAAGATAATTCAGCTGAAAACTTCTATGCAAAGGTAAGCAAAGATACTAGAGTATTTGGAGTACAAATCTAAGATTGACATTGCATTGTTGTGCGTGTTCACAGGTCAATTTGTGAATAGTAATGTGCTTTCTTTCTCACCTTCTGTAATTTACTGCAAAATAGTTATTGCTTTCTACATTCACAGGCTTGAAGAAAAGATGTCTGACATGGAATCAGAGAACCAAATTCTTCGGCAGCAATCCTTACTTACTGAACCTACTAAACGGTTGTCAGAAAATCCACCTCCTTCAGTAATCAAGGTAAATATATTATGGAAATTATAGAAATCCTCGCCCCTTAAAAAAAAAATCCTATGGCTTCTGTCCTGTGCTATTTGTTTTATAAGTTTACTTCATGCAGAACTTGGAGAATGGTCACTACGTGAATGAAGAGAATAGGGCCAATGTATGTATTCTTCTGCATTGTTTATCTACATTTTTTTGGGCTCTAAGTTATCTCTGTACCTTTTGCTTTCGTGGTCACGAAAAAGTTCCATTTCTACAGGAACCACAAAGTGTCACACCTGCCAAGAAGTTTGGATCAGAATTTGATAACAAGTTTAGAAGATCAATAATCGATCGTCAACACGTATGTTCCGACACAGATTGTATCTGCCAAATCTGTTATGTTTCTATTTCTATTATTCTCCCATTATCTTTGTTGACTGAATTTAACATCTTTGAGCTTCAAACTTTATGTAGGAGAATGTTGATGTTCTTATCAACTGCATTATGAAGGACTTTGGGTTTAGTCAAGGCAAACCTGTTGCAGCATTTACCATTTACAAATGCCTTCTCCACTGGAAATCTTTCGAGGCCGAAAGGACTAGCGTGTTTGATCGTCTCATCCAGATGATTGGTTCAGCTATTGAGGTAATTGGATAATTTGGATTACATTTTCATTATCTTTCCGGATGTGATGATCGTAGCAAAGTTATTACAATTAGTGTCCATGATGCGTTTAGAGTATGGAAAATGATTATCTTATCTATTTCTTATGATTTGATTATCTGCTACTATTGGTTATTAACAATTGGTTTCGTCCACCCTTCATAATTATTTCAGTTTTGGTTTCCTTTGTTCTCATTTTGACTATCCTAAGAACCTTTATTTGGATTGTTCCCGTAAATCCCCTTGAGTTTCGAAGAACTTGAGGATGCTTAGGAATCTTAAATAAATAAATAAATAAATGGTCTTTCCCCAAATTGTCCTAAGTACATAACATAGATAAAAGACAAATGATAATAAACACCTCTCTCTGTTATTTTGGTTTTCAGATCTATCAATTGAAAAGTGGTTTCTGATAAGTTACCTCTCCATTGGTTTCACCCATCCTGCATATGGAAATGCAAACAAGGAATGAGTGCAGATGGAGATACTTAAACCCAAGATCATCTACAAACTAAACCTCTGAAGCCTCATGCCATGTTAGATCACTAATTGTCCCAAAAGCTTAACTTGTTTGGAAATACGTCAACAATGTATATCTATCTATTTGGAAAGGGACACAGATCGAACATGCTTGTCAGACATCATGAACAGTACTTGTTGTATATTTGCATATTCATAGTTGAGTCCTAAAATACATTGCTGAGTTATAGTAGTTTATTGATGAGCTTTGTTAGGTTGTGTCTACTTTCTTTATGGAACTACTGTTAATGAATTGCTCTAGTGTGTCTTGAGTGTTACTTTATATTATTTTTAGTGGTTTGTGTATGTTATCTTCATTTATATAGCAAATAAAAACATATAGGACATAAATTTTTTGTATCTCTCTATCATGTCCATAGACTCCATACCTTTTTTGTTTTTTGAAAGTTGTCATGTCCCGTGTCCGTAATTGTGTCGTGTTTTTGTGTCTAGTTACTGTGTCCGTGGTTCTTAGGTGTAGTTAAATATTATTAATGTGTATTTTATTGTTTTCTTTATCGGAGAAGTTTTTTTACTCGTCTTTTATATAAGCCCTTCTGAGGTGTTCCTTTAAAAGTTGACCTAATTTCTTGGACTGATGTCATTCTAAGCCAGCCCGAAAGATAGGATTCATCGATTAATTTACCATTGCTTGGTATCATCAGGCATTGTACTTGTAAATGATATCTACTTCTGCGTTTTTTGAGGAATCACCTATTCCTATTTACATTTGTAGACATGCATGTGTGACTTCTCATGTTAATTGGTAGTACTTCAACTATTTTCTTATTCAGTTGAAGTTGTTTTCTTTTGCCTACTCTTGTTGTTGTAAGTTTGCTTAAGAAGGTTTCTAGAGCGAAGCGTGATCTATGCTGATGTATCATTTTTGTAATTATGTTGTTCTGTTCATTAATGACTACAAGTTGTGCTCGGTTACTGGGTAAACATGAAGCAGTGTGTAATTTTCATGGGGTATCAATCTCCTTGTTTCCAGATACAATCTCTTCTCCTTTATTTCTAGAGCGAAGCGTGATCTATGTTGTTGTTTCATTTTTGTAATTATGTTGTGGTGTTCATTAGTGACTGCAAGTTGTGCTCGGTAACTGGGTAAACTTGAAGCAGTGTTTAATTTTCATGTGGTATCAATCTCCTTGTTTCCAGATACAATCTCTTCTTATACTCTTCCCTCTAGAGCGAAGCGTGATCTATGTTGTTGTGTCATTTTTGTAATTATGTTGTTCTGTTCATTGGTGACTACAAGTTGTACTTGGTTACTGGGTAAACACGAAGCAGTATTTAATTTTTGTGGGATATCAATCTCCTTGTTTCCAGTTACATTCTCTTCTTATACTCTTCCTTTATTTACTTGTAGATTATCAATGTGGGGCATTTTCAAAAATTGAAGCATAACAAAATTATCAATGTGGGACATTTTCAAAAATTGAATCATAACAAAGCTTACCTCGTTACAGGATCAAGATAACAATGATCATATGGCTTATTGGCTATCAAATACCTCTACATTGTTGTTTTTGCTCCAAAGAAGTTCAAACGCTGCTGCTGCACCTGGCGTAACTCCAGCTCGAAAACCACCCCCTCCGACCTCACTGTTTGGGAGGATGACAATGGTATTGTAATGTTTCAACTTTTTTCCCATTCTTCCAAATTAGTTTTGATTGTGGCATGAAGCAGGACGACATTCTTCTCGCTCTATTGATCCGATGCACTATGACTTGCTTTTTCTTTCCAGGGATTTCGTTCTTCTCCTTCTTCAGCAAATCTTGCTGCATCTCCGCATGACATAGTACGCCAAGTTGAAGCTAAATACCCAGCCCTGCTTTTCAAGCAGCAACTCACAGCTTATGTGGAGAAAATCTATGGAATCATTCGAGACAACTTGAAAAAAGACTTGGCATCATTGCTTTCCTTGTGTATTCAGGTACATTGAAGTTCAACATGCGTAACCAGCACCACACCTTCCTTTGTCTTGTCTCCCTCTCTTCTTTAAAATTGTTCATCTTTTGTCATGCATTCTTCAGTTTTAATGGCTGTATTTTAATTTTAGAGTATTAGACTAAAGAAAATTACACTAGAATTGAATTATTGTTAATATCAAATATTTAGAAAGTAAAAATAATGACAAATATATCATTGCTACTTGAAACCATGTAGGAATTAGAAAGAAATAAACATAATATAATGAAATAGTAGCAGAGACTATCAGGAAATAATAAATATCAGTGACTAATTCTATAAAAAGAGGACTTTGCAGTAACATCGAAAAAGAACAACGAACTTAATCATACTTGTTTGATCTTTTTCTCCCTTTCTGTCTTCATCTTGTTTTCTATTTAGACACTATAGTAAGTTTAAGATTTTTTTAGATGTTTTCAAATATTTCTTTCCTCTCTTAATAAAAATAGATAAATAGAAATGAAGACTATTAAATTTTTGTAAGAAGTGCCGAAACAACTCATTGTAACGGTATGTTTCGGTGGTTTCAATGGAAACATGGGAATTTCGGTATTGCAATAATGTTTTGTTTTTGTTTCTTAGGAAAAAGAAACTTTTTGGCCGTTTCAATTGAAACGAAACAAAAATTTGTTCCTTGCGTCTGATTTGTTAAAGACTGAAAGAACTTTAGAATAAAAGGGAATATCATCTTCCTTTCCAATGTATTGATTGTTAGAATTAGTTTTCTTTTGGGCCCTTCTCTACAACGCAACCTCTCGTGAGAAAATTTGACCACATTGAAGTCAACACCCACGCACCAGGGAGCATCCCATTTGAATGCAGTAGCACTCAACGCATCCCAAAGCTCCTCCCTCACCCCGTTGTTCTAGACTATACATTCCAAAAGAGCTTCATCAACACGCATCTTCTGAATTAAGTTGGCCTATCTATGAGCGTTAGTCACCTTATCAACAAGTGCGTGTTTTTATCTTCAACCCTTAGCCAAAGAGCTCGAGATTTATGCATCCAATTAATTTCCTCAAGCTTAGCCTTCCTGCCAAACTCTCTGCTCAAATCTTCCCTTTGACTCCTCTCCTCAATATGCAGGACCCCACTCTATTCCTTCGCATCCAGACATTGAATATCTGCAAAGACCCTGGCATTTTGTACCTCAAGCTTCCCTAACTCCTCTAAATTCCATCTCTTCAACTTTGCATTAAGCATCTTCAATTTCATGGCTGGTATAAAAGGTGGATGTCCCTCCGCTATGAAGCCATTTCACCAATCAGCCACCCTATCCTGAAAGCTTGTAGCCATATATTCTCAAAGCTGTCTTGAGCTCCACCCCATCCACAGACTTGATGGGACTTCCCCTTTCTAGACTTGCTTACCTTTGTAAGCTGACAGTCCCATGATATAGGGCTGGGCCTCCTTCAGAATAGTTTTTGGACTCCTGGTCTTCTTAGAAATATCATTGTTCTGAACTCTACCGTTAAAAGAATTTTGCCCAACCCTTTCAAATACAGATCTGGCCTCCTATTCTGTGGCCCGCGGTGCATAATCTCCTGCCCTCACCCAACCCAAGATGGCCCGATCCAAAGCAACCCATGCTCTAATTAGCATACCCGGATGCCATAGACACACGTCATGCTCTTGTTGAGCCCTGTATCCTTGGCAACTGGAACCTTTTCCAGCCTTAATTTGAAATCCTCCTCTACCGTTTGGCCACGTAAGCTGCAGCTGTGCGCTCCTTCACCTACCACCAGTCTCCTAGAAACGATAGCTTCCCAAGCATTTTCTCACCATGCATTGTTGTATCTTTTATGAGGTCAAAGTAAGGAGAAGTAGACAATTATCTTCATAAGGTAGTAAATCCACTATTTATACAAGATGAAAGGATGGATCTTTGGGGTCCTATCAAAAGATAGCTTTCGTGCTAGTCCTGTTATAATATGCGATAAAAAGGCCATACTAGGAGAGTCACAGTGGTTCCTTAAGTAAACCTGACAGCTATAGAGTCAAACTGCAGCTTGCAAATGCTATAGGAATGACTATACAAATTTGAACAAATACATCTTCAAGCTACTACATTTGGTGGTTTTGTAGATTGGGGGATTGGGGCTTAGAACAATATATGCTAAAAGCCTAAAACACTGATCTGTGTTTTGGCAGAGTTGCTTTTGAAAAGTTGTCCTGTAATTTAACTCTACTTCCCCTATATTCCAGCGTGGCAACAAAAACTTAAAAGAATGCCAGAGTAAATGGAGCCAGCTTTAATTTTGGATTTATTATGCTACACCACTTATTTGAATGAGGAAATCATGAAACCGATAAAAAAATTAGTTATCAGAAGCGGGGATTATGATTTGTTCGGAAGCCTTCTTTGAAGGTCTCAAGTGAGCTAGATATCACATTTTCCTCGAATGTCTGGTTTTAACTTTTAGGAATCTTGTATGTGCCAAGCAAGCATTGTGTGTTCAGAATTTGGATAGGTTTCTTTAGGCCTCGTTTGGTAACATTTACAGTTTTCTGTTTTTTGTTTACAAAAAAATAAAAAAACATATTTTTGTTTATTTTTATAAAAAACGAAAACAAAAACATGTTTGGCACATAAATGTTTGGAAAGTGATAGTTGGAGGTTACGGATGAATGTAGTGGTTGGAGATGTTATTCGGTGATAATTGCAAGAGGTAGCAATGGTGGTCGAAAGAGGTGGTCGAAAGCAGTGGTTAGAGCGGGTGGTCGGAGGTGATGACCGAATGGTGGTGGTTGGAGGTGATAACCGAATGGTGGTGGTCGGAGGTGGTGACCGTATGTGGTGATCGAAGATGGTAGCAAGAGACCATGGTCGGAGAGGGTGGCCAAATGTGGTGGTTGGAGGCAGTGGTCGGAGTTGGTAGCTGGATGTAGTAGTTGGAGGTAGTGGAAAAAAAAGAGATACAATCAAACCTTGTTTATAAAACAAGTGAAAATACATTTTTTCTGTTTATAAAAAATTTGTAAAATTTGAAAACTGTTTACAGTTTTTTGAAAATAAAAATAATTACCAAACATGTTTTTGTTTACAGTTTACAAAAAATTT
>JAULJZ010000002.1:4156780-4176621 GCA_032270985.1 Heliamphora pulchella | reverse complement strand
TGACTGGTGGCTGGTGGTTGTGGCTGGAGAAGGGAGGCTAGGGTTAGGGTTTCGTGAAGGCTAGGATTTTACCTTAATTCTGAGACCATGTTAAGAATAATGGAAAGCCGTACCCTAATGGGCAGGCGAGCTCTTATTTATAATCAACTTAGAGAACATTATTACAATCATATACCCACACACACTGGAACATAATAATAATATAATAATAAGCTACTAACAGAGAAGAACATATTTTAAACCCTTCTTCGTCTTTTTCTTTTTGTGAAAATGCCAAAATACAACTTCTTAAGTGTTGGATGTGAGATCAGAACACACAATGCCATGCATGTTTTTTTGTTTATTTGGTGATTTGAAGATTAATAGGATCTAAACTCCATAGGTTTCAAGCATCAGATCTATTTGAATTTACTGTACATTTACTGGTTGAAAATTATCATTTGGTGCATCACTCAACAATATATTGTGGCTTGGTCAAGCGCAGAGTGAGATTATAGAGGTATGGCTTATGTGATATGTGAATTGTGGTGCTGGAACTTTTTTTAAAGAGATTGGGCTTTTGATCGAAAATGGCCTATAAAATTATATTTTGGCAAAAAGGTCACTATTAACACTGCACACAATCCAGTTTAACGAGAGAGTACAAGCATGTTAAGAATAATAGACATTTTATCATGGAAAAGTTAAATTCTAATCTGATTTGTACTCCTATTGTGAAGATCAAGAACAACTAGCAGACATCTTGACCATGGGATTATTCGGTCCTTAGCTAGGCATTTCAAACATCTCTGCACCAGTTTGAGGAGTGTTGAGTATTGCCTTATTTTACTATTCTTGCTTGTATTATCCAAAAGGATATTTTTATATATACAATGGTTAAGGAAGGGAGAAGCCTCCCAATTTTCTTTTCTCTTCACTTACGTTACATGCATATTCTCGTCTTGTCATTCTTCTCTTCTCCTTCTTCATGTTTATTTTCATTAGATTTTATCACCCTTACTATCTCCGGGAATCTTGTTTTTACACAAGGTATTTTTATAAATACAATGGTGAAGGGGGAAGACCCTGATTTCTTTTTCTCTCCACTTATGTTATGTACACGGTTCTTTCTCTCTTTTTCTCTTCTCCTTCTTCGTGTTTATTTTCATTATATTCAATCATCGTAACTATATCTCTAAGAATCTGTTTTTTGTGCACTATCCAATATGGGGCCAACAAATGTGTTCATATAGATTCTCGGCTTGTGCTTATGTGGTTATTCCTTGTATGTGGAATAGTGATCATCTCGCCAATAGGCTTGACATAGTCACAACTTTTCTTGATTTAGTTCTTGCATTGTGCTTGCTTTGCTCTATTAATTTATTGAATCAAGAAGGTATATACTATTTTAGAATCTGTTGCTCTTGGGTGTTATAGAAAAAATTGAATTAAGAGGAAGTTTTTAGAAATTTACACTTAGTTTGACATCTTAATTTTTATCAAGGACATCAATGTTGCAAATGCCACCACCAATATTTCCATTCCTTGTGTCTAGAGAACTGAATTTCATTTTGTTTCCATCAAAATGGCTAAAATGTTTGTGTTTCTTAGAAAACCAAAATAAAACGCTAGTGGAATATAGAAATTCTAACGTTTCCATTGAAGCACAGAAATATACCAGAACACCCTGAAGCAGACCGAAACACAGCAAACTAAACTGTAGCGATGAGTTTTTTCGGCACTTATTAGGAATGTCCAAAATGTTTATTTATATTTGCCTCTTTTTGTTAAAAGAGAGATAGAGATGTTTGAGAACAATAAAAAAAATATTAAACTTATTGGAGAATATGAGAAATTAGGAAGGATAAAAAAAGAAATAGCGAGAAAAAGATAAAACAAGTAATGTTCAAATTACTTTTTTTTTCTTTGTTAATGCAAAAGACTCTTTACACAAAGATTATCATCGATATTTTTTATTATCTGTATTGCTGCCACAACCAGTACTACTAGTATGATTTCTTTCTTTTTTGTGTTTACTTCCTTTAATTGCTACATGATTTTATGTAGCAACTATATATTTGATATTATTTTTAGTTTCTAAGTATTTGAATCAATACTAATTCTTTTTTAGCATAGTTTTTTTTTGTAGTAGAATGTTATGAAAATGAAATTAATTTATAGCAGTTAAACATGTTAAATTATTGATTTACTAGCCTTAGAAACATATAAAATATATTAGTTCACGTTTTCAAGTGTTATCTTTTGTTTTTCAATTCTTCTCAGTTTTCATCTTGCTTCCAAAATGTTTCTAAAACGTTTTCATTTATGAGCCGAACAAAGCAATAGACCAAAACGAAATTTTAATCATTGATTGTGTCCTACCATTACAACTGTTTAAGTTACCAATTATCCCAAATGCTTAAACTGCTAGGAAATGAGCCTAACTGCATATATCAAGTTATTCAATACTCTCTCTTTCACGTGCGACCTCATCTCGCACGTGGAGATGCGAACAAACTGAACTGAACAGTTGTACCAATACACATAAAACATAGTGTATAATAACAAACATAACAAAAAAACAAATTTATATCACGAGACTTGAACTCGGAACCTCTTGAAACTGGAGCTATAAGTCACCAGCTGTCCTAAAAGTTTAAGCTGTTAAAAAATGGACCCAACAATATATATTAAGTTATTTAACAATGACTATTGCTGCCACAATCATTACCATCACTATCATTGATGTCATCATCCACATGACGATAGAGTGAATTAGGCATATATCAAATAAGGAATCCTTTGTCATGTGTACAATAGACATCGTTTTATTTTTCATTTTCATATTGTCACATTAGGGTTTCATTTCATCAAAAGACAACTTGTAATCACTAATCACAACTAAAGCACGTTCAACATGCTAAATATTCTTTTATGCAGACAAAGCATTCTCGTATAAGGACAAGGATAAACACTAACATGCACATGTAATTTAAGTACCTAGGGTATTACATCTGCCCCGGTATAGAGCGCTTGAAATTGTTAACTCCACTTTTTTGTAAGAGTCCATGTAATGTAGATAGAAAGATCAGCAATGAATTGGAGCATATCGAACCTAGCTCAGTTTGTTCCAACACAACTTTAGTGACTTTAACTAGGCTCCCTTATTGCAGGGTCAGGGGAGGATAGAATTCACGCAACCTTTTTCCCACATGCAAAGAGGTTGTTTCCACTATTTGAACTCATGACGCTTAGGTTGCAATGGAGCAACTTTACTTCTGTGCGAACTGCCATAAACGTATTTTTTAGTCATTCATTTTACTGTTGTGCTGAAATTTCTTCTTGCAACATGTGAATAGGCTATTTAATGTTATCTAGAACTTTTATTTATGATTTGGTAAAAGAGTTCTTTGGAGTGTGAATCCCCAACCATATGCTAAGTTTTGGCTTTTTTCGGTTTCTTTATTTTGGCTAAGGTTTTGACTGATCTTCAATATTTTTTTCCTTTCTTTTCCTTTGTTTTTCCTTGTTAATGCCAAACTTTGTTTACATTGGCTAAAGATTTTCTTCAGGCTTCTGTGTACGCCCTACTGCAAGCAGCAAGCGAGATTTCATCTAGAGGAGATGGAAGAGACAAAGATATAAATGTTTTTGTCCAAAGGAGGTATAAAATATCTCGTATTTTAGTTGTAGTGGCATAAATGATGTAGCTGGTTTTCTGACTCTCGCAAAAGCTTCAATCCCCACTCCGCCAACCCCGACCCCTGCCCCCCCCCCCACACCCCCCCCCTAAAAAAAAGAAGAAGATGAAGAAGGTAGCCTACAGGTGAAGCCAATGAGCTCATACTATTTGACCTATTAGAGAAGTCGTATAATTAAATTACATTTTAACTTCTATTGGATACTTGGACCTATTTTTTACTGCAGTTAGTTTTAGTTTCTAATTTCTATGGGCAAGGTGATTTTTATGAGCTTTGTTCCTAATATTTAACAAATGATTCATTTATGTCTATTTAAAGTTTAAACAGCTTCTACGATTTCTTTGTGCTTGGCATTCTAATATATTCAACAACTGGCTTTATCTAAATTTTTTTAGGAATAAAATTGAGCTGTCATAAAAGAGAGAGTTAGCTGATTACGTGTTAAATATATTGTTGTGTAACTAGCACTACTAGATTTTCATAGTACATGTTGACCTTCTTGCTTGTAATTAGCATAATTTTACTAAGGTTATATTATTTTATATATATATATATATATATTCTTTTTGGTTTTTAGTTGACTCTAAATAGGGGGATAAGGATTTGTTGTGTTGAGGTGAGTTGAGTTGGTTAGTTGGTTTTTGCACAGATTAAATATCATCTTTCATTTATAATTATCTTTTTCTATCATTTCTAATATTATATGAATAAAATAAAATGGTAGATAATGAGGCTTACTGTAATATAGTAGTATTTTGCATGTAGGGATTTTTTACTCATTTAATTTTGGACGTTCTTGTCATCTTTGCTTGGGGGTTCATACAGAGGAAGAGATTGAGGAAATGTTAATGGGCATAAAATAGGAGGCATGAATGGTAAGAGTTGTCTTCAGGGTGTTTTTACACGAACCTTATCAAATTAAGGAAAAAATACATGACAGCTATGCACGGTAGAAATCGTGTAATTGAGTAGCAACTTGTTTAAAAAAATGAACTTAACCAAGATGAAAATGTTGAGATGGATTGGTGGTAAGAGAAGATGAAAAATATTACAGATAAATATATTGTATAGAAGTTTACAGCACTTATTGAGGATGAGATGAATGAGAAGTGGCCAAGATGGCTTTGGTAAGTGTAACAATAGCTATTGTGTTTCTAGGAGTCGCGTGATTTAGGCTGCAGGCTTTGGAAGGATGAAGGCAATATCAAAATCATGGTTGATTTGGTCAAGAAAGGATGTGTTGGCATATGAGTATATGCAACTTGTAATCCAAGAGAAAGGAAAAGAGCTCAGAAAAAGATTTATCATATCAAACCCAAATACTTTGGATTTAAAGTATTAATACTACCATTTGGTTTTGATGCCATAAACAATTTTATCTTATGGCATATGCCCTTCCCTTCTACTATTGCTTCTCTTACATTTAAATTTTTGATTTGTCTGGCTTTGATGTCACAGCTGTTGGCATCTGTCTTCTAAAGCCAGAAACCTCCCAGGGATTTTTATTTTTATGTCTGTTACATTTATCGTGTTCTCTATTTTTCAAGTGAAATGGTTGATTTCCATTTTTCGTGAACATTAGTTGTGAATTTTTGTACTTCATCATTATTACCTCTTCCTCCTTGATATGGGCTTTTGCAGTCTAACTGCTGCATTATTGCAGTTTGTTACGACAATCTGGTCCTCTGGAGAGTGTAATAAGAGAGAAACTATCAACCAAGCAACCCAAAGCTTCTGAATGGTTTTGGTCTGAGCAAGTCCCAGCAGCGGTGACCACTTTTGTTAATTATTTTGAGACTAACCCGCGCTTTACTGCTGCAACTGCAGTGTATGTAGTCACCCCCATTTTATTGGACATGATGGCATGTAGATTGCTTGATGATTACTTTGAACAATGATGTAATCTGTTTCTTTCTCAGGTCTGGAAAAGGATTGCCCTTCAGTTCAAGCAATGCAAATGACATATCACTTCTCATGCTTGCACTGAGTTGCATTGCAGCAATCACAAAACTTGGCCCAACAAAAGTTTCTTGCTCGCAGTTCTTTTCTGTGATACCTGACATTACTGGTAGATTGATGGAAATGCTGGTTAATTTCATTCCTATACGCCAAGCTTATCATTCTATAAAGGATATTGGTCTACGCAGAGAATTTCTTGCCCATTTTGGCCCTCGAGCTGCAGCATGTAGAGTGAAAAATGATGGAGGGACGGAAGTGGTGGTATTCTGGGTGAATTTAGCACAGAAGCAGCTGCAGCGAGCTATTGATAGGGAGAGAATATGGTCAAGACTAACAACATGTGAAAGCATTGAGGTCAGACCAGTTTCCTTCTTCACTTTTTTGTTGTTGTTGTTGCTGCTGCTGCTGTTAGTTGTTGTTTGCCCCATTGTGTTATCTTAAATACAACCTGTTTACCCCATTGTTATCTTAAAGAGGATCTAAATAAAAGAAATAAAAAAAAAGATCACACTCAAAAGAAAAGAAAAGCTTGATCTCAATGCCAAGACTCAATTTATTCAACTCAACATTATAGTCGGCCTAAACGTATTATATAATGGCCTATTTATAGGCATTCATGAAAACCCTATTTTAACGCTGCTAAAATAAAAGATCACGATGCTGAAAAATCCTAATTAAAGTTACTAAAAATAAAAGATTACAAATCATCGTAATTAAAGTTACTAAAAATAAAAAATTACATATTCGGAAAATTGTAATTGACATTAGTGTATAGATTATTTGTGCAAAAACTCAAGCTGATTAGATGTTGTTAAGCATCTGAACAAATTATATTTCACCTGAACAAATTATATTTATCTTAAAAAAATGATCGGTGCAGTTTATTTACTGTTTATTTTTTAAAGATAAATATATTTTGTTCGGGTACTTAACAATATCAAATCAACTTGATTTCTTGCAGTTGTAATCTACACATTAAAATCTATAACATGAACGGTTGAAATCATCAAAGTGAAACCCCGTTTGAACTCCACATAATCTAGTTGCATACTTGTGTTGAGAATCAACATCCCATCTATTGAAATACCATCAACACTTAATATACCTCGGGTAAATATGCCTTTGGGAGAAAACATGGATAGCAATCACGTTTTTGATATATTTTTCACGATTAGTGTATATATTAGAAGCATTTTTAGCAAAAACCTTCTTGTAAAATATTTAAGTTTATTTTTATCACTTCATTTAATGTTATTTTATTTAATATTAAAAAATGTGTTTACTAAACACCTTTTTGGAAACGTGTTTAGTAAACATGTTTTAATGTAGATTAGGAATAAAGTTTAAAACTTCTATTTAATTAATAAAGTATAAAAATAAACGTATTTTGGTCAATGAGCCGTCCAAATCCTAAAAGGGACCCTAGAATGGAATGAGGTTGCTAAAGTCGTATGGAAACTCAACATACAAACATAGAATACTTTTTAATACAATTACATGAATGATTAGGCTCAAAGCCATACCTCCTTATTTCTCATAGATTATCCTCATTTCTATGCCAAACTGAATTAAAATCACATGAATTGACTGTATTCTTCAAGGAACTTAACAGTTTCATTTTAATTTTTTTTAATATCCGAAAGCAAAATTTCATTCATTACATTCTCATCCAAGGCATGATATTGAAACAAATCTAGGTCATAGTCTATGATCATTTCCTTATCATGCTACTAAATATATACATAATGTGCTTCAAAATATGAATCTTTCACCTTGTGGCCTTATAACAAGACAGAGTACATGGCATTTGGCCAAACAAAATCACCTGATGCAAAAGGAGGCCCGACTCTTCTTAGGTTCTCGGTTCCTCCTTGGTACTTGAAAATTGTAAGGCATTAGCACGATAGCCCAATTAAGAAACGTGAAACAATAGTGATATGAAATTTAAGATGTATGCATGACATGTACATATACTACTAAATCATCCCATTTTGTAAAATCCAAGTCTCATTTTCAAATTACAAGTATTAGTTCACCCATTAACTCACAACACACATTCTTTTCAGATCCACACGCCCATTTTTGAAATCAGCCACCACATCTAAGTTTTGAAAATCAGCAAGTTGTTCACTGCTACACGCACTTGAAACCATGCTTTAACACAAGCCTCGAAACCAATTCTCTCTTTTCGGTTAGTCAGTTACTAACATATATGACTCTCACTGATGGATAACTCATGTCGAGTTTGCTTTCCGGTAATACAACCCAAAATCAATATGAAGTCAACACATTTGAGTCCTTAACTCGTCGAGTTAATCCTCATTGGAAATATGATCACGAGAAAATCAACTCACCGAAAGATTCGGTTTTCAACCCAACATTGATTACTTATTTTAAATCCATAATGTCCCAACCCAACTACAAGGTTTCAAAATCAACTCACACTGAAATGAACTCCAAGGTTTCAAAATGAACCCCAAGATTTTCAAAATCAACACTCAACAAAACCAACTCTAGAATTTCAAAATCAACTCACATCAAAAGCAACTCCAAGTTTCCATTTCAATTCCAAAAGGGCAATTCCACCCATTTCTTTCTTGAGGTTAACTTTGCCAAATTCCGGGGCCTACAACAATCCCCATGATACCCCTCAAAACATGAAGCATAGAAATAATATAATAACCACCAAAATTAAAATACATATAAATTACAAGGGGTACAAATCTCTACAAAACTTTGGTACACTTGCTTATTATTTCCTATGTGACCATTGGAATCTCAACCTATAATCATCTTCTCTCGTATTGCTATATCTCGCATGGTTTCTTCCCGTTGATCTAAAATTGCCCCTTAATATGCTCATCTAAATTCTATTCCTACTTGGGGTGCTTAGGCACTAATCACATTAATTATATTTTCTCCAATTGCAAGTTTAATTAACATTATCTTGTCTCCTTTCATAATCCTTGTATTCAACTACTTTTTTCCTACACCATTTCTATTATCTTTTTTTTTATAATAGGTTTTTGTCTCGGATTATTTATTTTGTTGTTTTCTCGCCCAACCATGTAGTTTCTTATAAGCATTTGGATTGGCTATTAAATCACGTTTCTCCATTCTTCTTTGTCTATAGCTATTTGGTTAATGATTTAATAATTTATATCCTCTTTCACCACGACATCCCATTTCAATTTGGATCTTTCACTTCCCGTACATTAGTGGTAATCATATCACTATTCTTACCCGTCACATCTACTGGTATTCGTAGTATGTGACCAAACTATCCTAGTCTATTTTCTCTCACCTTATCTTTAAGTGGTTTTATTTCTACGATTTCATGAATGTTTTTCATTACTAACTCTTTCCATCTCTCCTAGTTTTAATAGAAATCCATCTTAACATTTTCATCTCAATTACACTTGGTTCTCTTTTTCCTTTTTTGTAAACATGTTATACTAATTTTCTTCCTAATTGTAGTATGTACTAATTACATCGTTTTACTATTCATGTTCCTATATTTCACGTTGCTAATATGAATTTACAATCCTGGACTAATTTCTTTACTTGTGCTCGTTTAGAGAAGCACATGGATCCTTGCCTATTCTGCACTGCACCTAGGTGTCAATATGGCGCTTTTTGGCCATTTTGAAAAACCCCCAATAGAAGGCACAACGTGTTGCTTTAGGGGACCTTGCCTTTACTCTAGAATTCATATTTGGATTCATGTATATAAGAGACCTGATAGGGTTTTATGTGTTGGCTGATGGGCCACCGAATATGCAGCCCTTTTCTTTAAAAGTATACTTATTTTAGCCTTCGTTAGTGGGGTCTGGGAGGCAAGTCTGGGTACCTAGTACCTAATTTTTGGTGTCATATTTACAAATTGAATGTCCTCAGGTTCAAAGCTACAACCTCCAGGTTAGTTGACAGTCCATTAACAAAGAACCAGTTCCCCCGGTCTCACTTGAACATAAATATTATGCAAGTGTTTCTAGACTGGAATAGCCCTGGCATACTTAAAATTTGACAGTAACAGAAACCCCCAAAATTAAGAAGTACTATTGGCTGTGTAATCTCAAGTTCCACGTGTAAATGGAAGATTTATTTAGATTGAGGCTGATGAAAGCATAATAGAAAAGGTCAACTGATCATTGTTTTGTTTTCCTAAGAATATTTTTTGAAGAGTTTATATTTTTACATTGTAAAATAGAGCGAACCTTACAATGAGCTTGGGAAAATTCCGTTTCTATGGTTGCTTCCATTTCACCCCTGTTCAATTGTTTCTATCTTAATTTATTATGGTACTGATAGTGGCATTAGGTGATATATTTACCCGAAGTACTCCAACAGCATGGTGTGTGTTTGTTCTTTTTTCTTTATTTAGCTATTTACTGTGCAATTATTATTATATCTTAATGTTAAGGTAGGTTTAGTTTCTGGAGTGAGCATTATATAGGTACACTCTGGAATATGTGGGTCTCATTAGCTGATGAAGAGATTAAAAGATTTGCTTAATTATATATTTTATTGAAACTCTTCCTTATGCATGTTCTTGCAACGTTTTGATGAATGATCATGTCAAAGGTGTTGGAGAGGGATTTGGCTATATTTGGATTCTTCATTGCCTTAGGGAGAAGTACGCAATCCTTTCTATCTGCAAATGGCTTTGATGTTATAGATGAACCTATTGAAGGCTTAGTAAGGTAAAGTTCTGGTATTTAGTTTTCTGTTAGCTTGATTAGTATTTCCACTACAATATCATGGTGCATATAATTTTCTTGTCTCTTTAAAGCAGATACCTTATTGGTGGCAGTGTATTGTACTATCCTCAGCTTTCCTTGATAAGTTCTTATCAACTCTATGTGGAGGTCAGTATCTATGAAATAGTCTAACAAGGCACTTGTTTTTAATCTGAGAAGTACATTCATATTATAGGTAGCCTGTGAAGAGATGGAATGGCTTCCATTTTATCCGGGTATTACTAGCACGTCAAAGCGCTCAGTTGGCCACATAAGTAAACAAGAAGTTCCTCCAAATGCTGAAGCCATTCCCCACGTATTAGATGTGTGCTCTCATTGGATTCAGAGCTTTATCAAGTATAGTAAATGGCTGGAGAACCCTTCTAATGTTAAGGCGGCAAGATTTCTCTCCAGAGGGTATATAAACATATGATTCGTGAAATATTGAAAGTAATGAGTGGCATGTCCTATAATTATCTGAACAGTGTCCTTATGAATACTGTCAGGCATGACAAAGTGATGGAGAGCATGGAAGAACTTGGGATACGAAAGTAAGTTGAATGATACCTAGACTTGTTCTCTCTCTCTCTCTCTCTCTCACGCACATCTAATTTTTATGGAAAAAGGTGCCACAACTTATTAATTACGTCGGTCGCGGTCGCGTGTAACGGGTATCGGGAGGGCAATTGGAAACTGAACTTGTGCTTTTTTTTCAACACTAACAAATTCTAAAAAAAACTCATTGATATGCACACTGTGTTATTATTTATCACATTTTGGATGCTTGTAATAATTTTTAATCGATAATGTGGTATCTAAATACATGTTTTAATAGTTATATTAAGTTTTATGTTGCTTTTAAGGCAAAAGAAGTAAAGAAGTTTATTTGATAAGTAAATTTGTAAAGCAAAAATAGGCCAATAGTGTTTAGTACAATGATGCAAATAATACAACAATACTAGTTGCTAAAACATGGTCTAACCAATTTGTTTGAATTCAAAAATAAATATGTTATGATGGATCCATTACTCAATCGCATGGAATGGAATATTATTATTATTTTTTTGATTTTTCTTATTGGAGGAACTAGGATTTGGTGAGGCATGGTGGGTTCAAGTTTCCATTTCCACATCGAGTATTTTACTATTAACTAATGGGCTTTCGTAAGGTTTCCCCTGCTCCCTCTCCTTTTTTAAGCTAAAGAGAGTTAAGGCAATGCAATCATCTTTCCCGATTCCTTTACATCATTGTCATGCAGACTTGTGTTGATCAAAAAAATAATTTTAGAGAATTTTGGGTAATATCTGGAGAGGTTTGAGGGAGAAGTGTTGATGTGGGACTTAATTGTGGGGAATGGAGGAGGGTTGTAATTTCATTGTCTCATTTGTTTGTTTTTGTATTTGTATTTGTTTCTTTTTATTATTATTTGTTTGTTTGTTTGTTTGTTTGTTTTTTTTTGTAGTTGACACCATCATGTTTTGTGGACAATGGAGGAATTGGGATATTTGAAATTTACTTTGTCATGTTTTGTGGCAGTGTTAGGCCTTTGCAATAAATTGCTAAGTCAATTGATTTTGGCAGGGGAGGTGGATAATATGGTATATTTGAATTTTAGTCTAGATTGCGAAGGGAGTTCATGGCTTACTATTTAATTATGGATACCCATTATTTTTAGCCTTGGGATGTAGTGGCAGGGATGTTCGAGTGAAGGAAGGATGGCTTCTTGGAAGTGGGAGAACTTGTAACTTCCCAATCCATATTTGTTACCAATCTTGTCCACTTTGAGCTAGGCCTTCATGGCTTGAAAATGTGTCATTGCTAGACAAGAATGTGAATGAACTTATATAGACTAAGAACTTTTCCAATCTAGTTTATGTGGGATGGAATGTTATATACTCTCCGTCATAGAACCACATGTCCTCGGGTGGTGCACGATGTAGCACTTAGTTTTGCAAAACACATCATTCCCACTTTTGGAACTTAAGAGGTGGCTCACAGAGACTCCTTTCACCACATGTGGCCCATGCATACCATAAAGTAGGTTCCTCTTTGACATATTGTTGTTGACAATGGTACGGATGAATGATCTGGGAGAATAAAAGCACTTGATTTGGCTCAAGAGTCACTGGAGGTAGAAGGAGTTGAGAGTTAGCAACCTTAAGACAAGACGGGGATGCCAGTAATGACCAGAAGGCAATGTTAATTGTTCTGTTGTTGTGTAATAAATGAGAGCTTGTCTTTATATAAACAGAACCAGAGAAGGGAGACAGCTTGTATGTAACACGTGGTTTGTCTCCCTGGTTTGACTTTTTCGAGGTTTGACATCTCTGTCACTTGATGACCTGTTACCCGTATTAGGGGTAGTTGCGATATGTCAATATCACAAGGCCGTCAAAGCAGCGGGGTGATAGAACGGTCAAGTCGGAATGATCAAGGCTCCTTTTTGCCTCGAGGTGGTCAAGGTGGAGCCAATTTCATGGTTCGGCTAAGCAACCTTGACGAACTTAACTCTAGCCTCCAATCCCCTTACCCTTCTGGTGATCCCGAGGTGATCCGAGTCCTGCTCCCAACCTCGGATTAACGTGTATTGGAGCTTGTAACTTTGGCGCCTTAGAGGTCGTACTTTTGGCGCATTGGAGGTAGTACTTTGGAAGGTTGTACCTTTGGGAAGTGGTACCTTTGGAGGTGGTACCGTACCATTGGTGCCTTAGTAGAGTGAAGTAGGTGGTACGACACTATTCTAACATGGGTTACCCACAATCGTAATGATATTTTCTGCTTTAGGTTTAATCGTCACGACTTTAAAACTCGTAAATTACTACAAAGAAATGTGAACTCACATATATGCCCCTTCACCTATCCAAGTGGTGGGACGAGATGTTAGTCTTACTCTTATCAAGACTATGCTATCTAGCTTGCAAACTTTGTCTTTGTTAACCATCTCACGAAGGTCCTCTGGATCTTATGGTTTGGAGGAATTCTAGAAATGGTTTGCTCTCCGTTAAATCCTATTATGGGAAGCTATGCTAATAGGGGAGTTTATATTTTTCCAGTCAATGGGATTTGGTGCATAAAGACCCACTAAAGGTGGCTTTCCTTGTATGTTCTGCAGCTCAAAGTAAGATTGACCTTAGATAATTTGAGGGGTCAATTCTTATTCTTGATGGATTGGTTTTGATGTGTACAAATGGCTGGTAAATATGCAAACCAATTTATGTTCCACTTCCCATTGACAAGTGAGTTATTTGTTGGTGTTTTGAATTCAGAGGTAATGCCTACTGTAGCAAAGTTCATGGAAACTTGGTGTAGAGTATGCTCAAGGATGTCGAGGAAGAAGGTATTGTGTAATAACCCATACTCTAGAAATGGATAAAAAAGAGAAGTGCATTTCAAATCGAATGAATTCTCGAACCTAATTTCTTTACAAAGAGCCGACCCATCCGTTTAACCTTCTTGAGACCGAGACTTGGAATAGTTTGAGACCAATATTACCTTAATGTTTTGGTTGAAAATTTGAATCTCTAAGTCCAAGTCATACTAAATCAAAGGTTAGGCCCTAAAAGCCAAGAAATGAATCCATCAGAAATTTTCCCAAAATTCTTTTACAATAAAACAAAAGGAAATTATTATTATTATTATTAAAAAAAAGAGAATAGTGGTCGGCCACCTAGGGGCATGTACCCAAACTTGGTGGCCAAGTTTGATACATATACTAGCCTATATTTAGCAATCTAAGCTAGATCAACTTAACCAAACCCATGGGTTTACCAAGATTCTCGAAGAAGCTTCATCCACTAGATCACATCTATAAAAAGGGACCACCAGCCCCCTATTTTCCTCTTAGTGTTTGGCATATACAAGAAGGAGAGAGAGAGAGTGAAAGAAAGGAAGAAGGAAGAAGAGGAGGAAGAAGAAGTTGTGGCTTGTGTTGCCAAAGCTAAGTTTTTGCTCAAGGTGTAGAAATCCAATCTAAGCCAAGTAAGTGTTCCTTAAATCCTAACCTATATATACTCGAAAACATCTAATCTCATCTCTAATCTTGTTGCATGACAAGAATAAACTCAAATCTAGGCCATGCATGAAGAAATGATGCTAGGTTCTTGGGTTGTATCCTCATTCAAAAAATTTTGCTTGCTAGACCTCTCTTTGAAAATTCATAACTAAATTTAAAAATATCTCCTGAGGTCAAGTTTTATGTCCAGAGTTAGATTTTGAAGTTGTCCTTCATATAAAATTGGCTTGAACTGATTTGAGTTTATAAATCTCGAGTTATGTAATTTTTACGCACATGTCAAATCTAGACCAGCCTTTATTGCAGAGGCCAAAACCCCATTTTAAAATGTGATCCAAGCTTTGGTCCCTTAATGAAAGTTGTAGCTAACATATTTTTCTATTTACCCACCAAAAATGAGCCATTTTTGTTGAGTTTTGGTTAGTTAAAAGCCCTTTGCAAGTTGCTGTCATCGTTTAGTGATTCAAAACCAAATCTGTCTAATTTTTTTGTGAGACCCAAAACCCATGTTTTTAAGGCTCAAGTCAAAAAGTGTTCTTCATGAAAAATGTTAGGGATATCTTAATTTAAATGCTATCCAAAAATCATGCCTTTTAGCCTTTGTTTGATCCACCAAACAATTTTTAAGCTCTGTTTTTAATAATCCTGAAAATCACCATCACAGAGTTGTAAAATTCTGGCCTGACACATTTTCTTAGGAGGGTAGAATCTTAAATATTTTCTTAAGAACTCCCCTAAGTATCCTTCACGAAAGTTTTAGAGGACATCTTGAACTAAAACACATCCAAAAATTAAAACGTTTGAAGCTGATTTGATACCCCAAACATGTTTTCCTTTCTCAGCCCTATTCGCAGCATTTTGGGGTTTTAAGCTTAGAGCTGTTGTAGTACCACTTCTTGTGAGGGTTAATTCACCTAAAAATAATGAGAATTAGTCTTAGTGTTTTTCATAAAAGTTGGTGGAGAATGGCTCTTATTCCATCACGTTGCTATCCGTGTATTGAGAATTGAGGTTACGGTACCATCGGAACTCGTTGTTGTAAGGTTGACGATTACTTGGACACTGTTGGGGGTTGGGTTTGGATATGAGAAAGTGGATTCATTAGATTGTGGCGGTTGAGCCCAAGTTACATCTTTGCCATGTTGAGGAGGTTCTTTAAAACTCATGATGTTTTGTGTTGAAGCAAATGCATCAGGTTTTTACGCTTTTTGTGGAAAGTAAGATGAATTGTTTTTGAAAATAATTTCAATATTCTCGAATTGAGTGATTGTTTTTATTCTGTTCATTATAATGCTAAGTGTACTCTCCTGTAATCTTTACGGTTGTAGATAGTAAGAATGGCTAGAGGTTGGTCTACAACAGTCGTCGTCCTATAAGCTCGTGGCCGAAGTTGAACAGATTTTTCTTGTTTTTGCTCTTTTTGGCGATGTACTTATGAAATAGTTGTGCTGAGAACCATGAAGCTTTTTCGTTTAAAAGTTGTGATGTATGTCTTGGGAATGGAATGTCCCGGTTTAGATGTTTGGGATGACGTATCCCTAAAAGTTTATGCCTACCCCTTTGTCTATCAAAGGTTGTGTTGGTTTTAAAGCAGAGCAGTATGGAAGTTTTGTTTCTTAACAGGTTACGCCTTGTCTTTTCTTGAGGTCACATACATTGTGACGGGATCATGCCCCACTGCACAGGTCAAGTACGTTTCGTTGAGTGGGGTGTGACCTATTGAGCCTTGGAGGCTACTTGTATTTGTTGTGGTGCTTGAAATGGTTCATGCTAGTGATTTTTTGGGGTTTCAAGGAATCGTTCCCTTGCTTCTTTTGTTGTTGTTTTTCTGTTTTTTTTTTCTTGGAGAATTGTGTACTACTACCCCTATATACTAAATATATGGAGTGTAGATGATATCTTGTTTTCTTTATGTGTTTTAGCCCCTTTTAGCTGCTATTCTTTCAAGAAAAGTTACTTATCAATCACACACGCTCTTACTTATTGGCTGGCTACAATTTGAATAAGATTGAGAATTCACATTAGGGAGGTAATAGATTTTGACTATCTAGAAGATGCTAGATGTATTGTAGACCACATATAAGACAAAAATTATGACTTGTAGGATGGCTCATCAACCCATTCTCAAATCCAAGTCCAACAAAGCTGAAAATTAACAAAATATCCTTTTGACTCCTACAAAATAAGAAACATAGGGAAAACAACCATCTGTTGACTAACTCTGAATATAGGACTTTGAAAATAAATTACCACCAGTCACCAGCACTCCCCTTTTGAAGGAGAGACTCCCCAATTTTATAAAGCTTTAAGATCCCATATAGAACGTAAAAGTGTAGAGATGGAGGTTAATTTAATGAGATATGAGTATCTTTTTATAATGTTGACCTCTCGATGTCCTCAAAAATATTCTATCCTTCCTTTCCTGGAAGCGCCGTTAGGTAGAAATTACAACAGGTTTTGAAAGGTCTTCTGGAGTATCATGCCTTCATGCGCTGTTGTTCAACTAGGTTGTTAATATATATAGGAGGAGCCGCCGTGTTGATTCTCAACGCTAATGATGCCCATATAAAGCTTCAGCTCCTATGTCTGACTTTTTATCTGCCTTGTGTAATTTACTTATATATTTGTGTAATTTCATGTTTGTCTAATTCTTTCTTGCTTTCTTTGTGGAATCAATTGAGATTGACTAATTTGGGTTTGTAGTTACTAATTAACGAATACTTATGGTATGTTGTGATTCTTGTGACTAACATGTTTGGTGAGTTCCAACTGCATTTTAGCTGAAAAATTATACAGTTGTATTATGAGGATATGTTTGCTAGCACTCTGATTTAAAGCATGTCATAGTAACTTTGACTTTTTATTTGAATAAAATAGTTATTGGTCTAAGATAAAAGTAACAGTTAGGACAAAAAAACTTATGCAAGAAAACGTGATGCAGGAGTGAAATGTTTGAAGGCAGTGGTGAGCAATCTGTTGAGGGGACTGGATCTGGAACATATTCACTTACTGATAAAGAGACATATTCTTCTTTTGATAAGGTAGCCCTTGCACCGTATTTTTTCTCTTCTGTGCACATTTTTCTGCATGTTGTAAATCTCTTGTTTAGGGCCTTTGGGCACCTTTGCTAGTTCCTTTTCGTTTCTATTTTAACATTAATTGTAACATCAATACCATCATTGATGGAGGATGGGAGATAGAATGAGAGAAAGAGAAAGAAAGAACACTTGGGCCACAATCCTAATCTCACGAAGGCTACAACCTTAACCAAATCTCAATTTTATGAATTCAAGTCTGGTTATTATGTTGACCAAACCTTTTTATATGTTAAAACCCTACTAGGATGGGAAACTAGGATCCCTAATAAAAAGAAAATACATCACATTATCTAATTAAACATTTAAATGATGTTCTGCTAGATATTAAATAAAAATAAATGACCAACTAAACTTACTGGACCAAAAAGGCCTTTTTTGATGCATTGGACCTTTGGGATTTGCTTGAGACTTTCAAGAGGATAATTGCGCTCTAGCCAGGTAAGGGTTATCGGTGGTCCCATTAACTCTTCTCCATTGAAAAGAACTCGACTTCGGTGAGTTAGGAGCATGTAGGAGAATACCATCTGAAGGAGAAATTCAATGAATAAAAAAGGAGTTGTTTCTTAACCTGACGTTTCTTGTATTGATGGCATAAGTGCGTACTTTGTCTTGCCGTCAATGAAAGAATAAGTGTTGGCACATCCAACGTGTATGACAGCATGATCTTAGATTCACTGCTTATCGACCTCGGCCTTAGGTTTGGTGTTGATGATCCATGTTACATGGTGAGACACAAGATGTGGCTCAACCTTCAAACCCAATCACTTCACAACTTCTTCGGACACAATGTTAGTGCAACACTGTGTGTGAATCACTAATAAGCACACTTACCCTCCACGCTTTACACTTATTTGAAAAAACTCCTCTTTATAGCTTCTCAACTTCCTTGTTGCTTGTTAGAAGCAAACAAAGGATGGATAATGCCAATCTTATCATCAAGTAGGTCTTAATTGGATTCAGGACCAACAGACTCAACAACTTCCACATTAATTTTGAAATTCTCACTGTCTTTTGTCTTCACAGTGCCTTTGCTTTTAACCACAACGGCTGACTTATTAGACAAATTGATCTTGAGATATGGTCGATCTTTGCCGTGATTTTTTCAACTCTTGCTGTGACTTCTTCAATTCTTGCTAGTCATGTATAATGCCTCAAATTTGGAATTCATCTCAAATCTGGTTACCATACTTAATGAAAATAGTTAGTGACAAAAATAAACGGGGAAGTGGATTTTTCACCTCACCTTTTGTCTTTCTTCTTTTTCTTCTTCTTCTTTTTTTGTTTTTTGTTTTTTGTTTTATTGCAGCAGATTTTTATTTTGGCTGCTATCATTTTTCATATTTTGGGTCTGGACTGGTCTAAATGTGTGGGCTTCCTGGGTTCTGGGTAGGCTGGGCTGGCTGTGTGTCTGGCTTAGATTTGGAGAAGCTGGGTTGGGCTGTTGGGGCTGGGTATTTGTTTTGGGTTCAAATTATTGCCCGTATTCAGATCTGACTTCTGAGTTCAGTCTAAATAAACAGGTGGAGTATTTGATCGGATCAGAATCCAGTCGCCTGGGTTGACAGATCTTGTGACCCAGCGATTGCGATATAGAGCAATGAGAGAGAAAGAGAGAGGGGTGAGAGATCAAGATTCAGGAATACAGCTGTGGTATTGGTTACAGCGACACTGAATGTGGCAATGGCTGCTGACATGTCTTCAGTGTTGGTATAGACTTGGGTGACGGTCTACGACAATGGTGAAGGGTGCTCGGTCGACGGCGTGCTTTGACTAGAGGAGAGATATATGAATACCACTGCAGTTCTGTTAATTCAGCATAACCAAGTCATTATTTATCGGATAAAACACTACTAGAATAGGAAACTAGAATCCTGAATAAGGAAACTTATAAAAATATACAAATTAAATATTTAAAGGATTTATTAAATAAAAATAAAATACCAGCTACATTTGCTGAACGAAAAAAGTCCCTTCTAATGCATTGGACTCTTGAGCTTCGTTTGAGACTTCAAAATTGGAAAATGGTGCTTTAGTCAATTAAGGGCCCCACACATACTTTGATACCCTGGAGAGCAATAAGAAGTTCATCATTGACCCGACATGATGGAAACCTTGGAAGTTCATGATATAGTTTTGAAGTAATCTACAGAAGTATTTATCAATGTTTCAAATGCTTATACTCTTTTCAATTGTCAACCATGTAAGATATTGCCATTCTATTCTTGATGCACATTTTTACTTGCTTTCACAAACTTTATATAGATATTAATTGTAATACCCCGACCCTTCACATGGCAACGATATTGTCCGCTTTGGACAAAGCCCTCACGGTTTTATTCTTCCCAAGCGGGTC
>JAULJZ010000002.1:4136168-4147485 GCA_032270985.1 Heliamphora pulchella | reverse complement strand
CCCTTCTTCTTCTTCTTTTTTTCTGATAAGTAAATGTATTCTATTGCAAGGCATTACGGGAATGTAGCCCAAAAAAGGAAAAATTCCATACATCCAGCGAGACAGGCGAAAATTCCCCAAAAAGGCAATAACACACCTATAAAGTTAAAGTGACAAAGAATCTATAAAGCTGGCTATACAAATTACTATGAAGCACCCTTCTGTCTATGTAACAGTGTTTCAATCCCGTCATAAAATCTTCTATTCCTCTCCAACCATATCTACTCGGATAAGATTTCGTAGTTTTTAAGGTCTTAATTATCCACATTATGGAGAAGTACAGGTAGCAATGGATGAGATTAGGATATCCACACTACACGCAACGTTTGAATTTTTGAGGATAAGGTTGATGACGCCCATTCATTATGGGATAGCGTGTTATTTGTCGTCATTTTGGGTATGCCATTGTTCTCAATTTTTAGAGATTGGTAGACAGTGTGTGATTGGTTGTAGTTAAACGAGTCTAGGTTTTCTTTTGCTTTTTTGTTATTTTGGTGGATTTCTCGTCCCCACTCTTACTGTAATGCTCTATTTTATTAATATATCTTTATTTTGTTGCTGATAAAAAAAAGATTGAGATTTGACAATCAAATGGTCTCCTCTTTTTTTCTTTGTCTATAATTTGTTTTCTTTTTTATCTTGTGGGATAGCAGGTAGGTCCAATTTTTGATCTAGGAACTCGTGGAATATCTTGTTTATGGCTGTTTTTTTGTCTGTTCCCTCTTCTGAACTTCTTTTCTTCAGCTTTAAGCCAGTTATTTGTTGATTAATTATTTGAATCTTTTCATATTGCGTCCTCAAGAAACATTGTCTACTTGTTGATCCATTATAGTAAATATGTAGAATAGTGGATGGAAGTGTGTTGGGGAGTCCAATGAGACCAGTTTTATTACATAGCTGGGTAGTGAGCTGTGGGCATGCCTTGATTTATGAGTTGAATCATTATTACCTCTGGAGAAAAGTGGTTATAATTTGTCATTGAGACATTGAATGATCCCCTGATCTACTGCCTCTGGGTGACCAGTTTCTTGCCTTACAAATATTCAAGTATTAGGGATAAATTGGGCAACTCTGATTCTTTGTGATGTTATTTAATGCATTTACAATGATCGATCTTTGTTTGACCCATTTTTCTTTTTCTTGATTGCTATTCATGTTTTTCATATTTCTGGATGGCTTTTAAGCTAGTATCATTTTACGATATTTGCTCAGCTTATTTAGCAAATAATATTTGTATGTTGTTTCTTTTTGTGTGCTTTATGAACCATGCCATTCTTGCTGGGTATGTCTTGAGGGTTTACAAGAACTACTTGACACATTAAATACCACAGGTACGAGCAACTGCAAGAACTTGCTACAGAATGTTCTCAAAAACTTGGCCAGAGCGTTCCCCGCGACTGTTTTTGTCCTTTGATCCTGTTATTCAAAGAGTATATTTCTCTCTTTATTCCGAAAACCTATGTTTACTTCCCTGGCCCTCCAAAAAAAAAAAACTTGCATCACTATTGAAATTTTATAATAATATGGTCATATGTAGATAATTAATGAAGAGGATGGGGGTGTGCACAGAAGACATGCTTCTCCTGCTCTTCGTGAGAGAAGTTCACAGATTTCTTTAATCCCACAAACATCTGCCCCTTCAAATCTACCTGGATATGGAACTTCAGCTCTAGTTGCAATGGACAGAAGTTCAAGTTTGCCTTCAGGTACATCGCTCTCTTCTGAGATTTTGTTATCACAGGCAAAGCCAGTTGGTAAAGGTACAGAACGAAGCCTGGAAAGTGTGCTGCACGCAAGCAAACAGAAGGTTACAGCTATTGAAAGCATGCTTAGAGGTGTAGATGCTTCTGAGAAACATAATTCATCAACTCTCCGATCATCTAGTTTGGATCTAGGTATTGTAGTAACTTTTTCTGTAAAATGGTGTTTTCCATCACGCATTTGGCTCAAAGTCATCCATTGATGTAATGGTGAATGACTACCTGGATGAATATAGTTATGACTAGACTACGCGTATCTTCTAAATCTCTTGCAAATGGCTCAATTTTTCACCTTTTGCAGCTAGTGCAGGAGTTGACCCTCCATCGTCTCGTGATCCGCCATTCCCTCTTGCTGTTCCTGCCTCACATAGTCTCACAACCTCTTTAGGGGTTGATGCAACTACAGTCGGTATGTCTAAAGCTAACAACGGTGGCTTGGTTTTGTCTGACATCATCACTCAGATTCAGGCTTCCAAGAATCCCAGTAAATTATCATATCGCAGTACAGTGGGAGCTGAGCCTTTGTCAGCTCTTTCATCTTACTCAGCTAAGAGAGCTTCTGAAAAATTACAAGAAAGAGGTTGTATTGATGAGGACACTGATACTAGGGAGCGTCGGCGATTTATGAATCTGCACTCTGATAAACAATACTTGGACAGCCCATATAAAGATTCAAATTTCAGGGATTCACAGAATAGTTACATTCCTAACTTTCAAAGGCCACTATCGAGAAAGAATGCTGCTGGACGAATATCCGCAAGCAGGAGGAGTTTTGATGATAGCCCGCAGTCATTGGGGGATATGTCAAGCTATACAGATGGTCCTGTTTCTCTCAATGATGCTCTGAATGAGGGACTCAGTCCTAGTTCGGATTGGAGTGCTAGAGTTGTTGCATTTAATTATCTGCATTCTATGCTGCAGCAAGGCCCAAGAGGCATTCAAGAGGTTACACAGAATTTCGAGAAGGTAATGAAGTTGTTTTTCCTGCACTTGGATGATCCCCACCATAAAGTTGCCCAGGCAGCTCTTTCGACACTTGGAGATATTATTCCAGCTTGCAGAAAGCCTTTTGAAAGTTATATGGAAAGGATCTTACCCCATGTCTTCTCACGGTTAATTGATCCAAAGGAATTAGTAAGGCAACCTTGTTCAACAACATTGGAAGTTGTCAGCAAAACTTATGGTATAGATTCTCTGCTTCCAGCTTTGCTTCGTTCTCTGGATGAACAACGGTCACCAAAGGCAAAATTAGCTGTCATCAAGTTTTCCATTAGTTCCTTCAACAAACATGCAATGAACTCTGAAGGCTTTGGTAATAGTGGCATCCTTAAGTTATGGCTTGCTAAATTGACACCATTGGTCCATGATAAGAATACAAAACTGAAGGAAGCAGCAGTTTCATGCATTATATCAGTTTACTCCCACTTTGACTCAGTAGCAGTCCTAAATTTTATTCTTAGTTTATCAGTTGAAGAACAGAATTCCTTGAGACGTGCCCTTAAGCAGTACACTCCTCGTATAGAAGTAGACTTGATGAACTTTCTGCAGAACAAGAAAGAGAGACAGCGTCTAAAATCCTCCTATGATCCTTCTGATGTTGTTGGAACATCGTCTGAAGAAGGATACTCAGGAGTGTCAATAAAGAATCACATCTTTGGAAGGTACTCTGCTGGTTCTATTGATAGCGACTGTGGCAGGATATGGAGTTCTGCACAAGAATCAATGCAGGTCACAGGTTCTACTGATCATGCTACATCTGATGAAACCCAAGAGTACTTGTATCGCAGTCTTGGGACTGATGCTAATGATGAGGTTCTTAGTTCCAAAACCATGGATCTGAAGTACGTAGCCAGTAGTATGGACATCAGCTTAAATATTGAGGCTTCTTCCACACCACATTTGGATAGGACTGGACTGATGAGCTCTGACCACATAGGGGTCAGTACAGATAATGAAGCTTCACCTGAATTGGACCTTCATCATTCTAAACTTGCAGTTTTGAAGATTAACTCTGCTCCGGACACAAGTGCGAGTATTCCTCAAATTATTCACCTGGTGAGTCCTTTGTAGGCAACATTTTGCCTTTATACTGTGATATTCTTGCAAGTCTTATATGCTGACATGATTTCACGCCCACTTATTTTTGTACACCCAACATGGAGATAACACGCTCCTACAACACTCTTTTCTTCATTTTTTTTTTTTGGGGTAGATTTGCAATGGGAAGGATGAAAGCCCAACTGGTGGCAAGCATTATGCACTTCACCAGTTAGTTGAAGCTTCTGTGGCTAATGATCAAAACATTTGGACCAAGGTATGATGAGTGTCTACATGATATTTCAACCCCCACCCCTCTCATGTGCACCCGTGGGAAAAATAGGAAAAGACAAAAAACATGCAATTTATTCATGTTGGAGAATGCTGTAGATCCTATATTTTTCCTCATTCTTTAATGTTTTTATCTTTTGATTCTTACAAAGTGTTTGACTAGTTTATTATGGTAAGTTGTTCTGTTCCATGTTACATGGACTCAAGCATGGGTATCGAGTCTTGATACGTGTCTTAACTATTGTATCATTCTAATTTCTCTGTCTAAGGATGCCAAGATATGGCTAGGTATAGGTGTGGGACCTGGAGATGGATTGGAGTAGTGAAGTTTGAGAGTTGTGGGCCTTGGAAGAGCTTGGGGTCAGCTTTTTATAGGCGGAACATCAAATATTAGGTTGCTCACCATAAGGGAGGTGGTCTCCACTCCATTAGACTTTGGGGTTTGTATCATGGGACTACAGGCCGTAGGTATGATACATGTAGAGATGTTTCATATGCAGATCATCAGTTGGTACTTGGTAGGTATGATACTATGATACGATCTCTCAAGTGTTAGGCATCTTGGTTAATGCCCCCCTCTCTTGATTGGTTGTGAAACTGCCTTGGAGGCTACTCCACTGACCAATTCCTTGCTCTAGCTGCTAAACCACGTTACTTTTGGTCCTGAGTGGAGGTGCCTGGGTCCTACCCCCAACCTAGTGTACCATGTCGCAGGTATGGAGGTGCCTCCTTGGCAAACATGGGATTAAGATGGTGCCATGGAGGTAAGGTTGCGCCATCATGGCTGGCTTGCTAATGGGCAAGCATGGAGGCGGTGGCTCGCCCCCTTATGGGCAAGGTAACTTGCTCATAAGAGGCGAAGAGTTCATAGGTGATATGTAGATCTGAGGTGGCACGTGGCGGAGGGATATCCGGATACCCACACTAGGTCATTATTTTCCTTTATATTTTTCTTCTACTTTTTGTGTAAAAATGTTACTTGAAAAAATGTAAAATAGAGCATTTTTTTACATGGGAGGTTTTGTTCTTCTACTTTTTGTGTAAAAATGTTACTTGAAAAAAAGTAAAATAGAGCTTTTTTTGTACATGGGAGGTTTTGTGTATTATTATTTATGAATTATGATAAGCTCAACTAGTAGACAAGCTTGCTTAATTCATAATGAAGCAGCCATACTTCACGGGGAGTTATAATTTGGGTGCCACAACCATGTTTTGCTTCTAAAATATGCATTTTATTTGTTGCCACTGGTGAAATCGACCATCTTAAGGGTGATTAGTTTCAGGTGAAGATGAAATTAATGCTGTCAGTTTGAACTCTGTTACATTGGATCCCTTCTACTTGCAAACTCTGGTTCAGAAATGATCTGCCCATTGATGTTATTTCCTCTGCTGTGCTTAGATTTTGAGCCACCGTATGTTTGATCTATTGTTCTGAATGTGGGAAATTTGATTCATTAGCTTGTCGGTTGGAACTGTATTTCTTTATTTTATGCCTTTCGTTACGTAGTAAATTATTTGCTTTTAGATTCTATATTATTATGATATATCTTAAATTTCTGGTTTATTTGCAGTACTTCAATCAGATTTTGATGGTTGTTCTTGAGGCATTAGATGATTCAGAATCATCAATCCGCGAACTTTCTCTTTCACTGATAATTGAGATGCTAAAGAATCAGGTCTGTTTTAAAGAACTGATGTCATATATCAACATTATTCAAGTTTCTTCTCCCAATTTCATGGCTTTATTTTTTGATATTTGTGCATTTTTTCCCTGCAGAAAGATTCAATGGAGGATTCTGTGGAGATTATAATTGAAAAACTTCTTCATGTCGCAAAAGATATTGTACTGAAAGTAATGTTCCTTAGATGAACTACTTCATTTATGATTTTCACCTTCTTTCAAAGTCTCATGGCACTTAGTTTCCAATTCAGGTTGCAAATGAAGCTGAACATTGTTTGACTATTGTGCTGTCTCAATATGATCCATTCAGATGTCTAAGTGTAAGTGATCTTGAAACTCCAATTTGCTCACTGGAGACCCCAAGATTTCTGATTGTGTTTTGCTTTAATTTCGGTACGAATGTATTTGTAATATTCTCATGTGGTGTTGCAGGTTATCATCCCTTTATTGATGACTGAAGATGAGAAAACTCTTGTTACTTGCATAAATTGTTTAACAAAGGTAAGTCCATCTTTTGGATGGGGATATGTTGGTTTTGGAGATGCTATATTCTCTCTTTATCTAGAGATTACACGCTTGATAAAAGTTTGATTGGTACTTGGGTGACTAATTTTATACCAACTCTGCTGTTCCTGTGCTTAACAATGTTTTATCGTAAGAAATGTCAATGTTTTCTGAGAATGATGAAACTCCAAGTCGTTTATCAGGTTCAGGTGCTATATTTCTGTCAATGTTGTTTAAAAATTGGCATTACTGTTACATCACTTTTTAACTTGGAAAGTTGAGTCGAAAGTCATTCAGATAATTAGGTGCATATATGGTGCGCAATCAGATAATAGCTGACACCTATTTTTGTGTTGATCACCTATATTTGTATTTTCCTATGACTTTGGCCGTAGGGTGCTGATTATTTCTTTTGTAGGCGGTTGATTGGGTTGTCCCAAACTTCTTCTGTTCATTTGCTTATCATTGATTTTTGGGCTTTTGCCTTTTTGGTCTTGAGTGCAAGGCTCGTGCTCTTTGGAGATATATAGATTTTGTGGCATTTTGGGTTCTTTGGTTAGAAAGTAAAGCGAGAATATTTGAGGATAAATATGAGAATATGGGGATTCGTGGGATAAAATATGTTATTTGGCATCTTTTTGGTTTTTAGTGTCCCTTACCTTTTAAGGGAATCCAAGTGTTTTTGACAAGTAGAGTTTGGAAAATGGTGTGTGATGTGTAATGTTATTGTCGTACTTCTTAATTCTCATTAATAAACAATTTGTTGCTGATCAGAAAAAAGGTTGCAGCTAGCTCGTCCATATATTTATGTATTGGGATTAAAATGAAGGATATACTTAGGAAAGACTTACACAGTGAAGTTATAATAGGGATACTGAAATGAGCTGGTTTTTCCACACACATCTTGTTCTTTGTAGTCTGTGGGTTAAATTAGTCAACTAGAGTATGGTGAAATAAGGGTTTATTTCTCTTTTGTATTTTAACCAAGCCCCCTTCAGAGTGCATATTTTCTAGTTAACCCTTTTTTATGAGGATTCCCAACTATGGGCAGAATTCTGTAGAATATGATAAGTCTGACATTGGATATTTTTACTTGCGGAATGACTTCTATTTTTATGGTAGTATTTTGTGATAAATATCAGATATTATGTTTTATATGTAATGATGATTTACCATCCACACAAGATATTTTAAAATTATGGGTGTTATACCACATCAATTAGTAAGCAGCTTTTAAGTACTTGGCAAGAAAAATGCAGCTCTAAGTTTGACAATGGAAGTTTCTTTACTTTTGTGGAAGCAACGCTAAGGATGGAATTTTCTTTAACTTGGTTTTATGACCATTGTGATCTTCCTTTCATTGTTTACATACTTGAACGTAATACACAGTGCCAAAACTCTGGGGCTAGCAGGGTCCTTGGCCCAAGTCCTCAAAAATCCTAAGGTATTTGAAGTAAAATGAAAATGTGTCAAACTTTTGTTCAATGGCCCCCTCAAACTACTCCCGATCGCTCTTTATATGGCAGCCGAAACAACAAACATCTGTAAATAATCTATTAATATGAGCCTCCTCTAAAAAAGGTTAAAAGTAATCTTTTTCAAACCATCTTGTTTCACTTGTTATATGCATGTGTGTGTGTGTGTGTGTGTGTGTGTGTGTAAATATACTTATATATTTGAGAATTGGATATGTACTTGATTTAAGGCTTTTTTCTTTCAGTAGCATTGTTTTATGATTTACTGCTTGTACTTCAATTTTTTGTATTATTTTTATTTAGGACTCTTTTTTTTAAGCTTTGGTAAGACAAATGAATTTAATAATTTTTCATTCACATTATTTACTTACAACCTCGAGTTCAGGGACCAATATAAAATTTCCTGGTTTTTTCCCCAACTAATACACCAATCGTTTTCTTTTGTAAGTTCCCTATCTGTGCGAAATTAGAATTGGAAATCCATACCGGTCAATATAGTTTTCGGGCATGTGGTAGTTGTAAGGGCAAGAGATTTACAAGATGTATCATCACACCTTATCTCATGTATGAAAAGTGCATGTTCAATTGTTCATGCATGTTCAATTGTTCATGTATCAGGCATGTAGTAGTTGGAACATGGTATAGGCATTTTTTTGGGGCTTTATTTTTTTTTGCCTTTTTGGCCTATTAATGTAATTATTTTACTTATAAAAAATGTTCATCTTTTGTAAGAAAATCTTTTGATTTTTATTTTAATCTATAAGATGGATGAGGTTTTGTGGCTACGTAACTGCTGGACTCAGATATGCGATGCATTGAGTGTTTGTGACCCTTTTTCTTTCTTTCTTTTTATTTTTTTTTTCGGTTTATGAATTCCTTGTTTTGTAGTTAACACTTGGCTATATCAATTATCATTTGCTTGCAAGGATGTGGGTCTTCCATCTTTTTTTAACTTGTTTTATATTTTGACAAGAAACAACTCCTTTTTTTTAAGAGGGAAAAGAAGAATATGTTGGGCCGAGATATCCTATGTCAGAGACAAAAAGCTTTATAACAGGCACGCACACAGACACACACACACAAAAAAAGGGACAAAAAGATTCTAATGAGTACATGAAATGGCTACCCGCTACCCCAACAAAAAGTGTCCCTGTGATCTGTCCCAATAGCATAGTTTATATTCAGAAATAAACTGAGGGAGGTTATTTTGTACTGATCATTTCCTCAAAACTTTAATGCCACTTTCTTTGGAATGACATTAGAATCCTGCAATATTTGTGTGAGATTTTAATGGGTAATAATGTGTTAAGTCTCTCTGTGTTCAGCTTGTTGGCAGGCTCTCCCAAGAGGAACTGATGGCTCAGTTACCATCATTTTTGCCTGCGCTTTTTGAGGCATTTGGAAACCCGAGTGCTGATGTCCGTAAGGTAAATAAGAAACATTAAAATACTATTATTGTTTTCTTCAATCTGTTTATTATTTTTTGATTTTTTACGTCTATAATATTGCATTTGAATTTGAATTTGAATTTTTTTTTGCATGCTTGACTCTGGCCATCTTTTGTTATTATGTTTTTCTTGGAAAAAGGCGTGTGGCAAGTCTCTAACCGACATGTTCGAGAAGTGTTAGAGGGTGTTAATCCTGGCATCAGAAACTGAGTCACCTCCACTTGAGGAGTTTTCATACTTAATCATTCACCTATATAAATTGTGTAAATAAGAGTGAAAATCCTTATTTTGCCTATTTTAGTTTTTTCAATGTTGCTTTTGTGTGAAAATGTTGGCGCCAGAATGTTTATAACTTTTTAGGTGTCATGTCTGACTTCTTTGAGGGTGCTGGTGGAGTGTTTATCCTGGTGTCAGTAAATTCGAAAACATATATTTTATAAAAATAAAAACCGAGCTGCTGTCACAGATTTTAACAGAAGACAGCTTTTAAGGAATTCCCATGATTCATCATCCACGTAAATAAGCTGCGTAAATATTAGTGAAAATCCATAGCTTGCTCATTCATGCTTTTCCATAGTGTTGTGATTGTGTGAAAATGGAACTATCTATAAATATGATTCTGTAGTGACATTTAGGTCTGCAAGGTAGTTTTTGGTAGGACTGCCACTATGTATGATAGTTTGATATTGCGGAGTTGATGTAGAAAGTTTCGTTGATGAAAGTTTGTGATAGAGTACAAGGCATCATTAAGGACATTTTTTGTCTCAACTGAAAATGAAAAACTCAAGAAAGTAATCTCTAATATTATATTTCCACACAGCGAATCTTGTGCCCTTCCTGAATATAGAGAATAAACATGCATGGAATGTGCTATTTATAATAGCTGTCCGGCTACGGGGCACTGGTTAATAAGCAAATAGGGTAAAAAAAACTTCTAATATCATTACACCTCTTATAGTCGACTTACTATTTTTACATATATCAATACTCTTTAAACAGATATCAATAGATTATTTGTCCATTAACCGGTGTCCATTGGGTACTAGCTGTCATTTCCTTATATTTAATACATGCTTATCTAATATTTAAGCTGGTTTGTGGTAGTTTCAATTCAAAACTTTTTTGTGTTTCATGGATCTATTTTAATATGATCTCCTGGGTCGGCAGACCGTGGTTTTTTGTCTCGTGGACATCTATATCATGCTTGGGAAAGCATTCTTGCCATACTTGGAGGGGCTCAACAGCACACAGCTGCGGTTAGTGACCATCTATGCTAATCGAATCTCACAGGCAAGAACAGGTACTGCAATTGATGCCAACCGCGATTAGTTGGTTTGGTTGGGATGAAGTATTTTGATTCTGTGGTGAGTCAATACAATAACACTGGTGAGCTGGTTCGTTTGGGATACACGCGATACACAATACACGATACTGTGTCTCCCAATTTGACGACATTGGTCTGGTCATTCATTGTTGTTTATTTTGTATATCGTGTGAAATGTGCATTTGAGGGGTGGGTTTTCTGTGTATTTTTAATATATATATATATATATATATATATATATATATATATGTATGTATGTATTCATTTTTGGCTTGTTGGGTTGGAGTTGAGGGAGAGGCCTTTTGGGTGGAAGCAAATATTGGAAATTGTATTGTTCCCATATATCTTAAGAAACATTATCCTTTGTTGTATCATGTATGTAGAAAAGAAAAGAAATTTGGCTTTCTGGAGAAATATTCATGTGTGGATGGTGAAATATCGTTGTCCTTGATCTCTCTGGCCCACTTCTGTTCTATTTCCCCAGATCGTCTTCACTAAAAAAGTGCACGTGATAGTCACAAGGGTTCGAGCCTCCACGGTTGAGTGAAGTTGCTAGTATTTGAGATTTAGAATTCGGTGCTTATGATTGTGTTGTATCATTTGATGAATTTATTTGGTATAATAATTTGATCACTGTAACATTATTTTATGACAAGTCTTGTGTTCAGGTTTTACTCTGAGCATAAAATTAGAGGATTAGGAAACAATGATTATTAGGCTCGCATGATTGGTGGATTATTTTTATGGGATAATTAGCG
>JAULJZ010000002.1:4091403-4117722 GCA_032270985.1 Heliamphora pulchella | reverse complement strand
AAATGTAGCTAAATTCAATAACAAGATTAGTTATCCAAATAATAATGATAATGCTTATAGTAGTAGTAGTAATAATAATAATAATAATAATAATTTAATATGTTTAAAAGTTACATTCCTATGCAAAATAATATGCTTTCAGTTACTGCGTCTTGCCAACTGGAGGACTTTAGAAACAAGAAAGAGTCAATAATTGACAGGCTTGATAGTCCCACATTTTGTCATCTTATCATGGCAATACACATAACTGGAAAGGAAGAAGTGAAATCTTGCTTTTGGCACTCTTTTCTTCTTACTTTTCCATGGATATTTCTTACCTTCGGGATATTATTGATTTGCCAAAGTTATTATTATTATTATTATTATTATTAATAATATTATTATTACAATAATAATAATAATTATTGTTATTATTATTATTTTTGCAGTCGAGCTCAGCCTCGTGTATTCTCTTTAGTTGTGTAGAATTAATAGATATCTTGCGATGGGCTTAAGTTCTTTTCATGAGTTCGTTCATTTGATTAAGCTTGTAACATGTGTGCCATTGATCTTTTAGCTCATTTACTTGGTATTTTGTACTTATCATTAATGCCAATTGATGATATGGTCGAGTAGTGTTACAAAAAAAGGTAGCACAAGGCATAATGCATTTACGTGAAGTTAGAAGTGGCACCAATTAAAGACAAAATGAGTAAACACTGTTATAAATGGTATTGAATGGGCCAACAAACATGATAGCAAGGAGTGATTTGGTCGGAAATTTATCCATGTAGCCATCCTGAGTAATTGGGTGGGACGAGGCTTGTTGAATTGAGTTGCGTGGCAAATTATGAAACACACGCATCCTTGTGAGCAAATGATACCATCTTGGCTAAAAAGAGCAAAATACAAGAACACACAAAAATGGGGAGATCGTACAAGACACTATAACATCCATATGAAATTTGCAATCTGGAAGCTTTGTGTTCCTCCATGTCCAAACTCGCTACAAACTTGGAGCACTTAAGATCTCCTTAAGAAGGTGAATTCTGGCCCCCACATGCCTCAGCAACCCAGTTCCTAATCAGATGTACAATACCATTTATTGGCCATCAAAAAGTAATCTTTGAAAAGATACTGACTGGATAAAATAAATTGCAATAAAGAAGAAGATCAGGTATCATTGTGGCCTTGCGCTTGCATATTCTGTTAAGCAAAAGTGATGTCTATTGGAAAGGAGGATTTTTTTTTTTTAATAATAATAATGTTGGATAAAGTCTTTAGCCTTTTTTTTCCCCTGACATATCAGTTTCTTCAGTTTGCTGAACCAAAGTGTTAAGTGGGAAGGAGTTCTTCTGGGTCTTTTTTCTGCTTATGGAATGTGGTGGTGATAAATGTTGAGATAAAATTATAATTAATATTTTATGCCTTCTATCCCTGACCCTTGTAAAAGTTTGAAATGATTGTACAGGCCCCTATTATTGTTGTTTGAATAAAGTTGAGGATGGCAAGGATTTCAGCAGGCGAGATGGAGTTTTCTTAGTTCTTGTTGGTGCATTTCTTGAGGATTCTTTGATATCAGGTTGCAACCCTATCATGATGTTTGAAAAAGTAAAATCACTTCAGCAGCGGTAGGTGGAATGTTGTGTACTGGTCACTAGTAACTTCTAATATTTGATGACTTTGATGTCTTATAAAAGGGGTAGATAACTGTATTGCTTTGTTTTCTTTTACTTTTTCTCCCTGTTTTCCTTTTGTAGGTATCCTGAGCTCCATGTTATTGGTTTTCAGTATAGCAGTTCAATTTTCTCTGATGCTGTTCAAACACGTCTCGCACAGATAACCACAAAAGAATATATTACATTTCCTATCGTATTGTCCAAGAAGAATTTTAGTGAGGTGAGGCCCATAAGTTTGGGTTACATACCTAAAATAAGGTAGTAATAAAAAAGTTTGCTAAACGCAGTGTTGCATTATGTCATGACAACGCAACCTGTCATTTTGACACTGAGTTTTAGATAGTCTTCTAGAAGTGTGTCAGTACTTTAGTGTTTTTTTATTGTTTTTTTTGGGGGTGGGGGGGGGGGGGGAATCGTTGGAAGTGTCCCTTGCTATCAAAATTTAACTTGTTATCATATATTCATTCAACTAAGTAGTTTAATCCCTTGTTTGGGCTAGCTTTTCTTTGCCTCTTTTTTTCTTAAAAGTCAAGTTGCATTGTTTGGTATAACAAAATAATGTAATTACTTTTTTCTCTTCTTTCTTAATAAAAAAACTTATTTACATTCCAAATAATCTTAACTTTTTATTTTATGATATGAAAATAATAACCTCAATTAAAAAGTCAATTTGAACCAAAAATTCATCTCAAACATTGCGGCTTAAAAGCAAAAAGTGAACGCATATTAGCTTGTGTTTGGCTTAGTTTTTTTTTTTTTGTAGGTTTTTTGGCTTTGTTATAAAAAACTAGATGTGGAAAGATATCGAAAAAGCTAATTAATTACAGTGGGAGGCCAAACAAGTAGACTTTTTAAGAGGCTTTTAAGCAGAAAGCCTTCAATAAAAGTTAGGCCAAACAGAGGCTTAGACATTTCAACAATAAAGAAAAAAGAAAAAGAAAGCAAAATTCTATTCCAAACAATCTCCCAAACTATTTGATTTTTTTGCTTCCTATTTTTTCAAAACAAGCAAAATATCTATAAAAAATGCCTTAGCTTTTAAGACATCCCAAACGGGAACGGGGCCAAACTTTTCGTCTTTCTTTTTCAAAATTCAGCTTTTAAGCAAAACTATTTGGTATAGCAAAATAAATCATTACTCTCTTCTCTTCCTCTTATTTACATCGCAAACAATCTATTTTTTTTATTTGAAATGACAATAATACCATCACTAAAAAATTCAAAATTCTTCTCAAAGCCTCCCAAACATAAAAGCAAAAAGTGAAGACATATTAGGTATTTCTAACAAAAAAAAAAAGAGAAGAAGTTATCCCAAACAATCTTATGAGCCAAAAAGTCACATTATTACAAATAATCTTAACTTTTTCTTCCCCCATTTTTTTTCCTTTCAAAAAAGCAAAATATCTGGCAAAAAAACTCAGGCTTTTTAGACACCCCAAACATGGCCCAACTATTTATTATGGGATGGGAAATATACTTCTGAAAAAGAAAAACTGTAAGTGCATGTTCTTCATTCATTTAAGGTGGTCAAACAGTTATACATTTGAATACCAGTTATTATTTCCTCATGCTCTGCATTTTTGATGCGCATCTCTGCATGTTACTATCAACAATTTGTGGAACATGTTGAGCTATATGTTCATGATTGTATATTTTTTTTGGGACTTGACTTTTTTGTTGGTATTCAGCTATAATATATAATTTTACTTTGTTTATGTTGGACATCCTTGTTTCCGTTAATCGAGGGTGCTGAGGAGTAAAACTAGAGATAGACTTGACCTTTGGCATTTTTTGCACAATGTGGTTGCTGTCATACAGAAACCATTCTCATGCTTGCTAGCCTGAGGTTTTACCATTGCACCCAAAAATTCAGCTAAATATGGCTATATGTTAGTACAATTTAGAGTAAATTTGGCTGGGAAGTTGTAAATTTAGATTGGGCTGAGTTAATATATATATACATCTGGTGAAACTTAAGAGTCATGGTTGAATAACATTCTCAATTTGAGGTTCCTTGCCTGGCTTTCATATACAGATGTGTTAGACATCAAGCTCTCTTCTAATGTGAGATCCTTTTGGGATGGTCTTGGTCCTCTTGGGCGTTACAGTATTTCATATTCTACCCATGGGGCCTTGTCTTTTTGATAAGCAACCACTTCATACAAAATATCTGCTTTTCAAGAAGTCATTAGCCTTTGGAGGCCTTGTCTTTGTGATGAGTATCCATCTATAGTTGCATGTCTATTGTGGATTTGGCTATTTTCCTTTAGGATAGTGGCAGCTTCTGAGTCATTAAGATAAATATTTATGCAGTTTTTCATGATATTCGTGGCAATATTTTGTTGGCCCCTGGAAGATGGAAGAAGTGGATGACATAGATTTACAAATCTATTGCACATGAGAATATTGTACAAATTTTTTATTCTAACTTCTACAGTTTTTTAAAATTGTATATAGAATAAGAAGACCATTCTCCAGATCTGATATGGTTGCATCTACTACTTTTGCAAGCCGTTTAAATTTCCACTCGAGAGATTATAAAACCAACCGAAATCAGCTGGTTATGCCTTTTACTGTTGGTCATCTTGTTGTTGGGAGCTACCTAGCCAGCCGTTCAAACCATGTAGCGGTAAGTTGCAGACTTGCACGTTGACGGGATCCGAACCCATATTCCTGACACTAGGTACGGTTCGCTAAGTCTGGAAGGCTTGTCCTACCATCCTTTCTGCTAGCATCCAGATAACTAGACCTTGAACAGGTTCGAAACGTGGACATGGTGATGCAGACCATAGAGGAGAAAACGGTTCATTTTTTAATTTTATTAATTATTGTATTTTATTTCTTTTTTTCAGTTTCCGTAGAGTATTAAGTTTTTTGATTTATTAGAAATTTAGATTAAGTATCAGTTATAATATTTTTGATGGGATTAGTATCCAATTATGGTAGGTTTTAGGTATATGAATAAGAGATTCTCTTGATGTATTACTTATTGTTTATTATAGATAATTTGTGTTTAAGGTTATGACCTTGTATTGGGGTTGTGACTCTCTTGCCTACTTTTCTTTTATTTCTTGTCCCTTCACGTGCTTCATTGTTTTGGTATCAAAGCCTAAAATTGCGAGCATCATTTTTCACTTCATCAATATCACAATCCATTCACTGCGAAACCATAGGCAAGCGATTGCCATCAGCATCATCAGCCCATTGTCAAAGCTATCGCCCACTGGTCTAGAAGTTTGCCACCACATTTTCACCACCACCATTGTCACTGTCGAACACTGCTCATCAACGCCAACCTCGTCAACTATCACCACTAGATTTTTCATCATCGCCATTGCTTGAGAGAAAAAATGTGCTCAATTTGTACATTGCTATTCATTGTCCACTAACTGGAGATTTCGTCAGGTAAAAAAGATTGATTTCATTAGCATTGATGATTTTGATTAGGTGTTCAATTCATATTTCGTGGACTTTGTTGACCCTTAAAAGCAAATATTATTTGGATTGTATGGTTGGTGGCATGGACAAGTTCTATATATCAAGGCGAACTCAAGATCGAGTTCTTTTTTTTTCGTGGAAGAGAATGATGCGGACCATAGAGGACAACAAGGCTCATTTTGCATTTTTTAAATTATTGATTATTATTTTTCTCATTTAGTTTTCTTATGATATTAGGCTTCTTGATTTCTTAGAGATTTAGATAAGTATTAGTTAGGATAATTTTTAATTAGATTGTTATCCAATTATGGTAGGCTTTTAGCCTATAAATAAGAGGACCTCTTGATGTGTTATTCAGAGTTGATTATTGAATGTGGCCTTGTGTTAGAGTTGTGACTCTTTTACGCGACTCTTCTTTCATTTCTTGTTCTTCCACGTGCTACAACACCTGGAAGTTGAAATTTCAAGCCTTTCCCGTCGAACCGACCATTAGGTGTTATCGTGCAAAACACATTGTAACTTCTTCATTATTTATGTTGGACATTTTACAATATGTTTACATGATCTGTTGCTTTTGTATTTTACGTCCATGATATGGTTGAAGTTATATGTATGGTTTGGTATATTGAACCATGGTTGGTGGCATGGACAAGTTCAATATATTAAGGCGAACTCGGGATCGAGTTCTTTTTCTTCATGGAAGAGAATGATGCGGACCATAGAGGACAAAAAAGGCTTATTTCGCATTTTTTAAATTATTGATTTTTATTTTTCTCATTTAGTTTTCTTATAATATTAGGCTTCTTGATTTCTTAGATATTTAGATAAGTATTAGTTAGAATAATTTTTGATTAGATTGTTATCTAATTATGGTAGGCTTCTAGCCTATAAATAAGAGGATCTCTTGATGTATTATTCAGAATTGATTATTGAACGTGGTTTTGTGTTAGAGTTGTAACCCTTTTACGTGGCTTTTCTTTCATTTCTTGTTCTTCCACGTGCTCCATCACCTGGGAGTTGAAATCTCAAGCTTTTCCTGTCGAACCGACCATTGGGTGTTATCGTGCAAAACACATTATAACTTCTTGATTATTTATGTTGGACATTTTACTATATGTTTACACGATCCTTTGCTTTTATATTTTACGTCTATGGTATAGTTGAAGTTATATGTATGGTTTGGTATATTGAACCATGGAAAACTCAACTAGTGATGAAGTCATTTTTATTAACTGAAACATCCACTCTTTTTTTTCCCTTCTTTATTGCTGTTTGCTTGATTGCCATCTATCTAGAGTTTCCCTTGACTTTTCTGCATTACAATATTGATAGTTACCTCAGTTGTGTTTAGATCAATGTTGTTTTGATGTATTTAGGTGGCAGATAGGGCATGTTTCATTGTCTTTAAAGGTTTTAAAAGCCCTTTATTTTACTATGGGAGAGACTTGGATCTTGGAATTATTGACAGAGGTATGCTATGCTTTTTATTTCTTTTATTTCTTTTCAATGCGAGTGGTGGTGTTGTAAAATAATCGAACTCTTTGTGCTTTCTACTTTGAACATAAAAGTTTGTGTCCTTTGTTTGGATTGAAATATTTACCTATTAAGTTAATTGAATGAGAAACTGCAGTAGGGGAGTGGAACTGGTGAAGAATTGAGAGATCAGTTCATCAGTAAGAATCTTTCAGTGTTCTGTGATTGACTAGAGAATTTTAGAAACAGCAACTCATGTAAAAGCTTCTAACTAAGAATGAACATTAGCTGCTTCTTATTCTTATACTTTTATTTTTGATTATTTCTTATTGCTAACAATTCTTCATTATATAAGGTTTTATTCAGATCCTATAGTATGGTTGGATTGGAGGCATGGTTTAAGGTGTAAAGGGTGGAGTCACGCTATGCCACAGTTACACTACCTTTCCTTGTCAGGATTTCATGTGGCAAAATATTCAGTTGATAAGAAGCTTCAATTGTTTTTATTATTGGTTCGCAAATTCTATACAGGACTCCTAGAAAGATTCCTTAATTCAGTCTGATTCTCATGATCTCATCATTTTGTTATGCATCCTATATTCTTGGAGGTTTGTTGAATGTATGCTGTACAAGATTAGAAATTGCTCCCCCCTTTTGGGTTAATTTACATATTTGACAGGTTTGAGGAAATAACAACCAGGGACAAGATAGGATACAGGCATAGAGCAGTGAGCCACTAGTGATGTATTTGAGTCTCCAATCGAACCGATTCAAGAACTGCACTCGGAAACTTAATCCTCTGGGAAGATATCTTCATTTATATCTTCAAATTATCTTCATTATCCTCAGATTCATCTCCATCTACATCATCCTCTTGCGTTGTATCAGGAACCCCTAACGAGCCCATTATGACATTACGAATTGAATCAATAACCCCAACTCGTTCACAAGTTGATTCCTTCTGCCCGCCCTCTTCGTCAACACGGCTAGAAGCCCTAGCCCCAACATTTACTTTAGAAATCCTAGTTTCCCTATGCTTTGAATCACTCTGAAGCATTCCCTCCGAAGTCAGTTCATTCAAGAATAATAACAGGTTAAGGCCCCGTTCCACTAGATGAGAGGAAAGAATCTTTTAGGTCTTTTCCCTAGAGGCAGTAATGGCTAGGTCATCTCAATTAACCCCTAACATGCTCAATGCGGTTTTGGTAAGGAGAATAGTGAAAATTATCAGTTACCCTGGAAAGTATACAGCAATAGGTCATCTCAGCTTGTCAGTTAGTTAAGCACGGCCTTAAGGTGGATGGTTAAAGCCTTCGTCAACAGACACCGAATAATTTGGCATTTTGATTAGGCAGTTGTCGTGTTTATCTTGTTCTCTGGTTTTATAATGAAGATGGCTCATAATGGAAAAAGATTGTGCTCTCGACTAGATTGCTCTATGTACTCTCTTTGAGCTAATGGTTTCACAAATGATATGCTCAATAAATTTCTCTGCTTACATGTTCATCAGTTTAACATACAGGAAAAATAGATTTGATCGCATTGTATTAGTTATTGGAGTTTGAGGTGAAATATAGTGACATACAGGAGCTTAAATTATCAGACATAGTGTTGGGCTAGTGGTATGATATTGCAGCATTGGAGCAGTTCTTATTATGGACTTCTGTGTCTTTTACTCTTTTCTGTTAATATGAGTTAAAATGGATTGCTGAAACTAAAGTAGACTGGTGGCTGAGATTAATGCCACCTTTAATGACTAACTATTACTCATAAAAAATAATATATTTTGGGTCTTATAACCTTCTTTTCGTATGCATCATTTGTCAGCCAGATAGTTTCATTGATTGCAATTCTCTGCCAATGCACATGGTTGATGATGATGCTTGTAAGAGTAATTGCAAGTTCTTTTTGGTTTAGGCCAGGAATCTTGGTTGATTACCCCACCAGTTTTTCTGAATTTTGAATGAATAAGTTCACATATTATCAATTTGCTTACATGTATAATGGATGCTAAATAAAATTTAATTATCATTTTGTTAATATACTGACTGTTGAATCATAAGAATTCCATCTGTCTTATATACATGTAAAGTTTGGTTGTATTGGAAGTTTTATGGAATGTGAAGTGCTTTGTTGTGAGCATGCTGTTGTGAAGATGGAGTAATTGAATATGTTTTCTAATTTAGGCATACTTATGAGGAAGGAAGCTAATATATCTTCATGAACATATTGCTTCTTTTGCCAACTAATGCATACCTGTCACGCACTTTTGTTTGCAGCGGAATATTAATCATTGGGTTACAAATATTGTGCAGTGTGCATTGAAGGAGATTCTCTCCTCTAACCTGGGAAGTCTAGAGCTGGGCAATCTTTCTTCAGGACATAATTATAGCATTTATTGTTTTTGAGTATTGTAGTAGTATTGTAGTGAAGTAATCTACTGTGGATTTTTACTTCCCTTATTCTAAGTTATGACATTTTTTTGATGGGTGATTTAAAGAGGCTCAAACTTGGGCCTCTTTAATGAGAGAATGCAACTGAAGTCACTGTGGTATCCCCTAAGGAAATTTTAAGTTAAGACATATGTCTGAGGCTAAAGTTGGTCTATGGGTAAATTGTTAATAGGATTTTATGCCTCATTTTCTCTTAGCTTCTGCCAGCATCATCGATTTTCTGATATATAAAGGGAGAACACCATTTGGTGTCTCCTCTTAAAGGAAGTTCTATCTACTTTTTTATGTCCAAAATATCCAAATAATTTTACTTAAATACTTCCATTTAGCCTGTGAACAAAATAACTATAAGGGGCAAACTTGAACAATTGCAACTCCCCACCATCCACGTTTCAGGATTTTATCATGTCTCCCTCTTTACTCGACCAACAATACAGTTACCGATTCACTGCTTTCTTGAAAACGAAATAATTTCTTAGAATCTGGTGACTTAACTTGAGGCTACAGGGAAGGGTTCGATCATAGAAGTGCATGCCTGTGAAATTGACTGTACCGTTTTTGAAATGTTATAGAAACATCCAAAGAGAATTTGCCAACGAGTACTCAAGAAGTTGCTTAAAGTTGTTCCCAAGTGGGTTATTGAGTATAATTAATGGACAACATCGAAAAAAACACAGGTAAAGAGCTACACCATTTTCAATCTTCCTTGTATAGGAAAATTTTTGTCCGTAAGCAATTTATTCCTATAATCCACACATTTCCACTTTGCTTCAACCCCTCTCTCTCTCTCTCTCTCTCTCTCTCTCTCTATCTCTATCTCTATCTATCTATATCTATATATATGTGCGTGTGCATGTGCGTGTTCGTGTCTACGTATCTCTATATATTGAATAAAATAACGCTACAAAATTTAAAAATTGGAAAAAATGAGGCTGATCATTTTATTTTAAGAGATAATTCATATATGTAAAAATATTCTTAGAACCTCCACTAAATCCAACCTCGCAGGCTTAGCATGGATTTTGCGTTGTTTTTGTTTTAACTTCTGAAAGTTTTTTGCCCGCAATTGTCTTTCTTTAAGTCAATTTATTGTGTAAATTTTATTATTTTGAATATTTTCCTTTTGATATTTCCTCTTTTTAGCTTGATTCAATTTTATTCTTTGCCGATTTGTTTTTGGTGACAACTCTAGAGAAAGTGGTGGGAGAAACATATAAACCAATCATATATAAAAAATGGTTTTCAATGGTGCACACGCATAGTGTATGCGTTCCCTCTGGTAACATATTCAATTACTAGTATAATTTGCCTTTGGCTTTTGTTCTCTAGATTTTCTTGGTTGGCACTGTTGTGGGTAGTTTTTCGTTTCCCTCTGAGGAAGTTAGGCATCAATACTGTTTTAGTATGATTTAATATAGTCCCGAATACCCAGTATGTCTAGGTGGCTTGGTGGTATGCATGCTTGTGACTATTTAGAGAACATTCTCTCTTGGCTTATCTTGGATTTTGGATATCTTTTCTTTTTATGGTTTGTCAGCTTAGTAAATGAATACAATAATTCAATTATTTTGTCTACATCTACTGAATAATCCTTCATTTTTAGAAAAAATAAGCACGCGCTCTTATAAAAGCATACAGCTGCCTGTCAATAGAACTCACATCTGAGGTTGTATAGACAGGCAGCTGAGCTTCTTTCTGAGCTTATAATCTTTCTTTACTTCCTGCATAGCCCTTGAATCATTTGTACCATCAGCCAATAGTGAAGGAATGGAACCCAAAGGGGCACAATTACTCTTACTAATTTGGTTACAACTGGAATGAACAATATGTTCTCACATTCATATTAGCATTGAAGCCAAAACCATAGAAGGTAGGGTTCAAACTACTTGAAGACAAGTTGAGAGAAAAAAGGATAAGGTGAGAGAAAATAGAATAAGGTAGTTTGGACACATACACCGTAGCCAAGTAGATGCAATAGTTAAGAAGAGTTATAAGATTACTATTAATGGAAATATTTGGGGGAATGGAAGATTTAAATTGTCATGGATGATGTACTAAAAAAGGATACGGGTTTATTGAATCTACCTGAATGTACAGCCTTGATAGAGTAGAATGGGGAAAATGATTCATATAGACATAGTTTGGTTTGGTTTGTTGAAGCCAAAGCCATAAAATGAAATTTGAAATTAGATTAATTCATACAACACGTGAATTTGTTCCATATCCAAAATGAAAATTAAATATACTATGGACCATAACAACATCATTTGACAATTGGCAAATCTTGAGTGGCCATAAGTTCTCCTAGGTCACAATCCTAATTTTTCGATGTAAGAGTTGAATCTCCAGAGTCAAGGAATTACATTATTGTCATGCAAGCCTTGGGCCCTGGAATTGGTCTTAGTGATGCTGCTTTCCTCTTTCTACCCCCCCAACCCCCCAATCACCGTCCCTACTACATGGAGGAAAAAAAGATACACAAACACGGTCAAGCATGCACGTACTCTCCAACAAGTTGATTTGTTTGTTTAAACGTTCGGACACTTTACTCTTCTAATCTTTTTGAACTAAAATATTTTCTTTTGATGTCATATTTGCAGCTATCAAGGAGTTAGTGCAGCACAGTGCAAATCATAGGATAGAGAACAAATTAAAAAGCAGTTGGGTGAAGCAAATTGAAGTGATTAAGGAACCACATTTTTGTTTGTTCTTGCGAAACTTACTTCTTTATTTCCCTGGTAAAGGTTCTCTACGCCCTTATATGATTTCACCTATTTTATGGTACTGGATTAATATTCTTCTGCCTCTCAATTTTGTGATTATGAACATTTTGTTTTCCATTTTTTGGGGTTAATGTTGGTATATGTATTTTTTAGGTTAATGAACAGATGAGGGATCTCAGGGTGAATCAAAAACATTCTATGTTTCATGATTATTATTAAATTTCTCATATGTCACCCTTGGGCCCAAAAATATATGGTTTTCCTTAGATAGTGAGACGGGAGGGAGGTCTGATCGTGAGTTTGATAGTAGATGTGAACATTTGAATTTGGTATACTGTTTGGGGATGCCACAGAATGGTGGATCACTTGTATCTTCTTTGCCTAGTGGGGCTTAGTTTTGCTTGGAGGATTAATGGAAGAAGAGAGAGATTATTGTAAGGTTGGTCTTTCGAGTGATCAAAGAATTAGATAAATATTTGGTCAAATTCTTTAACGTGCCAGAAAAGAATATGAACTTGCTACTTGTTTTATGGCTTTATAGATTGCTATATTGATGCTGCTTCATGCGCTTTTGCATGGATGATCAAATGAAAAAAAGCCCGCCCCAAAATTACGGTTGAATTAATGCCAATGTTTTGCCATTTGAAAAGCATTATGAACTTGAGTTCCAATAGTCTTAAGTTTTTTCATCTTTACACTCTGAAACAAGGAGGGGCTGCCGGGTGGCGGCTAGGGGCGACCATCACCCCGAGCTTTGGAAAAATTCTATTATTATAGTAGTATTAGTTAGCCTTTTAGCTTGCTTATTGTATTAGTAAATAGGTCCAATATACAGCCTAACTTTGAAAATCTGTCATCATTGGTCACAGGCTGCATCTCAGCTGATGAAAGGGGCAACCGCTTGTTCCTCTCTGACATCAATCACCATCGTATTATCATATTTGATGGCAATGGAAAGATTTTAGACTGTGTATGTCTGAAAGTATTTTCTTGGGTTAAATGTTATGTTTATTAGTTCAAAGTTGAAAATAGATCGGGAAGCAAACACAAGCATTTTGACTTGCACTGCTTTTATTTCAGATTGGTTCTTCCCCAGGTTTTGAGGATGGAGAGTTCGAATCTGCCAAGTTGATGCGCCCTGCAGCTTCTTTCTACCATGCAACTGAGGATTGCCTTTACTTTGTAGACTCAGAAGTATGTGCTCAGAGCTACTTATCCTTTGGATCCTTAGAATCTAGATTTTCATTAGAGAACTGGTCAAGAACATTTCTTTTTTATGTATTTGTTTTCTGGTTGTATGAAAAGATGCATCGAATGAACATGGGAACCTTCCTAACCAGAACTTTGTGTACACACAAATGTGGTTATTGGAGAATGAAAGCACCTAGTTGTTCAGTATGGACCTCTTGTTTTAAACTTTTAATAACATGGTACACAAGACACTTAGTGTTGCAAAGTAATAACCATAGCATATGTACGCTTTCTCTTTTTCCTCTAGTTTTTCTTCTTTGTTTAGATTTTGTATTCTTTTTTTCCCCTGCTATGCATAAAATCCAATGAGCAGACATTCTTGAAATCTTGAAGGCGAACATTGGGAAAGGTTGTAGCCTGTAGCTTTCACCTATGTTATATGCAGTCTATTAAATGTACGAAGTACCTATGTCACCACTGTTGACTTTCTTAAAGGGTTTGAGTTTATGAGAGTGTATTCTTTTTTGGTATGTTACATATAGTTAAAGGGTAGTTTAGTATGATACTTTCTCATCTTTGCTATAAGAGATATGTGTCCAATATGTGTACTTGGACATTAACCCGTCACGCATATTTAGTAATTCATGCTTATGACATAACTAGATATAAGATTCTCAAATTATGTATGAAATGTTCTATGGCTCTTTGCAAACACCAATTTAACCTGAAAAAATAAAAAATAAAAAATACAAATATTATGTTGTGTCCATGCCTTTGAACGTAGGAATTAGTGAATCCAGCACATGGAGGCATACCCCATACTTAATACTTGATAGCAATACGCAAATTCATGTAACACAGGCTCACACCTAAATCTTCTATTTATGCATGCTGATCTTACATGGGAGACAATTATTGGCCCCGTTTGGCTACCCCTTGCTTATTTACTTATTGGCTTATTTGCTTATTAGCAAATAAGCCAAAAAGCATTTAAGCCATTTCGTTTGGCTACATTTGCTTATTTGCTTATTTAGCTACCCAAATGAGCTTATTTGACTTATAAGTCAGCTTATTTGCTTATTTGGTTACCCAAACGAGCTTATTTGCTTATTTGATTTTTTGCTTATTTGATTACCCAAACGACGTGGCTTATTTTTTGGCTTATAAGCCAATAAGCAAATAAGCAAGGTTACCCAAACGGGGCCAATTATGTTTTACTCATGGTTATTTCTAGTGTGAGAAATTTCCTAAATCAAATTGTGAACTAGTGCCTTCGAATCATAGTATCTTTTCTTTTATTGCATAATTTTCAAAGGAGCCTCTCTTGCATTTAAATGTATCTCAAAGCATCTTTTTTTTTGGGGTGTGTGTGTATGTATTACACTTGTTACATTGCTTCTTGGAGTCCGTGGTGTTCTACTTTCCTGTGCTTGTTATCCTTGTACGTATTGAAGTGGCCTGTGTTTTAGGTGACAGTACATGTGACCTGTTTGATGGTTCTCTCTCTCTCTCTCTCTCTCTCTCTCTCTCTCTCTGGGCAATGTATTTTTTTTCCATCTCTGAATTCACATATTCAACTGAGGAAGTAGACCAAACTCATTAAACATATATGCAAACTATGTTTAGGATTCCTCCATTTGATATCACCAAACATCCTTATAGAACATCAGTCTTCAAAATTTGTCCTGATAAGCAGGAAGAATTTTAAAATATATAACTAAAAGTTCAGGTTTTTGAAGACATACAAGTAGATCATTTAATGAACAACGAATCTTGATTTTCCTGCAAATAGATACAGCTATATTAAATCCCAGTGGTAAATCTCTCCTTAAATGGAATAATAGACAATACCACCTCAATGTGGTTTTAGAGTTACTGTATTTAGTGGCCCTTGTGAGTCTGCCAAGCAACTACTGATAAGGTTATTTATCTCATTAAGTCAGACACCCAGATTAACGTGGCCTGTGTGAGTCAGCCAAGCAATCAGCGGTAAGGCTAATTCTCAGATTCAGTTAAACACCCAAATTGATGATATGATAAACCACTCACTGTCTTCGCTTGATCTCTGGATTATTCTCTTTCAGGTTAGATTAATAATCTAAATGAACTGCATAAATAATTTGCAAGTATTGATCATTTTCCGTTAATATTTCACAAATGTTCCACAATATATTTCACAAATATTCCGCAATATTATAGTTACTTATATGCTTGATTTGTATCTTTTCTGTTGCTCCTTTTTAACTCCTTTTGTAATGATTCAATGTCAACTTAGGTGTGTGCTACGTAACAGCAAAGTCTATTGTCCTTGAAGTTATAATTGCTGCAAAGCAAGCATGAATGATTTTTTACATGTGTTTAGAATATTTTATCTATTTGCGTGAAATTGAAAACGAAGGGATGGTTAATCTTGTTGGTTCTGAGAACAGTTGCTTATTGTGTTGCTGGGTTTGTCCTTTTTATGTTCGTTTTATGAAATATTTTCTTTTTTTCTTCATCTTCTGCGTTTTTTACATGTAATTTTTTTTCTTAACCCTTTCAACTGAAGAACCATGCTGTCAGGAGAGCTGATCTGGAGCGAAGGATTTTGGAGACAATCTATCCAACATGCAATGCTAATAAGAAAAATAACAGTCTCTGGAGCTGGATCATGAATAAGATCCAGATGGGAAGAGATGGAAGAGATGCTGAGACAAAGTCTGAAGATTTGGACTCAGAATCATGTTTGTTCCCTTGGCATCTGATGAAATCAATGGATAACAGTCTCTTTATTTTTAACCGAAGGTATTTGTTTTTGTATTAAAAAAAGGCATATTAATTTTTTTCTCACACTGTAAATGAAGATGCTTCTTTTTCTCTCATTTGCCAACTTCAATCGTTCTACTTTTATCACTTTATTTTTATAGATTGATATAGTTTTGATATTTCCTAATTTTCTTGCATGGAACTTCTCCGATGGGTATAATTTGGAAAAACACATTTAATACTAGCTGGAAACATCTAAAGAATTGTTCTAGTTATATGTACTACTGTCTATATTTTGTTTGCAGTTTGGATTAAAATGAATTGGAAGTGAGAACCTTACTTTTTTCTGTCCAATTGGTGAAGTGAAACATAGTCAAGGAAAACAAAAGCTATAGGCGTCCCAAGAATTATTAAGGTTTGTTGACTTTGCTCATCTATATCCTCTGATTTTGAATGTTGATATATCAAGAAAGACAATGGATGAGAGTATGCTTAGGTCAGAAGTTCATATAGTCTTCATTTCCTGAACTTTATCAGTATTATTGTTCATCAATATTGCTTGGATATATGGTTTAGATAATAAGTTACATAAAGAAGAGGTTCTTGATAGTGAAGTCACAGAATGACCACAGTGGTGTTATTGAGTTAACAACTCGTTTCAATAAGCAGTTTCACATGAATAAAATCTCTAGCTACTCATTCATTTTCTTGGTATTGAAATCATTCTCAAGGTGAATGCCTCCTGTCACACCCCCCTACTCCTACAGCCATGGTAACATTGGAGTTCATAACTGACCAATAGCATTGCTTCCAAGGCCTAAAAAAAGTGAATGATGTGTGCCTGTTGTTGTTTTACATTTAAATTATTTGATAATATTTGTAGATGGAAGCTAACTTAGGTAATTGTATGCATGTAGATCTGCATTCCATCGTAGGATAGAGTCCATGAATGAACAATAGCATTGCCATTAATGTTAAACAAAATTGAATGACTTGTGCCTGCTGTTGTAATCTGAGGCATGAGGGTCGAAGGTTGGTTTGAATTAGTTGTGTTATGATGGTAGGATTTTTCATCAAAAGCTCCTCTGTCATGGGCTGGTTTAGAAGTATAGCATAACCAATTAGCATGCTTTAAGGCTTGATTTAGTATGCTAGCTTTCAACAATAAAAAGAAGAAATAACAAGAAGCCAGTGCTTTAGATTTCATTAACATGTGTTGATGTACATTATAGTTAAAGTTTACAAAAGTAGCGCATGACACGTTCTTCCCTCCCTGCTCAAACCCCATCACATTATACGAAAGAGAACATTCAGGTACAACCTTCATGTATATACATTACGCTTCACAAACAGCTCACTATATTGCAATAAGCATGTGAACATAACCATGTCTATCTACTCCATTGATGTAAGCATTGAGGCTGCTGTCATTGATTTCTGAAATCAAAATGCAGCTTTGAAACCCTGTGGGTTATGGATTTAGCTTCAGGAGTGATGAAAGAAGCTGTTAAAGGTTCGGAATCCATCAGTTTTCTTTTCCTTTCCTTCTGTTTGTATTGTTTTATAGCTAACCATATCAGTAGTTAACTTGTTGATTCGCTAAAGGATTTCCAAAAATCTGGGAGATCTGTGGACAGTTGATCCTGGAGAAATCATCACTTTCGAAGCAGCTTCCAGGTGATTGGTTGCAGCAGCAAGTTGATAATAATTCTTCAATTGACGGAATTCCATACTCTGGTCTTATGTCTTCATTAGCCACTTTTCAGGACCATATAGTCATTTGTGATACAGGTACAATGACTTCAATTTATGCATTAATTTCAATTTCAGTTAGCAGTTAAGATTTCTTGTATGTGATTGAGTCTCTGACAAGCTTGCTTGTGAAGTCGGTCAGAGGGTTTTGAAACTCAACAGAGAATCTGGATCTATTTCAAGCCTCAACTTCTCGAATTTTGGGATCCTGGGGCTTTCATATTGGGTGCCATCCCCTTTGGAGAGATTCTATGTTGTGTAAGTACATTTGCTATGATAAGTGCACTAATGTAATTTAAAATTTCCTTTCTCCTATCGAGTTTTTCTTTTCCCCTTCTTAGTTTCTCTGCTGATGTTGCAGTGATGATACATTCTTGGGAGTTCCTATTGATCACACTGAGTGTTTCAGTTTGTTGCCAGGTATATACTCTCTGCTGTTTACACTTTACAATGTGATCATACTGGACAAGGATATTTAAGGTTTCATACACCATGATCGTTGAAATAGTTTCAGTATCTTTTTTACTTCTATAACGGGTAATTTGGCGTCATATATTTGCTCTTATGTGGAAGCTAGAATTGATTGACCTTGCTTATTCTCTGAACTGCTATTTTGCAATTTTAGTTTCCTATCTTTCTGTGCTTATTGGTTTTTCTGGAAATAATAAAGATATCAAACACTTGCAAATATTGATAATAATGATAGTGGTGGTGTTGATGATGTGAATGAAAGAATCAAAATCATCTATAAACATGCAGCAAAATAGCTGAGTTATTTGCTATTTTTGTAAAATTATTATTTCTTCTTTTTTTCTTGGCAAGGACTTCTTTTCATGTCCATGTCAGGGTTGGCTCTGGGTGCTAGGAAGAGTGGTGACCCTTGACACTTTGGTCAAATAATCTCTCATGGAAGAGGTCTCCTCTGGTGCCATGTGGCATCATTTGGACAGGCCATGTGCAAGGCAACAATTTGTTGAATCTTGACTGAGAAGACACTCCCTTGCAAAAAAATGAATTCTCTATATTGTAGTTAGTTCAGTACCGTGGCGTGATTTTTCAATCAGTCTACCCTCCCATTCCCTGTCTAATTTCAAAAAGAAGTCTCCAGTGAGTATTCTTGTCAAATCTTGGTAATGAATTGTTGACATGAATTAAGTGTGTATTTTGTTGTAGTATGGTTGTCTTCATAAAGAATAGAGGAGTTACTCTTTTTAGCCAGCCTATTGTCAAACGGTGGATTTATTAGTGGGTTTTTTAAAATTTCAAGCATGATCTCAATATAACACTATGTCTCTCTTCTTTATCATTTTGCTGTTCTGCCTAAATATCGAGTGTTATTAATACTACTACTGTGGAGATAAGCGCTTGCCAATCAAAAGGAAACATTTATCTTTGACGCATCTTATGATATGCACTTCAATTTTTAGGCTTAATCCAGTAGTCCTGGTCAATTTTAGCACTGCATCCAACCACAACGGCACAACCATATTGCCTACCATTTAAGCTTTGGAGAAATCAGGCATTATTCTCACACCAAAATAATAGGGCAAGGAGCATATTATCTCTGTGATTCTTATGGCTCTGAAGTCTATTCTCTCCATCATTTTAGATAGCAATGTTGTTCATGATAATGTCTTGGTGTTGTTGGAACAAAGAATCAAAATAAATGAAAAGATAAAAGAAACAAGCATAAAGAGAGGCAGTTTCATCAGACTTCAAGGCACACTATAGTGCTGCTTTCTATAAGACATAATTTACTGCCGTCAATTTTTACTATTGGAGTGCAAACAGGTCCCCAACACTGCCTAAAAAATGCAATGGAGTACAGGACTGTTGTTGTCCAATTGTCCTTCTTACCAACGAAGAATGGATACTGAAGTTGAACTCCTCTTTATTTTCACTAGCGAAGAAGGGAAACTGAAACCCCCTTCATTTCGCAGGCTTGCCTGAACATGGGCATCATATTTTTCTTCAGCAAATGTAGTGCTACAGGATCTTATAGGAGAAAATCACGGTTATGACTATAAAAGGAGAGCTACAATTTTGCAGTGTTTGATCCCTACAATTTTGTTTGAGTTCTCCTTCTCCTTCTCCATTTTTGCATGGGAATTTTCTCCTATTTTCAGGTGGCATTCCTTTAAACTTAATGCTTCTTAATAAATTTTTACTTGTCAAAAAAAAAAAACCTTTGATTCATAATTCATTGGTAGAAAGAACTCAACAAATCTCATCTAGCAGTTCAAAGTGTTCAAAGGGCCTAATTGTGGACTAATTGTTGGCCTTTATGATGAAATTAGTAATCTAAACAAAAAGCCATGCTACAATATGATGTAGTATATCTATTTGTCACACATTTTGTCAAAGGTTGTGATTTTCAACTGACATGTTGACTTCTCTTTAGTAGTCAAAAATGACATGCTTTTCATACTGACTATTATACCATTTTATGTGAAAAGATAGAACTTTAGGATGAATTAATATTTATACAAATAGATGAGTCTTTATAACTGACCATTTTACCTTATTATTTTATGGCCACGTCTTTCAAAGTTTTCTTGAGAAATCCCTTCTTTCTTCTTTAAGAAATACATAAGAAGTAAGAAAATCCTAAGAAATTTTAACTTTTATCATAACAGATTAACTACTTCAATTACAAATCATTTTATGCTGAAAATCTCATACGTGGAGGTAGCACAATACTAGAATATTTGGTCAATGTATAACAGGAGATCAGTAATAGGTTCTTTAAATTCTTTGATTTGCTAAGAAACCCCTAATGTGAACCTGCCCTTATTGTTTGATACTTAATGGCTTAAGCAAATATAAAATATATTAAAATTATTTTATGTGAATTTTATTTATAATTGGCATTGAGTATTTAATTGGTTCTCCACTAATGTTAGGACACATTACATTGCTTTCATTGCCAAAATGGAACCCAAAGTGAAAAATAAAAAATGAAAATCATACAGTCAAATATCTATTCTAATGTAACAAATCCCGAACGTGTTTCTAGCAAAGAAATATACTTTTTGGACATTTTTTTTTATGAGAGACTCTCTGTTTCTATCTTGGTCATCCAAATGTTATTCTAAAACAAATTTGGAGTTTTTTTGGTATGGTTGATTATATAAAAGGACAAAAAGGGAATGCCATCTATGTATAAAAAGAAGACGACTAAAGCTTCCACAAAAAGAAGAACAACTAAATAAACCTATACAAAAATAGTCACCCTACCAACAATGAGTTTATAAAATTTACTGTATCCAAAATAGAAAAATTGTCCCTCTTAGAAAGTCAACTATATAAATCACTTAGGAGGACAGTCTTCAATCCGTAAAGAGGGGTCTCGACCTCATCAAATAATCATCTGTTCTGCTCCCACCATATCAACCACATCAAACAAAGAGGGACTAATCGCCAGCCCCTCCTTTTGCTTCTTGGCACTCTTTTTCCCTTCCAGTCCAAATTATATCAACAAGTATCAGAGCAAACCCACCACAATTCCATTGCAAACTCGCAATGGATCATAACGTGAACAATGGTCTCTCTGTCCATCCTACACAAGCAACGCCAGTTTGCCAAAAGAAAAAAGCTTATTTTGAATAAGGTTATAAATGGTAAGGATCTTTTCGGGCATGGTACACTAGACAAAGCACGACACCTTTGAAGGGTCTCACCTTCCAAACACTTCCTGAAAAAGAGGTTCTCCTGCACCCAACCAAACATCCGCAAAAAGATTTGACAGTAAACTGCCTAGTCCTACTATGAGTCCCGTTCCATATGACATTGTTCTCCCCTCTTTCTAGCCCTTTTAGAGTCATACAAAAGCTCCAAAGAGCCTACAACTAGTTCAATTTTCAAGCGTACACCTTTCCTACTCAACTCAATATCCTAGAAGTAGACACCGACTCCCTTCAAACATAATATGTTATAAGCGCATCTCTTTCCCTATCCAACGAAAAGACGTCTAGAAATTCCCTGCAAAGTACAAAAACCCGCATGACACATCAACCCAGAATCTGACCCGAGTCATCCTAGCATCTGGAGTGAGAGACAATCATTTAAAGTACAAATACCCACATGACACATCAACCCAGAATCTAATCCGAGTCATCCTAGCATCTGGAGTGAGAGACAATCACCCAAGGAGCACTCCAATCGCTATTACCAAAACCATAAGGCTCTGTTTGTTTTGAGGGATTAGAAGAAAGAGGGGGTTGGACTAAGAACAAGGGTGGCCCACCAAAAATTTTTGTCCTTTGGTATTGTAAGTCCTGTTGCGGGTTCGGATTAACAGTCCGCTGAATGAGGGATTGTTAATCTCTCATTTATGCCAGGCTCTATCTTCCCTCATTATGTAATGGTGAAAAATAATTCTACAACTCCGATCCTATTCCGTATCTCACTCTATCCAAATATGAATCAAATTTTTCACTGTATACATAATCTTAACCATAATCCCTTAGTATATAAAAGAACATGTGGGATCCACAATATTACTAATCCTCCTATCATATCCAATCGTATCTGGAATAACAAACAAGCACTTTCACCCAATTAACCTTTTGAAAACTCTCCAAGACCCCATCCCACACCACCCTCACCTTAAATGGTGACTATAACGGAAGATCCAATAAGTAGCTTGCAGGGACCCAATACTGCACTTCAGAATTCTTGTCAAGCTCTCCAAGTTTAGAATACCGTCATTCAAAATGATCTCAAACTTGGCCATATTCACTCTAAGTTCTAAAACAGCCTCAAAGCATCTTAGAACCCATAGGAGATACACCTGCTAACAGGGACACTAGAGTGCCATCAATATAGAGCATATGTGAGACACTTAGAGATTGACCCCTCAGTGTGCCACAACAAATTCCTCTGCTTGCACTGCACTAGGGATTAGCCGGCTGAATGTCTTCATCACCACAATTAATAGTAGGGGAGAAAGAGAATTCCCTTGCCTCAGACCTCTCGGACACTGAAAATTGTTAGCTAGAGACCCATTCACTAACATTGAGAGGGACACAGAGGAATCAAAAAAATCTGAGAGTATGATATCATCTGTATGTAGCACTTCATTATTATCAAGAAAAAGAAAATTATGTAACGCTCTGTTAAGCCTAGAAGCAAGCACCTTAACTAAAAGCTTGTAGGCTGTGCCTATCAAACTAATAGGCTTGAAGTCCCCGAAGTCTTGCGCTCCACCCGTCTTAGGGCTTGTTTACTGTAATGTAATGGTCGTTCCCCAAGATTTTTGTACAGTTTTTTCACATGCACTATCAGATAGCTTGATAAGTGTTGTGCCGATTTGTTAATTACTTAAGCTTTTGGAATAATTGGTAATCCAACTTGGTCTACGGAACTTTTGTTCCAGGACAAAAGCAAGTTTTATCATCACCGTTTGTTCTCCTGTTTGGTTTATTTGTACGCACTATTTGTTTATTCACCTCTCCACGTGCATGATGGATCGCACATAATTTTGGGGGAGGGGGAATGTTTCAAATAACTTGACATTCATTGTTGGGCCCAGTTGTTAATAGTTTAAGTTGTTGGTGACTGATGTAGATCTTTTGACTTTTGAGTCGTGGCACATTCCAACAGTTCAAATATTCATTTGTGCCAAAATGTCTACTCATCTTTTCTATACAATTTTGACAATAATCTCATTGCCAATAGAAAGTGCTGGAACGTTTATTTTCCTTATTTGCAAGATTTCTTTATTTCAATTTCAGCATTAATTTCATCCAGTCTAAATTGAAATGACATGCTTAAGTTTAGTTTAGTGAAGTCCTTTCCCACAACTTTCTTATAGATGAGATAGGGGTGGAATGCACTTTTTCGTTTCTTTGGCATTTTGAAAAAGAAGTGTTAGGAGTGGAATGCACTTCTTTGGAATGCACTTCTTCGTATCTTTTGGCTCTCATTATCGTGTTTGGACCTGACTTCTTATTTTGAGCATCCAGATCTTTTATCATTGTGACAACCAAAAATGTATCGAAGTCTTCAAGTTTGGGCAAAGTATTGAAATGGTGCAGATTGAGATGCTTTCCATTGTTTCTGAATATACTTTATCTTTACCTGGAATACCTCTTAACTAGTGGAGGGAGAAAGGCAAGGGATAAAGCAATGACTAATATTATGCATGCTGGTTAGGATGTGGAAGTCATTCTTGGTTTATATTTCCATAAATGTGGAATTTTTGTTCCACAATTAACTTGTGATCATAAAACATATAATGTCTTTTATCAGATTATAATACCAATGTTGGAGTTACTTTCATGCATTAATATGCTTTGGTGATCCCTGTTTTTGTTTTGCATGAAACAGGTAAGATTGACATACAATTAAATGTCGATATCCCAGAGGGTACTGAGCTTGTTGAACCATTACAAGAAGGTTGTGTCTGGCGCCAGGCAAGAGGGGCAGCTATTGAAGTCTCGGGGGTTGAGAGCAAAATGGCATCTCTTGAGAAGGTGTCTACCCAACATTGTGTTCCACGAATTTCATATTTTTTTAGTTTGGAAATTAAATTCTTTTAAGCTGAAATCTGTTGAATTATTTTTGAGTCCAGTTATCGACAGCTTATCGTTCAGCATATATGCATACAGGTGGGTGTCTCCCAACAGTGGTACGATGAATTGGACAACCTTGCCTACTCAACACCAGAAGTAGAATTGAGAGGTGATGATGAAAACACTTGTGATGGAAATATACAAGATGGGCGAGTTTCCATTGATTGTGCTGTCCATTTAAGTCCAGGAACAAGTGAGGTACAGTTAAAGTGATATTTCTTTTAGCTAGTCAGTTTTTAGTCCTCAATAGGGAAAATATTTTTAGATATATTTTTAGATATAGTAAATGTCTTACTTTCCAAGTATCATGCAACCCACCTAAGTGTCACGTGCCAAGACTTCCATCCTACTTGCGCCCCGTGCGGCACCTAGGTAATGCATCTTGAATGCTTAAGTTAGCCTTTTCCACTCACGCAACCATCACGCCAAAGATTTGTATAAGAAATGCTTCACTATACAATGAATGCGTGTACAAGGCTTTACAAGGATACAACACTGAAGCTCACACTCGACGCTCCCTCACCATAGAGAGACCAGTGGAACACTTCCCCGAGTACCCACCCCCACTCTCACCCTATAGAGTTCTTTGGAATCTCCCTAGTGCTCTCCCCTTTAGAGTATTCCAAGTGTTCCTCTCAAATGATGCCTCGTCTCCTTATATAGCCCTCCACCTCCTCAATAGATGATGAGGATCGATTTGATCAAGGGCCATCACTCATCTTCTAAAACATTTTCCAAAGTTCCCTAGCCTTCCTTTCCACACCTCTCCAAGTCATGGTGGAGTCTTCCACACCCTTCCAGGATCTTCTAGGTTGCTATGGAATATTTCGGAACCCTTCGGAATACTCTGGACTCTTCAAGGCACTTCCGTGCTCTGGATCCTTCCAACACCTTTTGGAACCTTCCACGAACCTCCATCGGCTTGATTTGCCCTTCTCTCGGCTTCTGACGCCTCGGCAACTTTTGGGCCGTGACATAAGACTCGGTTCAGTTGAAATCACATGAAAAAACGATTTACAAAGGAAAAGAAAGGAAAAAGAAAATGAGTGAATTAATTTCCGTTACCCGTTTAGTTTGCGAGAAAATTTGTAGAAATTTAGTTTTCAACTTTCTCATGATGCATAATCTTGAACTTTTTAAAAGATTTGTTTTGTGGAAAAGTGTTTCCTGCAAAAAAAAATGTAATGGTGGGTCCCAATTTTCGTGTGACAACGCAACACTTGCGCAGAAAAATCAAGTAGTTATTTTTTTCCTTTCCTTTCCCATTAGCTGAATGAAGCCTAAAACTGAACACTCGGTCTGCTGTATTTGACTTTGTTTTGCTTTGTCATTTTTGATTTTGTGCAGCTTATCGTTTTTGCGGCTTTATATCTGAAGTTGAAAAGAAATCAAAATTCAAGTGAGGACAAGGAGGAGAAAAATGCTGCTAGGATAGCAGATGTTTTGAACTCCCATAGGGCTAAAAGGATGGAAAGGGATGCTTGCTTTCAGTTCTTATTAAAATCAAATAGAGATTTGGGAGAACTGGTCTTCATGAAACCTCTACATGTGAGACTAAAGTTCGGCTGCCGCGACCATCCAAAACCAGCAGATAATTCAAAGGATATTGTTTTGACGGACTCTTCCATCGAAGTTAATGTATCTCTTACCTAACAATTCATATGTTCTGAACCATCGTTATATTCTTGCCATGTTGTCATGTTAATACTCCTAAAACAATGAGCACATGTATGTAAGTTTATTTATTTATTGACAAATTTTAAATCGAATGCAATAAGATATCACAAAAATATAACAAACAATGTACAGTTTTTTGGGTAGTAGAGTGTGGCCACAACCCCAGTGAATTTTAATCACTCACTTTGAGTTTTGGGTAATTTTTTGAGTATTCTTTCTGGGCTCCTAGCGATTTTGTGAAAGAAAAAAAAAATCTCAAGAAATTGTAGAAAATTGTTGTTTTCTTAGAAAACAATGTCTATCAAAATTTGACAATTGCTTGAATTATCTAGGATTTTGTTTCAGATTTACTCAGGCAACACTAACGCTGATGCCTAAGTTAATTGGAGCTTTCATTTTATTTCTATCCTTAATGACCAACACCTGTCTCATCATCTTCTTCTCAATTTCTTCTGTGATAATAGCATAGAATAAATCTTTTATTTTGAATTAAGTGCCGTGAAAGAATATACTACTAGTTGTTTAAATAGGATTGTGCACGAAAGGGGAGTTAAAAAATTTCTTGTAAAACTTTGTGGTAATTTAAAAAGAGACATTGGCTTCTCTGAACTCAATAATTTTTTTATTATCCATC
>JAULJZ010000002.1:4028098-4040337 GCA_032270985.1 Heliamphora pulchella | reverse complement strand
ACAACGAAAATTCTGAGCATTCCTGGTCTAATTTTTTGGGGTTTCCAATTCGCGGCGGAGCCATTGATTTTCACGTTGACATCCTCAGCGCCTCACACATTGTACACCACCACAAGAATCCAGTACGGATTTCCTTTGATCTCGAAGCTAATCCCTCCTTTCTTTTATTACACTCAATTCTCCCGGCAACAAGAACGATCCCGACTTTTTGGTCGGCAGCGATGCTAAAAAACATGAGCACCGAGAGATCAAAGTGTTTTTGTGGCAGGTTGCACTAGATGTCGTGGGTTTTTGTGTATTTGGGATAATTTTGATATAATAATATGAGATGGGACTTAATGGAACATTACTTTTAAGTTGGAACTTATTCCTAAACAAGTTGGGTAACTTTGACTTCAAAAAGTCGGTGGTCTTAAGTTATTGCTTCTAGCACCAGATCCTGACCAATGGTAAACTCTACTTCTCATTCTGAGGGTACTCTAGGCAAGTCTTCTGATTTATATATACAACATATACCACTGTCAAGAGGGAATTTCTTATTAGTTAGGGGATTCATTAGCTCGTTATTTAGTACGAATAAGTGAGATGAAAGAATTTATAAAAATTATTCAACAGGCTCCTAAATGAGACCTAAATCAAAATCTTCCACAGAATAAAATGCCATTTAATGAAGAAATTCTCCGTGCAAATAATTTAAAACACATTGCAAGACCACCTATTAAACAACGTTAGTACAGAAAAACACTTTCTTACCCACTTGCCAAAGCACTTTCTTACCCACTTGCCAACACATCTAGACCAATCGTCACATTATGTTCGGTAATTCTGTATATATTCCATTACCCAAGGGTGGCATAAAAGCCAATCATTTGTACACCACAAATAAAAGTGTGTGGCTTGGCTAGGAGGTTTATTCCACACAGATGGTTCACATCAAATGCTTAACTACGCAAGGCAAAAAAGATACCCCATCTTTTGTATAGTGCTTACACAATGGTTGGAAAAAAGACATATTTTGTTGTTAATTCCAAGTGACAAATAGATAAGGGCATATATCTGCACGAAGCGTAATAATCATACGTCTGTAATGCATTGTATGCCGAATAATAGGTTGGGATTTCGGTTTTTTCTCCTTTCAAAGGTATTTCATTGTTATTGGTATCAAGAGATTGAAGAATAGTGTGTGATTTTAGTGATTGTAAACTTACGTTACACCCATCTTATATTATTTATCTTTTTTAACTCCCCTGATGGGGGAGATTTTGTCCCCACACCTATTGTAATCTTTTTCCTTTTTCAAAAAGATAGTCCTTTGTTTGGTGATTAAAAACAAAAAGATGATATTTTTTTTCAATCATGTAATGCAGCAGTTATTTTAATGTTTTTAAACGTCTCCGAGTCCATTCAGAACTCATGTTCAAGCTAAGCTTTCTTTTGATTGGTTTCAAATAAAATTGAAATGTTTGACACATAATATCGCTATCTGACTACTTTGATACTATTTCAAATTGAGCCTTTGACACACAATGACCACCACCAACACGATTTGTGCTTCATGCCCTTCAACCTTTTGGAGTCATTAACAGCGGTTGAAAAACCAAATGAATGTAAGGAATAACTCGCAATGGTGGTCTTGCTTGTTCTCATTCTCCATCCGACCGACACCCACCAGGGCTCGAGTACAGGTGTGAGCTGGGGCTTGGGCTCCTGGCCCCCATATATCTAATGATAAAAAAAAAGTCACATTCTCTTTGATGTTAGAGATGGACCTAGTCGCTCACATGCACATTGTTTGTTGTTGTGTGAAATCACTAAGCTAAATCAATGTAGTTCAATTGGTGCTTGATTTCAAATCGAAAAAGTCAGTAAGCAACTATACTAATAGTCCCCCAGTTACTACCATCAATGTGGCTTGCACAATTGATTTTGATTTCTGACACCAGCCGCTTTGTAGAAATTCCCGCTTAACTCTTTAAGGAATTTAGAGTATTCCAAGGCTTTAAATGTCATAATATTCTTCTTGGAAAAACTTATCCCTCCTTAGTACTCGGAAACATAGAAAAGTACAGTTATTAATTGGACAAAGTGGTTTTTATAAACAGCACTGTAAAGGCAGCCAATCAGCGAAGATTACAGATTTGCCATCTGAATTTGAAACCATAAGCACTTATGGGTCACAATGGCTCCGTTAGTAACCTGGTTTAAAACCAGTCGTTTTACTTTTTTGACTATAAGCCAAATAAGCAAAAAAGTCCATCTGGCTAAAAAGTGGATTTAAGTCGCATGTAGAGAGAAAAGGCTTGTGATTTGACAGTTGACTTTTGTGACTTCAAGCTAAAAAGGCTAAAAAGGCTAAAAGCCCGACTTTAAGCCGAAGCCAAACGAGTCCAATATAATTTTTTTTAGAAGCAATCTTAGTTCAAAAAAGAAAATAGTAGACAACTTACCTGAATCATATTCAAAGTGTCCTGAGGTCTCAACATTGAGTTTCCTTGACCAGAACTAACTCCATGATGCATATTAACAGGGCTTGACATTGCCGCCGTACTGGAGGAAAGCATATTCCCAGAGTTCAGCATCGACGATGGGGTAATTCCTTGAAACCCAGGCCTTGCCATAGGCACATTTCTATTCATCCCACACATAACGCCCATACCATTCCCACCAGACATGCGAGCACCACGATCAGCTCCTGGACGAGTCCCAGACACAGATAGGCCAGAGTGCTGACTGTTTCTACCAGATAACATCTGATTATATTTCTGCATTCTCTGCTGTTCATCAATAGATAAAGATGCCGATCTAGGAACACCAAATCTACCATCCCTAAGAGAAAGAGTGCCACAACACAGTCGAAAACAAAATAAGAATCTGATAACATAGTAAAGTGATAATCTTAAGATACAAATACGGTGTTTGGCGTTGCTTTTGACTATAGCTTATAGCTTTTTGCTACTAGTTTTAGTAATAAGATATCATTTTTTAGTCAAACACTCGTAACTTCAACTATAAGCTATAATTATTTTTTCTTCTATGAACAACTAATTTCAGCTCTAAATAAGTATCATTTTCAAACACTCACAACTTCTACTACAAGTTATAATTATCATTTCTTCAGCAATTAGTTTCAACAACGCTAAACACTACCAAAATCTCATATTACCTAACCGGGGCGTTAACTGGACCAGATGAAGTTGAAAAGTTATTGCCAAGAACCATATTTGAAGATCCTTGTAATGATGCATTTACACCAGAAGCAGGAAGCACAGATGCAACAGTGCTTTGATTTGATATAGCTAGAACACTAGCATGAGAACCTTGGTATGCAACGGAATGAACATCAGGGCTTGATGCAGTTGTATCACAAAGAGCAAGGGGCCTTCATCAAAATATAGATAAAAACATTGACTCGTTGAGTATTACAATGTTTTCAGTAACAGAAATCTCAGATGCAAATGAAACACAATAGAAGAACACCGAATTAAAGAACTCGTGAGAATGAATGATTGGGGTTATAACATTGTAATTTAAGGGGTCTCTTTATTGGGGGAATGCGAACTAAGCTGATAGGGTGCCCCCTGGGGGAGAAAAAACAGACACTATAAAGCAAACACCAAAACTTACGTGAGTATAGCTCCTCCATTCAGGTTATTTGGGAAAACTTGGGAAAGAGCAACTGTATGAGAATTATGTTCCAGGATCGGTTTTGGATCCTGGTTATCATTCTTCTACAAAACAAAACAGAGCATTATAATCAGTAATGGTTTAAAAACTTGCAAATTAAGATGCATAATGATAGAAATCTAAAGAGGTAGTTTTTTAGACTCTTATGCATAATGTTGGACTCTTGTGCATAATGCTACATGGACTTGGGTATAGGTGCTGGGTGTGCATACGTTTCTAAGCATCGAACTTTTCTAATTCCCATTTCTAATGACACAAAGACAGGCTAAAATATTCATATTTCTTTGCATCCTTCTTCCTCTTCTTCTTCTTCTTTTTCTTCTTCTTCTTCTTAATAATAACTTTGGACTTCAATTTTGTTGTTTAACTTTCGATTTTTAATGTTACACTTGGAATAATTTATTTTTCTTCTTCTTAATAACTTTGAACTTCAATTTCATTATTACTGTTCAATTTTGAGTGTCATATAATTTCTTTTTCTTCATAATAACTTTGGTGTTTAATTTTGTGACCATTCAATTTAAAGTGATCCACTTGCAATAATTTCTTCTCTTCTTCTTCATTCTAATAACTTCGGGCTTCGATTTTGTTGTTACCATTCAATTTTGATTGTTACACTTGGAATAAGTCTAGTGTTTACAACGTGCTATAGAAAATTTCAGGCATAATATGGAGTTTTATGCATAAGTGTAGGATAAACTTAAATCCTTAGACATACTTTGTTGGACGAATGTTGGATATTCATGTCAAACACAACCCATATCCTTACCCATGTGTCGAGTGTTCGACATGGGAACTTACACAAATCTAGTAACATGGTAACCCTTGACAATATTCAAACAATATTTTTTCTTGATAACGCTACAGATTTTTTCTACTTGATATTCCACCCATGCCCTTGACTCTAAGTAAGGAGCATTCTTAATAATTCCAATCTCAAATTCTAGTACTTTGCACAAAGAAATAAATGGGATTATAGTTTTGGTTTTAGCGTGACAATTAAAAAAAAGGCAAACAAAAAATATCAAACGGGCTACATCAAACTGGCATGTCCAGTAATCCATTTGTAGTATTTGAAACGTCTTCCTAGTTATATTGCAAATCTTTTAGATAAAGCTCCATTGGAAGCATGGATTTGGAGTTTTCAACCAATTATATAAATTTTATAAAACTTATTTATTTTCCATTCAAGTCATCTTGAGCTCATCATCATCACTCCACACATTGACCTTTGCATACATAAATTTCAATATTTCTTTACATTCAATCTCACAAGGCCAAGAACATAAATGAGACTAAAACCCATAACTACGCATGCATCACATATAGTATTTTCCTTTGCAAGGTGTTTGCTGCTAATTCTCCGCAAACCTCAAGTAAGATAATGATGAAGAGTACTTTGTCGAGTCTCTCGACTTATTTTATGCCAGTGCACACCACCTGTTTTCAGTGGCTAAAAAGTGGAGAAACTGCAACTGGACTTCTTATAAGAACAACTTTTGAGGTTGGAAGTGGGAACTATATTAATTTTTGGTACGATATTTGTTGTGGTGATGACACCCTCTATAAGTCATAGACTATGTTCGAAGGGCCCCTGGTTATTATTTCTGAGATAGTAGGCTAAGTAAGGATGCACAAGATTGGGAAGGATGAGTTGGTATATCTTTTTTGAGATACTTGGCTAAGAATGCACAAAAGTGGGAGAATAATAATTTGTGGAATCTTCTAGGGATTTTGTATGAGCATAAAGGGGTGAATTCCATTAGGTGGGGGATGATCGAAATGGGAGAATTGGTGTTAAAGTCTTTTCAAAGGTGCCTTATGGGAGTAAGAGGTCATTCTTCACATGTATAAGTGTTTGGGAAGCAAGAGCTCGATCGAATGTGGTGTTTTTCAATTGGTCCGTAGCACATGGCAAGAGTCTTTACTATTAATAATTTAATTCGTAGACATGGCAAGAGTCTTACTATTGATAATTTAATTCTGACCAACTAGTGTTGTATGTAATAGGAGAGAGTTTGTTTCACGTCTTCTTATCCATCGCGAGTTTGCTAGGAAGTTGTGGGATTTTATTTTGGTGTTCTTTCGGTGTTGACAAGGAACAAAATTTTCATTTGTTTCCAACGAAACGGCAGAAACATTTTTGTTTCTGAAGCGACCGAACGAAACATTAGTAAAAAATTCTAGCGTTTCCTTCGAAACACACATACCTAAACAAATTTTATTGAAAGGAATTTTTATAATTTATTACAAAAAAATTATAAAATTATAGCGTTTCTTTAATTTATTATAAAATTATAAATAGTTGTATTTTAATTTATTAAAAATAACATTATTAGTATTACTATTGTCTAAGTAAAATTTTACACCTTATTTTTTTGGGATCTTAAGCATTTTTAAAATCATTTACACTTGTATTAAATAAAATTAAGTATTTGATTATACATAAAATATTAATTCATAAAAACATTGATTTTTATGCTTTTAGACTTGTTTTCTTATGTGAATAAATACATAAATCTCTATATACTTAATTAACCAATTATTAGTCTTTTAATATATAGATTTCAACATATATTTTCAAAGACTTCTAATTTTCTTACGTTTGAAATGTTCTTGAAACATTTTCGAAATATTTAGAAATATTTCAAAATGTTTCCGCTTTCATACTAATCGAAACAATACATCGAAAAAAATTTTTGATCCTTATGTGTTGATTGGATTTTTGAAAAGAGATGATTGTTGAATGGCATAAAACGATTAATGTATCTGACCCCAATTGATTGGAACAAAAACTTAGTTTGGTTTGATTTGATTTGATCAGGTGATTGTTGTCATGTCAAGTTGAAAGTGGGTAAGGGAGGTGATGTCGTTAATTTGGTTGTACCTTAATAGTAAGATTTTTTAATAGTGTACAAACGTCGTCGTATAGGTTGAAGGGTGTAGTACTATTAATATGTATAGTTAGTTATTGAGAGAGGTGGACCTTCTATAGGTAATACTTTCGACTTGGTAGAATCTTTAGCTTTGCAATATTCCTTGTGTTGTAGAGGATTTTTGTTGGATACCTTGATTTTTGTTGAAGTCCCATTTTGGTCTATTCTCTCTTTTGGGGAGATTCCCGTCCTATATGGTTGACATTTTCTTAATCCCTTTATAACATAATTTTTTACTCATAAAAAAAGAACATTACAATGAAGGACGAGTAGGAGATTCCACTCATACTAGTAGTGAACCTGAAATCAATATATGGAAGCCGCAAAAGGGGGGATTTGAGATAGAATAAATTGGGGTTTCAAGGCTGGATGGGTGGTAAAATATGGGATTTTAGGATATCTAAAGGTGCAACAGAAGGATAAGGTTTTGAGAATAAAAGTACAAGGTTTCAGGGGCTGTTTCAGGAGTGTTCTGAACGCCATTAACAGTACCCATGAAATCCTAACTATGGTGCTCCAAGGTTGAATAACTATGGTGCAAGGTAGGGTGCTAACTTGAATAACTATGGTGCTCCAAGGTTGAATTAAAGACAAATCCAAAGCTAGTTCTGGAGTTTAAAGGCTTACAAATCATAACTTCAAGAAGAAAGAAAAGAAAATGAAGACAATCTTAGGAATCACAAAAGAGTTTTATAAGCTTCACAAAATTCTCCAAACCTAGGGTTTCATTGCATCACATAATTCACAAAAGAGTTTGAAAAGCTTCACAAACTTCTCCAAACATATTAAGGCATTACAATGTTTAATTTGCTTTATATGCTTTTGAGACTTACACCACCTAGGACTACCATTCCTAAATAGGAAACTAGACTTGACTTCTAAAGTCTATTTGATTAAAATAAGACCCATAAATAATACAAATTGCATAACTTGATCCATACCCATGGGAAACACCTACAGCCCATGTCTAAAAATTCGGGAAATTACCAAACTACCCTTATTTTATAGTGTTTTAAGTGTAAAACTTAATTAAAACTAAAACCAGTAACTTGTAAACCTAGAGAAACTTAATACTAAGATTCAATGAAAACTAAAGTAGCCTTTGAAAGGTAACAAGAAGGTCCCACATTGATAGTAGACAAAAATTCTCAAATCTTTGGGCATTCAATCTTATGTTTCCTCAAATTCTTTGTTGGCTGCATTACATGATGTGCAATTCTTTATAGGGAACTTTTAGAAAACACCATCAACAAATTTTACTGGGTAAGCAAGGAAGCAACCACATAACTGGGCAAGGAAAGCTCTAAATTTAAGCACGTGTCAGAAAAGTGGATAAAAGAATTTTTATAAAATGCCTGAAACACAATGTAACTGTAAGTTTGAGACAATCAAAAACCTCAATGGGGAAAAAGTGAAAGAGAGCAAAACTATACATTGAAGAGTTAACATGAAAAATACTGGGAGGCTTGGGGTGACATAAATTAGCTCATTGAAAGACAAAATAGGCAACAGAAGCATTTCAATCATATGCTACTGCCATCATAATTGGATCTTCATGTATACAACTCCTAAAAAACATATGTACCTGTGTCCTATGGTAATGAAGCTTTTGTGAAATCATTATAATTTTCTCAAAATGAGTTTTGATCATATCTTCTTCCATTGGGCCCTGCAACCGTTTTAACAACTGTCTGGCACTGCCCTGCATGACATGCAGCATCAAGGATAACCAAAGGTGTTAAAAAAAATTCAAAGGTGGCAGGAACGACATATCTTGCCAATAAGCAAAGACAATTAGTGTCAAGTTTGACATGACAAAAATGAATAGAATATTCTTATATTACAAAAAGGAAGAAAATAAAAAATATTGCCTTGGGAATGCCAGGTAAGGTAGATGGATAAGGTTGAGAAGACCCTGAATCTTCAGCACTATCAGCCCCATCACCAGCAGTTCTATCCATTAAAACTTTATGGCGCTCCTTGCATTCTTCAGGATTACGGAATGTACACTGCAGATGTTAACAGCAAGATAAGCATATTTAATGCAAATAATAAGTTTTTCATCAAAATAATGCAAAGCAAAGTTAGATCATTGTACATAAACACAAGTGCACAGACGCATATATAGGCGGGGAAGAGGGGGGAGGGGGACAGAACAGAACTGCCAAGAAATATTAAGAAATAATGGATAAGACTTTTCCAACAGCTTAAAGCAGGTCTACAAACCCCTCAAAAGGCAGGATATACAACACGAGAATTCATTATAGAATTACCTTGAATTGCAAAGTACCGTTGATTGCATCACTTATAAGTTCCCAATTTGGACCCATATCATGTACAAGGACAACAAGGGCCTTCATTGTCAAAACCAATAAAATTCAGGCCACGACCTATCTAAAGCAATAAGGAAATATTATCAATCCAGAACTGAGAAAGAAAAATTAACCTGATCTTCAAATAGTGACCATGGATTTCCCGACCCTGGCTGCCCAGCAGGCATCTGCGAAGAAAGGAAAAAAAAACTCAAATCTTTCAGTAACATTATATAATTATATTCAAACTAAGCTAGAGCAGGGGCATTGGTAATAGAATGAAAGCACATTGTCAACTAAGTCATCTCCACGGGTACCTTAAGCAATTTGGCTTTCCTTCCACGATCCCTGCCAGAAAGGATTTTAATGAGCTTATTAGGATTGGACATATTACTCATCTGAGAAGGCACTGGAGATGGAATTGACCCAGTGATTGGATTAAGATTGTCAAAAGAATTATCTAGTGATTGCCTCATCATCTTCGGCCTCTTCATTATGTGTTGGCCAAATAAACCTTCAGATAACACACAAAAAATATGAAAAAGGAAAAGAACATCAAAAGCAGCACATAAGTCAAACTAACAGTCATAGTAGATATGATACATATATATATCTATATAAAATATAAAATAAAAAACTTTACCACTGCTTCCATTAGACTCAAGTTGATGACTGTCCAATCTATTTTTTGAATGATCCCTCTGTATGTCAAAAGGACAGATTAGGAAACTGATGACGCTTATGGGAATAGTACAAAAGGATAAACACCATTGTTTGACTAATAAAATGAATGGTTATGGTAGAAAACATAAATCAAGCTGTAGAAATAAGGAGAACTTAAGGCGAAGGGGGAATGATGCCCCACACAGGGAGGAGGGAGATGGTCGTAGGATACTAAATATTAATCTACCGGTACTATTTGCATAGTTCAGTCAAGTCATCTAGAAGAAAGAAACAATAGGTTTGGAAATGTTCCCATCAAAACAACCATAATAATTCCTTCTTTTATGAAACTAAAATAAAACATGAAGACAGAGATCGCACATTAAGGCACATCCATGTATACCAAACTCGATCAGCTTTAACACATATAAAATTGCTTAAATATAAGAAGTTGGAAAATCCAATACAATAATCTAAAATAAATCTTGGTGGTCATCTGGCTGTGTTACATGTTTCTTGTTTCTGGAAAACAGAAAACAGAAAACATATTTTTGCTTCTTTTTTTTTTTCAGTAAGAGTTCGAAATAGAATAAGCTTCAGTTTACCGTTCATCCAAGTGCTTTCTTTTTGGCACATTGCTTTGAAATTAATTCTCAAAATATTTAAAATTTTAAACATGCATCAAACCTTTTTGATTTTTTTTGGTTTTATGTTATTTACAACTTTTTACAATCAAAAAACGAAAGAATGAAACAAAACATAAACAAAAAGGGCCTTAATGGTTATCATCCATGTTGGCCGATGACAGTAAATTCATATCGACACAGCTAGTGTTTTGGATGATTAACTTGTCCAGTTGTCCCTTAGACAGCATACACACCAAATATAATCAGCAATTTCAGAATGAAATTATGGACTTCACATCTTATAACCTTTCAGACGAATAGATGCTGCCCTTGGAAGAGCAAAACACTAATTGCATTTTCTCCTCTGACTTCTCAATGGTTTCTACGCCCTAAAATTGAAGAGATTTCCTGGTTTTCAACCCACCAACTATGCTACATATTCTGCAAATCAAGCCTAAGGTGTCCAACCACCATATGATTTCAAAGTTTGTCTTCTACCGAATACAAAGTCATTTCTTTAATCAAAAAATGAAGAGAGAAGAAGGAGGAGAGGGGGGGGAGGGGGAGAAGTAGGCATCTCAAACGCACAAAGACTTCTGATAGACAGTGGTGAGCAATTTATAATCATGCATAATACTATGCCGTGCATGCCAATAATAAATTAACCAAGAATATAGTGGATTTCCTATTAATTTTAAGTCCACACTCACATTCAAGTTCCAATGAAAGCAGACAAACTAGAGAGCAAACCATGTTAACAACACACAAAGGATTGTCACCCATAAATATATGGAAATGCCTTGCATTGCCATGAACATACAAACAATCAGCAAGTAGTTATAAAATTATTGCTTTTCTACTCGCACAATTTCTTTAGCTGAGAAGATCTAACAACTAACAAGCATGCCGAATAGTTAAAGCACTGCAAGCATCAAACAGTAAGCCTTCATAAAGAAAACAAACATTACCTGTTCATTTTGAAAATCGTTATCAAGCTGCCATCTCTGCTCATATGTGGAACCCTGTACCCATTTAGAATAAAAAATAACCACAAAGAAACAAAATGAAGAGGAAAGCCGATGTTAATTTCCAAGGATAATGAAGTCTAAGCATATCTGCATATGTTAAATGTAGGACAATACCAGACGCTTTGCCTTCTTCTTCTTTTTAGGTTTTGATACTTCTGTGGAGTCGAATGTTAATTGCCTTTCGAAGTCATCCGCAGACTCAACTTCCCAACCATTTAGGACCTGTGACCCAACATGGAAAGTACCTTGGTCATCCTGAAAAGAATTGGTATCACCACTGGAAGCATCTGTCTTGTTTGCACCTTGAACACCCCCAGAAGTACCAGCCCCAAAAGGACATAAAACCCTCTGCCTGGAAGCAGTCCTAATACGTTTTGTTGGAATCGAACCAACATTAAGACTGTTGGCAGGCCGTTTTCCCAAATATTGTTGAGCCCCAACTTTATTTTCCATGAATTGCATGAATGGAGAATCAGTTCCCAGATCGTATGATCTTGCAGCATAAGATTTTGTCGGGTTTTTCCTTTTCTTCTGGGGCTTGTTACCCTCAAAGCCTCCAGCCAAATAATAAGTGGCAGCTTCACCTTCATCCTCTTCATATGCATTATCTTGAGATCCAAATTCTAATATATATAAATAAAAATAGTACGTATATGGAATTAATCAGAAAGTTACCATAAAAATCTCAGCAATACCTGCTGCAGCATCATAAATAGAAGTCTCCAATTCCTCTTGGATGCTACCTCCAGTTTTCTAAGGGAAAAGAGAGGCGAGGAGAAAAAAATCAAATGTGGAAACTAAAACAAAATGGGGGAGTTTTTTATGATATAGATTTAAAGTTCCATTCTCTTCATTGATACACAGGAATTTTAGGCTAAAAACGACAAATAATTCCACTAGTTCGCCTGATGTCACTTGCATAATACCATTATGCTATGTAGGTTATGTTTTTTAGAGGACGAGGAAACCAAAGCCTGACCAGGCAAAGCC
>JAULJZ010000002.1:4016133-4027998 GCA_032270985.1 Heliamphora pulchella | reverse complement strand
ACTTGCATAATACCATTATGCTATGTAGGTTATGTTTTTTAGAGGACGAGGAAACCAAAGCCTGACCAGGCAAAGCCTGACCAGGCAAAGCCAAGACCCCGTGAGAACAATTTTTATGCCCCATGAAAATCTTCATTCATCCTACTTGCCAATTCAGTAATAGAATAAGGAATTTTTATACAACTTGAAATAATTTTCAAACACCCACAACTGCCAAATAATATTGGCAATTTTACAGCTCTCAACCACTATAACGAGGTGCCAAAAATTCCTGGCAAAAGAAAAAGTCAGGACAAAGCAATTAAAAATGAGTTCTAACCACCAAATCTCACAGAAGAATTAAAAGAATTATACTGTCACACTCGCTGTTCTTAAGCATAGAAGCCTGATCAAGAGCCCAATTAATTGTTTTAGGAACAAGTTTGATAATCCAAATGTCTTCAGATTTATTTATCCTGGCCAGACTTGTTCGTATTGTGTGCTGTTCAACGGGAGGTCAAGCAGGAAGGCAGTGACGATCTCAGACAAAGGACTAGAGAAAACAATATGCAATAGTAAGATACTGAAGCTCCACTCAAAAAACTGCCACTCCCAAAGAATATCCGGTTTAGACAATTAATAACTAACCACCTGTAACCCATCCAATCCAAGTAGGACATCAAACAAGATAGTGCTATGCACTCTTCAGAATTCAGATGCTTGTGAGCTACTGAGCTCCACTAAAAATACAGACACACACAAACAATATATGGTTTTGTCCGTTTGGAGTCATTGGACCATTAATAACTAACCACCATCTAATCAAGCCAAGATTGAGCCATGACTAGAAAATTAATTAGCTCAAAGATAGGGATTTGGCACAATTCATAGATGATCTCATACGAACTTGTAAGCAAGCCAATCAAGAAGCTAGGTCTATCTGAGATTTTGTCTAAGTTCCCCTTCCAAACCGATGACTCAATCTCATTTCCTAGTTATAACACTTGGCATAACCAACAAAATGGTCAAGGTGAATGCATTTGGAAAAGAAACACAGATATGAAAACAAATGTTGCCCTAATAGCTCTGACACGTGATATGCAGGTGCACCATGTAGCACAAAATCTCTCCCTGCCACATATTAGCTTCTCATTTATTCAACTTACATGGGAGTACTGGATGATGAGGTAAGATTTACTTTAAACATTAGAGATTGGGGAGGATCAAAATTCAGCTATGGGAACAGAGAGAGAGAGAAACAGCATTATGCCTCCCTTTCTCTGAATATCAAGGTATGGGAAAAACGGAGCCGCTGACAAGGAATGAAGAGTTAAAAAAATAAAAAAAAACCGTCACCAACAGACATTTATTATGCCTCCCTTTTCACTTAATAATGAGGCATGGGCATAAAGGGAGGCGTTGACAAGGAACGAAGAGTTATTAAAAAAAAAAAACCCATCACCAACAGACATTTAACTTTCGTCAAAGACTTGTGTTGCCTCTTCACACATCAAAGTATCTCAAGGAAAGTCAAACATACTATGCTGGTATAGAACTGCAGATAAACTACATAGTAAATATTACCTTGACATGGAGGTAGTGTTCTATAAAATAAAATATATTCCTAAATTGAGCAAAAGCTCCATGAGCAACTGGGTTGCATCAACTAGGAAAATGGAAGATAAATACAAGTTACATGTTTTGTCACCACTATGTGAGTGTGAAAAATTGTTATTCTATCCACCATAACAAACACAACGATGAGCAATATATTTACCTCAACTCGTGTCATATGAGATTCTAATGATTTTCTGTATGTTTCCATTGCACCAGGGGGCACCATGTAAAAGAGGTTTTCCTGCAAGAATAAAACTCAATTTCCAGCTTCAGAAGGAAACAAGGTGGTGTTCAAAATTTGTCTTCAAGGTATCAAATTCAGAAATGAAACAGTTGATCAACTCATGATAGACAAAGAGAGAGGTTGCAGGGATCAAAATAGATGGATTAACCAAGTAGGCAAAAGTAGGAAATGTCTGTCATACTTCTGTAAAGTGATCCTCCCATGACATTTCTTGAATTCCCACATCAGATATCCTGTCAGGGGTCACAGGTACTTCAGCTAGGCCAAGCGAAACAAGGGAAGCGTTATACTTCAGAAACCTCACTGCATATCCTTGAACACCACGGGCAAAATCGTTTCCAGGATTTTGCAGCTCTACCTCTTTGCTTTTATCCTGGTCACCATCGCCACATGCAGCCTTTTCAATATGAAATCACCGTGAGAAATTTACACCAACTTCTAAACCAGATCCCCTTCCCAAAATAGAAGAAAATTATAACTCATGATATAAGTAAATAATTAAACAAATCGGCCTAGAGAAATCAGTTAAATTAGCCACACAATGAGCAATTTCACCAGAACACAACTGCTAGCAAGTCAAATGAATCCCAGATCAAGTTTACGGAAAGGGCTCCGGGTGTATGATAATGATCATTCAAAGGTACAGGACATATTAGTAAATCAAACATTACCAAGGGCATTTCCTCGTCGCTAGAATGGAAGAGCTTCAATGTAGTAATATTATTTGTGTATTGCTGAAAAACAGGGTTACACACAAGTACCACTATGTACATCACCTTACGAAGGTTTCATCAAATCTAATATTTAGAAGTGTAACACTACCTAGAAGGTCAGAAAATCTAATATTTCACAGAAGGGTAACACCAATAACGATAATTTAAAAGGAATATCTGCACAGGCATGCCTGTGCAGCATTCTATTATTCCGATAATGGTAAATCAAACTTTTGAGTATTCATCTCCTCGCAGAATCTTCTTTTTTTTGAGTATTCATCTCCTCGCAAAATCTTCCTCCTTTATAGGAAAACAAAAAATAGTTTTGTACAAAGTATAGGAGGACATGTATAAATAATCAAGAATTCAAAAACAGTACTCTTTTATGTAGTTTCAAATTAAAGAACACAGATATTAAGATCTCTCACTATTTTTTACCAAATGTTGAGCAGATCAAGAGAATTCTAAAAGTCATCAGAAATCCAAACTTTTTAAAACTACGTGCATGGAAAGAAAAAATTAACATGTAGAGGAATTTATAATGAAAGTAGATAGTAGATACATCTTGTTAACAATCCCTTTCTTATAATTTCTATTTTATTGTTTGTTTGTCTTTCTTTAGAGTATTACTTTAATAATCTATGGTACAACAATATTATAAATACATATAGGTGAAGGAGATAATTTAATCTCCGTTGACTCTTCGTCTTCTCTTTTCTTTCTTCTCTTCCCTATCTCTTCTTCATCCTCCTCTTCCAAATCCTAAGTTAATGTCTTACAATTCAACTTGATATTAAAGCATTCCAATCCAACCCTAGAACAAGTCGGGAAAGTTTTGACTTTGTCGCGACGTCCCAGGAACGTGCTAACGTCATCATTGTCTTTTCATGTCACGAATAGGGACTTCAATTAGACCAGACCGACCCAGGACTCTGTTATACTCGGAAGTATTAAGGCGCCAACCTTGAGGTCATCATATTGTATGGACTTCGATGAACGACAATTATGCAATTGGATTTGCCTTGATGCCCTAGTATTTTTGGTAATTTTTCTATATTTTTCTTATGAGGTTTGATGCGTGTTTTGAATTTTCAAAACCCTTTTGATTTCAAAACCCTAGCTCGTCAATCTACAAATCACGACGTCATGTGTTGGTTTCAACAGTTAAGACACATCCTATAGCGGTTAAGACACATCCTATAGGTGCCGAAACTTCATCTTTGAGTCAGATCTGTGGTTGATTTGGTGATTGTGAGGGTTTTTGAGCTTCGGTTTTCTGCCCTAGGTGTTCGGCGGCAATCTCAACTTCGTTTTTTTGCCCTAGACTGTTCGGTAGGGTTGTTTTGGGGCTACGCTAGTTCAATTCTTTGTCTTCTCTTTTCTTTCTTCTCTTCTTTTCTCTATCTCTTTTTTATCCTCCTCTTCCAAACCCTAAGTTAATATCTAACGATTCAACTCATCTCTACAACTGTTTTTTGACTGGATGGTAGGATAGTCTACATTCCGTTTCCAATATTTTATTTCCAAATGATTAATAAAATTGGATTACATTATGAATGATATCATGGTTTAGAAAAAACTCAGACCAGAAATTAAAGATAATTTATACAATGACCAGGTTACTATTGCAATAAACTCAAATGTGAATTATAACATGAGATGGAATTGTGTCTAAGATGTAGGAACCAAGAAAAACAAATAGCCAGTACTGTATTGCTTTTATAATCCTGTTCTCAGCAAACCAATTCCACCAACCCTCATTGATCAAGCTAAACATAGTTGCAGGTTTTAAGAACAAATAATGGGTTATTACTTCTCAGAAATACCTGTGCTGAATGCCAGAACTCCATAATTGATTTTGCTAAGGTGTGTGACACCATTTTTTGCTTCCAGTATAAATTTTGTTCTTCAAATCTTAACTGAGAAGTAGAAGCAATTCGATGACATACTTGAGCAGCAGCAGCAATCTTCCAGAGACGCTCCTATTAGAAAGGCACGAAATTAGTAATTGAAATAGTTTGCCAAAACAAACAGATACATGCAATAATAGACATCCTAGAAAACAATGGACAAATGAAAAAAGAAACAACTCTAGGGTTTGTTGAGAAAATCAAACCTGAGCAAAATCATTTGCCAGCCATGAAATTTCTTCAAGTACAAAGTCCCAATGAGATTTCAAATGGTTTTCCGGTGCACAGGTACCAACAGATAACTCAGCAATCCTCTTACGCTTTGCCTGTGTACTACATTATGTCAGGCTTTAGGGCCTAAAGATGAAGGCAACCTCAAGGTTCCTTTGATGATTGTTGAACAATTAAAATCAGAAAGAAGACTGAGAGGTAAGAAAATAACCTCTATGATCCGAGCCTCTTCTAAAATAGAATCTTCATGTGCCTTGTTTGACAACTTAATCTGAGTTTCAGCACAAGTTTGCTGTTCAGGTGTATCAGTTGCACCCCTAACAGACAATGTAGTCTCTGAAATCCCAGAAATGCAGGGATCCATATAACCTGGAAGTCTACCACAAGGATTTTCCATTTGGGGATGGGAATTATCATGAATAGAGGAATCGTTGGAACTCCTAAACCTACCAGAGAAATCATTTCCTTTTAGAGGATTCAAATTACCAGACAATGAATTTCCAGGTTTTTTTTCTGTCTCTGATGCAGTATTGCCATCTACTTCCATCCCCTCTGTGCTGGTACGCCATCTAACCTCATTGTGTGAGTCAGATTCATTTCCACATAATTCTTCCTCAGCTCTAAGCATGCAACCATTGTGGTGGCTTCGATAAACAGAATTGTGCTCATCATTTATGAAAGCATATTTGTCAATGTCATCAGCCTTTTTCTCATGGCTATCTTTTAACATTTCATTACTTTCCATGGGGGGTGTCCCAGCAAACACTAACATTTGTTCCTTATTAATTCCATTAGAATCAACATTTCGTAAATTATTACATAGATCACTGCCATTATTTCCATCTAAACTGCCGCTAGTTTGGGTGCAAGAGGGTTGTGAATCTAAACCCTTTTCGCTGAATGCAACACTGCTATGTTGACCTTCGTTTGGGATGCCTTTTCTGTATCCCATAATATCAACAAACCCATTCAGTTGGACAAAGCTAGTTTGATTCTCAGCTTTTTCTGTAGCTACACAAGGACGACAATTAAGACCAGCTGAAACAACCTGTTCCCTTCTGACAGATTCTGGATCCTCAGAAGCCATAGCAGAAATTTCCTGTGCATCGGCTTTTGTGTGTTGATTATGTTGGTTACCCTGCAAGCTTTTGGTAGTATTAAAATCACACCGAGGTTCAGGCAGACCAACTTTAGTCAGTCCAGTAGTTGATTCAATGGCCTGTACAATATCCAACACCCTATCTACCTGACCATCAGAAGGTAAAGCCTTAAAAGCCGCACTACCTTTTGGGCTTGTAGGTCTTGAATTACAATTCGAAGAAACATTCTTGTCCTTCTGGTTGTTTGCATCAAGTACTGACCCTTTCACATCCTTTGGACCCTGGCGTGAAGGCAAAGAAGAGACATGATCACCTCGAGAATGAACCATATCAGTTGAGCTTGATCGAGCACCATCACGATTTGGTCGTGATCTGTTTCTCCGTTTATATGCTCGGTTTTTTGGGAGGCGAAAGGCAGCTAAATCCCCTGATTCTTTGGCATTTTGACTCCCATCCAATCGGGAATACTGTTCTGATGGAGCAACGTTACTCCGGGTAGTATATACAGAGGTTTTCTCACCTTCAATAAATTCACTTTCACCATCAAATAACAAGAGATTATCAGCGTAATTGGGTTCACAAGCAGTAGGAGCCCCTGGTCTACCACTACTTTCAACTGAATCTCCACGTGGTGAAGCGGCCAATGCAAAACTACCTTTAGCTTCACTGTGGTACCAAAATAAAACATAAGCCAGCCTATACAAGGGAGAAAAACAAAACTGGAAGTCATTAATTACCTTATAAAGCAACCAAAGGAAAAGAGGAAACCTGGTCACAAACTGTTCAGGAGGCTGATCGTTCAGCGAAGTAGATTGGACACTAACAGAAGCAGCATTCCCAATTTTGAAGTCCAAGGGATCGCCACCCTGTTTAAAAGAAACATTTAATCACCTGAAAATGTTTAGGCTGGTCCCAGATCCGTATAAAAAATCATGAAAACAATAGAAGGGTCAATTGCCATACTTTCTCCAGAAATTCTAGCTCCCTTCTCCTTTCCTCACGCACATCATACTCCTGCCTGTTATCAACACCACAGTTTGTTCTGTTATATTGACAATAATAACTAACCAAACCAATCACAATCAGTAATAACAACAGTAGCAGAAATTATTGTCGCTGTTGTATAGTAGTGGTAATCTGGACTGGAAGCCAGGCAGTAAAGCAAAAGAAGCATGGCAATAATACCTAAGCTCTGTTTGAGCCTTTTCAATAGCTGCTCGCCGAGGAGACGTTTTAGTACCAATTCCAGCTCCACCATCAACAACCCCTCCCATGGAATCAACCTCCGCATTGACTAGAAGAGGAGATCCTAAGCTGCATCCATGCATGCTGCCTTGATTCCTATGAGTGTCCCCCTCTCATTATTTCACAACTACTATCAAGTTCCTAGGGTTAGAAGAAGAATGATAAAGAGCAATGAGATCCAAATCAGCACTAGAAAAGGGTATTACAAATAAGATGTTAATGGTCAAACATAGACAAATATCTATCCTTTATTAAATTGTGAAATGGAAATAAGATTAAGAAAGATAGATGAACATCTCATGCTTAGAACATCAAGAGAACATATCGACTCCTTTACAATTAAAGCCTGCAAGTTCTCCTGTCAGACCTAGTTAGCGCAAATAATACAGACTCAAAGAGTGGTAAATTAAGATGTGTTTGATGATAATCCACACTCAGTTTTCAGGTTTGTCATCTGAATGTAACTTTTCTCACAAATAACAGAAGAGATGAGACTAACATAAGTATCATGCACATAACATCACATCAGCCCCTTGTTTTTTTTTTTTTGTCAAAATCCAAGGTGCAAATACAGAATGTTTTAACTTTTAAGAAAACAACACTAATAAAGAATAACAACTTGAAGGGGGAAGTGGGCAAGCAAGGTATTCGGACCGTAGGCCTAACTAATCCCGACAGTTGCAACAGACCGACCATCATGAATCGGTCGAAAATGAACCACATGATCAACATGCATAAACAACCCACAGTCGATAATCACATCCATCTGGATGTTAAGGAGTTTAGAAAAGGATCCCCATACAATACGGTTTTGAGTCCCATAAGGGACCATCCAAATTCACTTAACACTACATTCGATGTTCTTAAATAAACGAAAATATACTCTCTACAGCCAACACCAACCAAAAGACAAAAATGAAAAGGTAAAGATAAGATTATTGTCTAATTCCAATGTTAGGATATAATTGCTAGTTGTATCATTAGAATACGATAAGAACACGAGCATCCAGAACTATTTGAGCATTCATACAACCTTGAATTCTTGAATAAATCAGCATTCCAGCAAAAGCATTGAAAGAAGAAAGATTTTCATATGCATACGAATTTTTAATGCAGCAGTGCCACCATAATGCGGCAGTGGTATCATTACCCTATTTTAAAATAAGATCATAATCCATCAGCCTTTTTTCCACTAAAATCCAAGGTGCAAATATAGAATGTTTGAACTTTGAAGAAACAGCACTAATAAAAAGTAAACAACTTGAAGATATAACCAAACTACAGTTTTTGCAGGGGGAAGTAGGCTAGCAAGGCATTCGGACCTTAGGCCTAACTACTCCCTATAGTTGCCACACAACAACCATCATGAATCAGGGGAAAATGAACTACATGATCAAAACATACATGAATAGTCCACAGCCGAAATCACATCCATCCGGATCTTAAGGCCATTAGAAAAGGTTCCACCACATTATGGTTTTGAGTACAGTAAGGGACCAACCATATTCAGTTAACACTGATACATTCGAAGTTCTTAAGTACAAAAGAATTGATAAAAAAAGAAAAAATAAATAAAATATAACTCTACAGCCAGCACCAACCAAAAGACAAAAAAAAAGGTAAAATAAAGATTATTGTCCAATGCCAATGCTAGGATATAAATTGCTAGTTGTATCACTAGAATACAAGCACATGAGCATCCAGCACTATTTGAGCATTCATACAACCTTGTATTCTTGAATAGATCAGTATTCCAGTAAAAACATTGAAAGAATAAAGATTTTCATATGCATATGAATTTCTAATGCAGCAATGTCATCATAATGCGGCAGTGGTACCATTAGTTCATTAAAATAAGACCATAATCACTCTATACAAGCATTCATAAAGTGTGCATACTTTAAGAAGGTTGAGACAGTTCAATGCACTGATATTGAATTAAGGAAAATATTTTCCAAAAAGAGCAATAAGAGTGGAACATAGGAATGTGAATAAGTTATGAGCAATAATTAAAGAGCCGATAAGCTGAGAAGCATACGCAATCCTATGAAGAATGCTTTAATTTCCAAAATTCTCAGGAACTCGAGGGCACGAACCCAACACCTTCTAAAATTGCTAACAGTTCAAAAGAATGTTTTAATTTCCAACAGTTAGGTAGAGGTTCTTCAGTCACAATAAAATGCCCCACATACTTTTAGAGCATATTTTGGAGATGACCATTACCATAATTGTTTTCAATTTTTATACATGAGTGCATAAAAATATTTTCACACACATCAATACATGTGTGTATACACACATACAAGACAGTTGCATTCTTCATCAAGATCGTCTCATGCTTATTTATAAATGAAACAGTAAAAATGCCCTTATGCTGTATCTTGTCATACTCATACCTCATGTCCTCATTCCATGCAACATGATCAATAAGTGCCAATATTGTGATAGCATGGAAGCTCATTTTAACATGCTAAAAGTGCAGTCATAACAGTCGAGCATAAACATGCATAGAACAATCTCCTATGGATTACCTAAATGGTTAAATAGCCACCTCTGTTGTCTCCTAAGACGTGTACCAAATATGACAAGTCTGATAATTATGGTAAAACTATGAAGCAAATCAACAATATATCTGTGACAATCCACCACGTCAAAGCTACACTTATCAGGCATAATGTCCAAAAACCCGAAGCGAGCTGGGACGCCACCACCGTAAACCTTGTAACTTGTCTAAAAGCGAGAATCAAAAGAAACCAAGCCATAACTTTCTGAAACGAAATCTCTAAACATACCTGTGAGTTCTTGTTAGCCAGTACGTCAATGACACCTTTTCAGGCTGATCAGCACTCCGACAACCATGTAGCCAACCCTATGCCCAATATACTGAGTTCAAGATTTTTTCCCAAGATTCCGATTACACGGTAATTCATAACACAATATACTAAGCCATTGGTGAAATTTTGAAATCTGCAAAATTGAAACCCGACTAGCCAAAAACAAACACAGTGCAATTTTATCCCACAAAATGGCCACCTAGCCCTAATGCATGGAAAATGTATGACACATCACACATGTCCCTCAATTTGTTATATATATAGAACCCACAACCATTTTAGATCACAAGTACGTAAAGGTGCTAAGAATATTCAGGTAAAAGACGGGGGAGAGAGAGAGAGAGAGAGAGAGAGAGAGAAAGAGAGATGTGTTGCTGGCAACCATCATTGGAGCCACCCCCTTCCTGGGCCAACCACCACTAGGCCAACCACCATCGTAGGTAAGCTCCACCACCAGCCACGTCACCGCCAGCCACTCCACCTTATTTTCCTCTTTCTTCACTTTGGCCTTAAATGGACAACTAGCCAACTTCACTGGCCTTCCTCCACAACCACAATGCCACTGAACCACCACAAAGCCTAGATTCAGCACCACCACAGCCGTCCACCGCAACTAACAGTCGCCATTATGTAGGAAAACACCACCCCAAATACCCCTCCTCGCCATTTTGGCATCACCATCACTCTGCATAACCACCACCATGGGTCCTTCTCTGCACCACTACCACTACCACCACTCTCCACCACAATCGCCCGACCCCTAATACACCCCTCCACCACTGTAGCATAGTCGCCATGGTTGGAGTTGCCCAAAAGAACCACCACCACCTTCGCCCACCAATGCCATCACCACCCTCCTCCATTTCTCACCACCACCTCGCACCACCTGAACACCACTCACACACAACCACAGTGCCACCACAATGTCTCACACCCCCAGAACAGCCCCATGCTCCATTGCCACCCAGAACCAATGTGAAGGGCCGCCACAAGCTTCACACCCCAGAAATGCACGCTGATCGGGAGGGCAACCTGGGCCACCTCCACAACCGTCGTCATGCCACCTACAACCACGCTAGAACCACCGGTGTATAGCCATATAACCCCTCTTGCTACAGGCTAGGAAGCACAAAGATGGGATATAGATACAATACGATATAGATATGGCGATACAGCAAAATTTAAATTAAAAAAAAAAGATACAGATAGGATACATTTGTAAAAAATATTATTTTATAATTTTCCGTATTGTGTTTTCATAAAATAAAAAGTAAACGTAGGAGTAAAGTTACTTTGTTATTACAATTGACATTCAACACATTATAAATAATTTGAACATTATGATGAAATATTGAAGTAATCAACAACTAGGAATAAATCACAATTTTATCATGTATTAAAGTTAACATAATAGAACATATAACAAATTACAAAAAAATAACCCCTAAAAATAAGAAAATATAAAAATTAGAGTTTCACGTATCCTTATCATATCCTTTCAGTACCCTCCACATATCCCCCCATCCCTCACGTATCCATCGGCGTTTATCCGTATCCAATACATGTATGGGATCTGTTTTGAAGTATCCATGCTTCATGGGCCACTGGATTTGACCGCCGACACGAACCACCAGAACAATGGCCAAAATGGCTACCAAAGTTCCTTCGCAACCAATCCTATCACAGCCGACGCATGCCAAATTGATCTTGAGACCCCTTTGGTTGCCTCCAACGCCTTTGTGACGCTATCACCGGCCAATCTAGCACGACTATTATCTAGTGTGAGTCATGACTACAAGCCAATTTTTTAATCCCTTATCTGAACCACCAAGAAAACTGTCAAAACAGACTCCAACAAAGGCTTCGAGAAAAACTTGCATAAACGCTTCCACCACCACCTTTTTGGGCCAACACTTGGAAACTTGAATAAATGAGCTCCAAATGACTTTTTTCGAATAAAAACCCTCGAAAACATAAGAGTAACCTCGTTTG
>JAULJZ010000002.1:3991726-4014827 GCA_032270985.1 Heliamphora pulchella | reverse complement strand
ATATAAACACACACAAGAGAGAGAGAGAAAGCAAAGAAAGAGAGAGTGAGACCGCCGACCGCCGCACGCCACCGGCCCATCACCGCTGACCGCCGCATGCCACCAACCCTTCTTTCTCCTCTCTCTCTCTCTCTCTTTTCTCTCTGCCCTCTCTCTGTGGTGGTTGTGGGTGGCCGTGGGGCGGTGCGCGGTGGTTTGGGGCGGCAGTGGGTTTGAGAGCGGTGGCGGTGGGGGAGTGATTTTGGGTGAAATGGTTTTGGAGGGTGGCTTTGGGGTTGTAATGGTGGTTTTCGTTAAAAATTTTAACAGTTGGATCCATTTAATGTTAAAATTAAATCTAATGGGAGATTTGTGTCATTTTTGAAATCACATTGGAGGTTTCTATTTTTGTTAGAAACCTCAGGGAAGTTTAGTGTAATTTACCTTTAATTTTTTTTATTGTTTGTGACTTTTTTTGACTTATTAAAAAATATTTGCCAATTTTTAAATTTTTTTTATTATTCATGACAAAAATAACTAAAAAGTATGTCCACTTAAACTAACATTTAAAAAGCTTACTAAATACTAAATAAAACTTTCTAAAAAAATCCATTAGAAGTAGGCATGGCAATCTCCCCCATCCCACGCTGTCCCGCACATCTCCACTGTCTTGTTGTGTATGGCTTTTTTTCTGTCCTTAATGACAAATTTAGTAGAAATGGTATTTGCTCTCCCATTCCACATCCAATTACATAAAATAAATATATTTTTTAAATTATAAATACATGTATAAAACTTATTTTTTTTAATTTATAACAATTATAAAACATAAAAATATTGTATTTATCTCTTATTTTTATCTCATTTCTTATATTTTTTATTTTTAGTTTTATTGATAAATCAACCACTATTTTTTATTATACAAATAATAACTCTTACTAATATCACTCAGCTAATGTTTAGAAATTATCCCCAAGTTATTCTCTCCCGCGACTTCTTCGACAATTTTCTCTATCCTCACTCTAACCAAATAAAATATGAGAATGACAGATGTTATTCCTACTCTAGCCTCACTCTATCCAATATATCAAAGTCTTTTGAAAATCAACCATTTAAGTAACTTCTCCGAGATTAAAAGAAAAATTACGAATAAAGAAATACATTAATATTGGTTTAACAACAGCTTCCAAACTAATTGAAACAAAAAAATTTCATTACAGTTTGACAACAAATATAGTTTACTACTCTAGGTAATAATCAATACCATTAAATAAATATGAAAATCAACTCAATACCAAAACCCTTTTTGTAATTTTTTTAAACTCAAACCCTTTTTAAGCTACTTGACAACAAACTGACTATGCATGAAATGACAATGCATGAATCTTCATTTTCTTTCATTTTCTATCCTGGTTATTAAAGGAAGATGAAACATGGCTTTGGTTATTTTTATTTTACTTTTGGTAATTATGATGCTGTTAACTTTTAATGATGATAATTTTAAGCTAAGCTACAATCATTTTAAGCTCTATAATGTGCACCCTAATCTGCTATGGTGTGCACGCCTTCATCATTTTAACATTAATTTTTGGTTATTTCAACTTTAGCTTTTGATAATTTTAGCATTAGTTATGGTTATAATAATTTTAAGTCAATGTGATTATTTCAATCTTGAATTTTTGGTTAATTTTACTTTGATCTTTAGTTATTTGAAATTTGACTTTTATTATACAAATTTAAGCTCAATTAAAGTTACATATGAAAGTTACCATATAAATGAAAGTTAGTTACTATATAATCGTAGTATTATCATAGTTTTTATATAATCGTTTAGTTACTATATAAATAAAAGTTAACAATTTTAGCATTTAAAAGCAAATTATAAACTTTTGAAACAAAAAACACGAAAAACACTTTAATTATATTTTTTACTTGCATGAGTTGTGGGCCCAAAAAAACACGATGCGAGTCTCAACTCATACTAGTATTGAGTTTAAAAAAAAGCAAAAAATGAGGAAATTGTAGATTTCTTCTTATTGTAGTTAATCTTGAATAATTTTATCCTTTAGAGCATTTTTATCAAACCCTCTAAATTTAAGTAAATTTCTAGCGAGCTGTTCAAAAAAAAAAGAGTAAATTTCAAGCCAAATTTTAGTTTATACTTACAAGGAATGTAAAAAACAACATTTTATGAAAGTTATCTAAATGTTTACTAAAGATAAAAAAAAATTTATTGTTTACGATTTTTTTTTGTCTTACTATAATTTTTTTGGGTCAAATCTTTTACTTTTTTATTACTACTGCAAGAGTAACTAGAAAGTATATCTCTTTAACTAACATTTAAAAGGTTCACTAAATGCTAAATAAAGCTTTCTAGAAAAAATGTAGGAGAAGTAGACATGGCAATTTATCCTATTCCATTCGCCTCCCCTCACGTCTTGGTTCTGCACCTTTTCATCCATTATGTATGGATTTTTTTCACTCCCAATAATAAACAGAATAAAAATGATATTTACTTTCCTTGCTCCGCCAACTTCCAATTACATAAAATAAATACTTTTAAAATTTAAATACATGTATAAAAACTATTCTAAAAAAAATATGTAACTATAAAACATAAAAATTTGTTATAGTTATTTATTACTTTTCATCTCAATTTCTTATATTTTTTATTTTTAATTCTATTGTTCCATTAACTACTATTTTTTATTTATTACATTATCTATAACTTTTATCAATAACACTCACTTAATGCTTAAAAATTATTCCCAAATTTAATATCCCCCTCCCGCCTTGCCTCTCATTACTTCATCGATATTTTTTTTATGTACTTGCTCCGATAAAATAGCAGATGAAAATTTAAGACCTTACTCCTACCCCTCCCCATTGCTATTTCTAAATATAATAGAATTTTTGCTCCAAAGCCATAACAAACTGCACTATGTCTTTGATATCAAAACATTCCTCTTTTGAAAATTAGCTACTTCAGTAACTTCTTCAAAGTTAAAGAAAATTATATGCAAAAAAAAAACATGAATATTGGTTAAATAACAGTTACCAATTTGAATGAAATATTTTTTCCCATAACAATTTGATCCCAAATATAGTTTACTAGTATAGGTTATAAATTCTATTAAATAAATATGCAAAATCAATTCAAGACATCAAATTCAAAAAAAAAAATTATAATTACTTTAGTGGCATTAATTTTCATTATTTACCAAGTTGATGATCGGACACATTTCTTTACTCTATAAGTGCATTCACATCTTTAAAAAGAAAATAATCGTTCATAGAAAACCTAACCCCCAATAACTCAAAAATATATTTTCTTATACTTTTCATTTTGACCTACTTGATAATCGAACAAATTTAAAATAATTCAAGTTACACAACAAAAGAAGCATTTTTAACTTTTTACCAAAAAAGTTAATCGGTGACAATAGTACCAATAGTATTAAAAGAGTTAAAGATTAATACAAACTAAGTGAAAATACATACATATATATATATATATATGAAACTATAATCAAGAACTGCACATTCTAAAAATACTTATATTAACGGAGTACAGTTTTGTTCACGAATTTAAAATTGAAAAAATTACAGAAACACTCTATACACTATTCTTGTATATCAGTTAACCCCCTTGAATTAAAAATTCATATAAAGTGGCCCATTAATTATTTATTTGTATCACTTTGCCTCTTAACTATTAATTAAAATTACAAGCACCTTACAACGGATGAGGGCAAAGTGATACAAACAAACAGTGTAAGGGGCCACTTTGTACGGGTTTTAATTCAATGAGGTTAAGTGATATACGAGAATAATGTAGGGGGTGTTTTTATAATTTTTTCTTTAAATTTTGAAAAAGTGGCTGAATAAAAGAGCTATAGTACATTTTATAGCTAAATTTGTGAAAAAAGTTAATTAGTAAAAAGAAAAAGCCCCAAGAATAATAAAATTGAGCTTTTGAAAACAAAATTTTTTAGCAAGTTTTGTTGGGTGGATATATAATAAGAAAATGATAAAAACCAACCCAACAGGCTCTTATATATTTACACAAACTTATCTTTCATTTATCAACATGTAATTCCTCTTCAACTTTACTAATTTTGTAAAAAAGAATTTGAATAACATTATGCATTCAGTTGATTTATGGATTTTTCTCAATATTTGAAATTGTTTAATATTTTTTAGTTGAATTTGTAAATAAAAAAAAAGTAAAGAAATGACGCTATTCAACATAATTCCTACCAGTCTATCACAAGCCTATTTCTTTAATCACAAATAAAATCAAATTAATTTAAAAATTGAAATTAAGAGTGATAATTAGAATTATTTATTTTTTTGGCCAACGTGACCGTGAGCACTAGAATTCTCATATATTTTGTTGCATCTTTTGTATTTATTTTGTTTTATTTCAAATAAAAATTAAGAAAACCTTGACAATCAAGAATTTGGTTTTTGTATTTATTTTGTTTTATTTCAAAAAATAAAAATTAAGAAAAAAATTAGAAGTCAAGGAAAACCTTTAACAATCAAGAGTTTGGTTTTGTATTTATTTATTTTTATTTAAAAAAAAGAATGACGAAAAAAGTTCAAAAAAAGATAAATAAAAAATAAAAAATTTGATTAAAAAATAAAAAAATTCATTAAAAACAAAAACAAGCAACTTAAAATTTAACTTATTGACTTATTTTGATTTTTTTTATTTTTTTATATTTTAATAGAAAAAATTATATTTTTGGTGCATGTCTTTGAAAGAGTCAAAATATATAATAGTTTAACCTAATAATTTAAAAATTTATAAGAAATAAAGATAAATAAAATAAAACAAATAAATAAGTAATTATTCCAAACAGGCCTCAAGAAAAACTTTTACGATCAAGATTTTGATTTAAAAAACAAAAAAATTAAAAACCAAATGGATACTTTGAACGGCTCTTTATTTCCCGTTCACAGAAGCTTACAATTCAGCCAATCCTTTTTCGTCCTCTCCATCCAGCGTCTCCTCCTTCGTCTTTGCTATGTTCTCGACTTCCCGTCAGCTACTTTTCCCTGCCCCCACGAAACCCTAGTTCCATTTTGGTTTAGATAGTTCTTGAATGTCGGAATCTTCCCATAACACACAGGGTATATTGCGATTTGGACGATCGAGGATGCTTGAGATTACTGAGATTTCAAGAGAACTCCCCGTTCCGCTCATCGTCTTAGGCGTATTCCTCTCCGGCGACTCTGTTGCGACCATGGAGGCGTCGACGCTCGTCGGTGAGCCTGTGCCAAAGAAATCTCCTATTCCACCTAGCAATATCCTTACAAATGCTCGTCGGAATTTGGGATGTTAGCGTAGTATATAAAGGAATTGATGATAAAACCGTCTGTACCAACATAACTCAACCCCCCAATAATGATACCTGATGAGCCTTTCAGTCCGCTAACTTCAGCTGAAGCTTCTCTAGCACATGATTATATATATATATATATAGCCTTGGTAATTCTCCTATGAAGGAGAGGGAGACTTACCAAAGACAAAAAATCACAAAGCCTCCCTCTCTCTTCAAATTAGAGCCTCCGTTTGGTCTAAAAGTTTATTACTTCTTTTTTAAGTTTTTTATTTTTTCTGTTTTTTTAATTTTTTTTGGTAATTTTGAGTAATCTACAAAATATATTAAAGTTCAAAAACTCTGACTAAAGACAAAAAAAAAATCACAAAAAGCCAAAAAGTGTTTTTTTTTTGCATTATTTAAATTTTTTATTTTTTATTATTTTTTTAGTTTAAATTTATTTTTTTATTTTTTTGGTAATGTTAAAAAATTACTAAAATTTTTTTAAAAAAATTACTAAATTTAAATATAATTTTTTAAAAAAATAAATTTTTTTAACTGGTAATTTTTGTTTATTTTTTTAAAAAATTATATTTAAATTTAAAAATTTTATTTTTTCAAATTGTCTCGATAAAATAAATTAAAAAAATAAAAAAAATTTAATTAAAATATAAAATAATTCACTAAAGATATAATTTTTCGATTTGTCCCAGTAAAAAAATAAAAATATAATTATTTAATTAAATAATAATTTTTTTATTAAAAATAAAAATAAGTAAAATAAAATGGGCAGTGCTAATGATCGATCGTTTTCTCTCATTATTGTACTTTCAATTTCTCTCTCTCTCTCTCTCTCTTGCTCTCGCATTCTCGTTATAATTGTATCTGATGCGCCATTCACACAGCGGAAACAATTTTTCCTTGCTGATAAAAAATATAATCGATCAAAAAGCTGTGGGAATTGTCAGATCTGTTCCTCTAGTTCGATAGATCAAGCTTCGCGTTGACTGACGACGATACACGAAAGGTATCCAATGCTCTCCATTATACGGACTCATGTTGCATTTTTCTTGAACGAAAGTTTTGATAATTTCTCATCTCGACATGCAACTTCCTCGATCTGAAGGTTTCACTTTAAATTTCGTTTGCTAATTCTTGGAATCTTGAGAGGAAATGTAGAATTTTCCGATCGAGAAAGGAAAATTTTCGTCTTTCTTTTATGTTTCGGCGCGTTCTTCATTTGCATAAACATTTCTTGGTGAAGATTTCATTTCACATTTCGCTTTTTAATTCTTGGAATCTAGAGAGGAAGTGTAGATTCTTCCGATCGAGAAATGGAAAATTGCGTCTTTCTTTTATGTTTCTGTGTGTTCTTCATTTGCGCAAAAACGTTTCCGAGAAATCTCCTCGCAACAACCTAGAAACGAAGTTTCTGATCCTTGAATTCCGGACAAAGAATGAATTCTTGCTAGAAAGCTTCGCCTAGTTTCTTTCAATTTTTTCTCATTTGTTCTCTGCGCGAACCTGACACAATGTCTTATCTTAATTTTTTATTTTGGATTTGGAATTAGGATTGGTACTGAATGGAAAGTGGTGGTAGTCGGAGACGGCGTACGCACTCTGACGAGAAGCTCGACTCGCCGAACCTTCGAGACTTCCTCCGAATCAAAGAGGACAACGGCGGACGCAAGTCGTTATCCGGCCTAACCCTAAGCGCGGTACTCGACAGCGAAAGGAGATCGCCGCCAGTTCAGGCGAACCGGACTCTGCTCGATATTATCAGAGACGACCCACTCGGCGGTAAAGAGGGCAAGAAGAGCTGGAAGGCTTTCAAAGACAAGCTTCTTCTCCGCCACGCCGCCGCCGCCGCCGCATGGACCTCCACCGTACCAATCCCGGCCGCCGACCTTCCAATGCAGAACGCAAATAGAATGATTTCGCAGCAAAATTCGACTCGATTCCCGACGCCTGCTGCCAACTCGGACGATCCAACTTCCGAGTCGGCCCATCCCGACCTATCATTATCGTCAACTTCAATCAATGGAAGGGAGAATGGCGTTGAATTGAATTCGATGCCTAGTAACAGAGCCACGATGCTTCGCCGCCACTCAAGTCGTGTTCCGTCACTCTCGGTCAACAGATACGGCCGCGGAGCCGATGCTTCAACGTCATTGTATGCAAGAGAAAACGGTTCTGTTGAAGCAGCGGGGCTAAACCGAGGAGTGCCATCTACGGAGGTAGCATTCGAAGGAGATGGCGATGAGGCAGAGGAGGGTGTTGGGGAGACGGAAGAGGGAGGGGAGCCGCCGGTGAGAATATCATTGATGGCGCTGCTGGCGGAGACTGATAGAGAAATGGGGTTGGACGGGTTCACTTTCGAGATGAATGAGGAGGAGGAGGAGGAGGAGGAAGAAGAAGAAAAAGGGAGTGGCGGTGCAGAGTTTTATAATTGCGGCGTCTGCATGGTGAGGCACAAGGGAGCGGCTTTCATACCTTGTGGCCACACATTTTGCAGGTTGTGTTCAAGGGAGCTTTGGGTTCAGAGGGGAAATTGCCCACTTTGCAATGGGTTCATCTTGGAAATTCTTGACATTTTCTGACCAGTTTTACCTGTGCTCTGAGCAGCTCGGTGGGACGGCGACCGTCTCTCTATTTCAATTTTGATTTTTTTTGTTTTTTTTTGTTTTTGGTTTCTTTTCTTTAATGATAATCACAAAGGACAATTCAAAATACACCACAAAAATTATTAAATACACACACGTACACCTTAAAACTTTTCCTTATATCCAACAGACCCTCATCTCGACAACCACCATTGCTGCCGACTCCACACACTTTCTAAGTACACCTTATCTCTAAGACTCTAACACTTATCCTAATATCCAACATACCCTCGTCTCGTCAGCGACCAACACCAACTGCACTGCCACTTTCACCACTCCTATCTTTATTCTCTCTCTTCTCTCTTTCTTATGCCTCACCTTCTGCCGTCACCTCAGCTCCACCGCCCCCATGCTCCCCTTGTCGCAATCGAGGTTGCAGAGAAGGGTGAGAGGAAGGGGCTGAAAGGGATGTTGATGCATGTAGAGGGGGGTGTCGGGCTGAAAGGATTTTGATCCCAAATTTTTTATTTTTTTTCAGCTCATCTCAAATAAAGTAGTTTAAAAATATAATAATTTAACTAAATAATAAAAATTATTAAAAACAAAAATAAGTAAATAAACCATTATTCTAATCCTAAACAGGGAACTTAGAATAAGGGTAGAATTGTAATAATTTGTGTAAAACAATTTTGTGTGCATAACAACGTGGTGTTTATTTAAAATTACTCAATCACAAACTATGGAGAGTAGTGATATCTTTATGTTTGTTGGATATGGTTAGGGGTGTAACAGGGGCCTGCGGCCAGCTTGTTGGCCAGAGGCCCAGTCCATTAGCTCAACAAAAATATAAAAAAAATAATTTTTTTATATATAATTATTATTATTAAGAATTTGTTTATAAACTAAAATAAATATAAGAAACATTTATATACTATTGTTCAGAAAGGTGGCACAATAAAAATTGAAAATAATGGAGAGCTACAAAAAGCAAATAATGGTTAAATTAAACTTCATTGTTAATGATCACCTGGAGCTACAAAACTGTAACTGCATTGAACTTCTTTAGTTAATGGACTCATGGCCCTGGGTTTTATCTAAGATCTAGTATTGGACCTGATTGGTTACAGCCTTTTACCCAAAAAGTTAAAAAAGAACTAACAAACTAGTTTTGACAAATAAAAAATAAAAAATAAAAAAGTTGAAAATTTAAAAAATCAAATCAAAATATCAATCCCTAGGACAAGCTATCGAGCTTTCACCTCATTCAAAAAGATAATGATATCTCTACTTGATAACTCATTTGCTACAATTTGAATAAGCTTTTTGTTTCAAAAGAGCATAAAAAAAAAATAAACTAGCTTTTAAACTAGTAACTAATCACGACCGTTGTATAATTTTCCATTTTTGTATTAAGTACCTGCACACTTTCTATTGAATTTGCAACATACCATTACCTTCTCATATCATTTCATGATTTCATCCAAAAAATGAAAGAGTATATCACCAAAGCACAGGCATTAGACAACGAGACCAAATTCAATCTTTTTGTGTGTGTGTGTGTGTGTGTGTGTTTTCAAAATTAGTGATTAAAACTGTGCAAGTATCTCCATCCAAATGAAAGCGAATTTGATAAAGCTCGGGACAGCGCTACAAACTGAAACAACAGTACATGCTTGTTTAAACCTCCTGCCCTAATTTCATTGGAGTTACTGTTATTCTATTACAATAAACTTTTATAACTGTCAAGAATTTATCAGCAGTCTAAAACCTGTACATGATTACAGCACGTTCGATCATCCGTGTTTAGGACTCTTAGGAATTGAATTTTTCTAGGAATCCTGTGTATGATAAGTATCTCAGTAGAATATGGTTATACTGGTCTCACTAATGACACATATGTATTGAATATTCCACATGTAATCGTTCATTCGGCTGAAAACCAGCTTTTAGTTACCTTGGGACGGACGGGGCATTTGGCAGGTTGCCTCACTATATAAATCTGATCCCCAGCTTTACTCTGCGAATCTTGATTCCGGTACCACGTCCACAAGGCCCAAGTCTCATTTTTCACCTGCAGTTCATATATTGAAATCAATCATCATGGAGTTCTTAAGGTTTCACTGAGACAAGCTGGCAAAGAACACCGCAGAGTCCCAAAACTAACAATTACATAGAATATTGACAAGTTGGGGTAGAACACTAGCACAAAGGTGCTCCTTGGTTTCCCGATCAACTTTTAACAAACAAAAAAAGAAATACAGTCAGGCACCCAATGCTTAAAAGCTGCCAATGCTTGAGATACTTAATATTTTATTATGCATATCCTTCTCATGGAATACGGTCAGTTCAGGCACCCATTTACACATTCACCTCCAGAGGTTGGGAAGAAAATGCTAGAAATCAAGTCATTGTCAGCAGTAATGTTTTAGATGAGGATTAACAACCTCAACTAAAACTTTCACATTCACAACCACTAATGTCCTATGATGAGACAATTATACTCCAAGTGCAATCATAGGTATCCTTATTATTCTGAAAGTGGCATTGATTGAAGTGTGCAGCATATGTGTGCTAGAAGTCTAGGAATCAAAGGGTAAACATACACAATTGTCATGTACGAACTGACAATCTCAAATTTCTTCATATACACAACATCCCACTGACTTATGATGAGACAATCACGTGATGCAAATGTACCTTAAGTTTATATTACTGATCTCATCTCTTTCTTTGTATATGTGGAGAGTTCTTGAGAATGAGATCACTAGTGAGAGAGAATTGCAAATAGGACAACAAAAGAGTTGTAGAGACCGTTGCCGAGTGAATAATAAAACTGGCTAGGTTTAGAGTGTATAGCAGTGAAAACTCTACAGCAGGACTACAAGAGTGCTGAAGTTGATTCATATGGGCAGAAAGCCCATCTTCTGTAGCCTCAGAGGGAACTATTGTGATAACAATATATCTCTCTCCCTTATGCTAATCTTATAATCATTGTTAACTTATCCCAGTTTGTCAGATGATTATCTTAACTTTGACACTCGAGGTTGAGCTTCTCTCATAACCCAATGAACCCTTATAATCATTGTTAACTTATCCCAGTTTGTCAGATGATTATCTTAACTTTGACACTTGAGGTTGAGCTTCTCTCAGAACCCAATGAACCCTTATTCTCAACCACCAAGCCACCTGTTCCCCACTTCCATTCTAGGAACCAAAGTACTTGTAACAGTGCCAGAGGTACTTGACTCCAATTACTCGAACCACTCAAAGTCACTAAGTTTGGAATTGATAGACACAACAGCCACTGCTTTCCATTTTGAGGAACTATATGTAGCATGCACCGAAAATTGTAATATTTAGTTGTGCTTATGTTTTAGTAACACTTGGATTGTGACCAGGCTGAGACATTCCTGGGAGTCATTCGTAGGTGTTTGTTCAAAAAATCAAGAGCACTATTGTGAACTTGAAGCTTATGGCTTAGTCTCACAGATGTTTCACGCGAACCGATCAAAAAGGAATTATCATATATCCTTAGATGTTTGTTCCCAAAATACTTCATTTATTTTTAATCAGGACAGTAGTAGAAGTTTACATGAGTGATATTAGGTATATTAGTAGTAGTAGTAGTAGTAGTAGTAGTAAACCTCATTTCTTACCTCTTTGGCTAGAACTTTTTGGTGACATGTTGTGGTTGTTACTAATGGTATCAGCGCTCAACCCTGGTCCCATGCTGAGCTCCATGGCAACAGGCAACCAGGGGAACGTCACTAGGCCTATAGGCCATGTGGCACAACGAGAATGTTGCAACTTAAGTGAAGAAGACTGTGACGACCCGCATGTGGATAGAAAGTCTAGTCCCACATCGGATAAATAGGGATTGTGATAAGCTATATGTAATGAATCCTGCACTTGTTACTAGTAACTTGAAATTAAACTTTTGGATAATTTGGTAGGACACTTTCAGAGTATACTGGCCAGCAAACAGTGTGTCGTTACAAATAGTAAATAATGAACACAGGAGCTCAACCAACAGGGCCAAGGAGGTGATAATTGAGTTAACCCTCCTACTCATTTACCCAAGATCACCCATATAGATTTTTGATGTGAGACGGAGTATTACAAACTCCCCCCACCTTTATAGCTTCACACCCTCGCAAGGGTTGAGCACTAGAGTCACCCGCACACAAAGTCACTATTATCTTGTGGCGACTACCGAGTCTTTTCTCTGGTTGGCTACACATGATCCCAAATGGTCGTGCACACGAGTTAGCTTTGATATCACAAGTAACAAACACAGGAACTCACCCAAAAAGTTGGCTAAGGAGGTGACAATTGAGTTCACCGCTCCTATTTATATATCCAAGATCACCCAAAAAAGATGTTGGCCACACATGGTCCTGAGCCCAAATAGTCATGAACGCAGATGAGCTCCCGTATTTGTTACACATATATCCAAGATCACTCATTTATACTTTCAATGAGGGACGACATGTTACAATGACAATGAGAAGAATAAATTCTATTCTCAGATGATCCAGAGATCTTCGAGATCTTACCAAAAGTCTAATTATGGATTGCCACACTAATCGAGTTACTAGTTTGTTCAAGGTAGTCAGCCTTACGTGGCAGGTCCTACTCTAACCCAGCCTTTTTACTTTTAGAGTTTCAGAATTAAGACTCTTCTATAATAGTCAGAATCTCAATCAGATGACTTCAAATTGCACTATGCTCCTCTATTATCTTCATTAATTTGTGTGTTCAATCTTCTATAAATTGTAGTTTAAGTTTGACAAAAAATTTAGCGTCACCTTAAATTGGAGGTTAAAGATCAATTACCAAAAGTTCAAGTCATGCAATGTACACACTGAATGCATTCCACAAGAACCCATTGCATTTAAAATATTGTCGAAAAGAGGGAAATAATTAAGACATACTAGTGACAAAATAGACCTAGTACTAATTGATTAAATATGATAAGTTTTGTTTCTCATTTATATGGTACAATTTACATTTCAGGAACATTTGTGGTATATTTTCCTTAACCCACATCACCACCCACCCCAATCACAGACAGTCGACAGATAGTCAGAAAAGCAAAAGTGCACGCACATACACAAAGGGGATGAGGGAGGTTACCTCAAGGATCCCATGGCCAAAGCTGCTTTCCCTGAAGGCACTGTAATCAGGTTGCCGGTCCCAACAAAATTTACCTGCTGCTGGACCAGTTGTAAAGTTTGTTGCACAGAAACCTCCCATGTATGGATCTGGAGTAGTAGAAGGTTCTGGGCAGTTACCGGGTTCATCAGCATGTTTGATTGCCATCTTCTCTCGATTACCACCATCTCCCACAGTGATATAGACAGGACCACAGGGATCTAAGGTGTAGTTATAAACTCGATTTGATCTCTCATAGGCATGAACCTGATAAATGTTGTATAAATAGGATGAGTTTTCAATGAACAGGGGATGCACTGGCATGCACTATGACCACTCGCTCCTTCTATTTCTTATTTTGCCTTTTCATTGTGAACATAATAAAAAATGAGTGAGAACATGTAAGAAAACATACCCGATCGTTCCAATCTAAAAGCGGAGCGCTGCATTTTTTATAAGTATTTCAATTTTCAAATAAGAATGACTTAGCATTTCATAGATTTAAAAGGACCTCTAATTTGTTGCGGGTGTAAGATACACAAAAAGATTTGATCAAACAATATAACCTTAAATTATATAGTTCAGTTATACATTCATTGTAGAAGAAAAACTAGTCTCCTCACGAAAACAAAATCATTCATATGTAATGGTTAAACACCCCCTGATCAATGGAAACAATTCATTCCCCTTTCATGTGGCGGCACCATCACAAATCAGGTCAGCTACAATATAGAAGCTAATGAGGGGTGGTGATATTCAGCAGTAGATATCATCACTTACATGCCCATTGAAGACTATGTCAACACCATAAGAGTAGAGTAACTCTTCCATTGCCAGCCTCATGCACTCCACTTCTCTGTAATGGGCTTTGTAAGAACTGTACCAAGGTGGATGCCAAGCAACTACCAGCCATGGTGTTTTAGATCTGTCTACATTAGCTAGGTCCCTCTCCAACCACTTGTATTGAGCAGCTGCAACATAAATAAACAGATGAATGGAATCATTAGAAAACAAACAGAAAGGTGATGAGAATGAAAAGCCTGATAGAGTAATAACTCAAATGTAAACACAAAAGCACATACTTGATATTGGAAAAAGAATGTTGGATAATAAATAGCTCTCAAGCCCATTGCCCCTGAATTTATATTGATAGTTTATAATTTATTAAATTCATACAAGTAGCCAGCAAGTGTTTTCAAATTTAAATAGGCTCATGTCCAAGTTTGCAGGCTGCAGCGTCATATTCCTGGATAGAATGTGACAGAGGATTTAGGATGGGTCAATAAAAATTCCAATGGCACATGTTAATTTATTCACCAAACTATGATTGTAATGACATGTCCCTGTCTAATATAATATTGTCCACTTTGCCCACCATGCTCAGTCTATGCCCATACATGCACGCCCACATGGTCAGCATGACATTTCCAAGTTTCTCTGAGAAAGGCTACCTAAGCCTTTATTTATATGACATTAGGCATCCCTCTTCCTATCCAGTGTCGGATGGGGTGTCGCAATCTACCCCTTTAAATACATGACATCCTTGTTGCATTACTCAGGTTATACATTAGGTTGGTGATGTGGGCCTCTACAGTCTCTTGTGTCTACTTCTTTGCCACATTGGCACAGCACCCTTTTTGGGTAGAGGCTCCATGGTATTGTACTCCATGCTTGCTAATACGCTGGCTTATGGTCACTTATAACTCGCCATGCCACATTGCTAGCCGTGCAACAACCTGGGCAATGCGTCCTCATGTATTTATGGGGATAAATTATGATGCTCCTTCTTACATCAGATAGGAAGAAAAATGCCTAATGTTATATAAATAACAATTTAGCACCTTTCTAGTACAACGTTTTTTTTTAAAAAAAAATGTTTAAAAAAAAAAAAGAAAGTCGCACATTGACCACATGCAATATTGTATTGGATGGGGACACGTCATTACAATAACGTTAAGTGGAGTAGGCTTATGTAAATCCTAGAAGAACTTACTCATTTTCATTTTACGGACAGGCCTTGGAGCAACAGTAAGGTTGCTCCATTGTGAACTATGTGTTATGGGTTCGAATCACGAAAACTCCACATATAAAGGTTAGGTTGTGTACAATCTATCCTTCTAAAGCCCTACAGTGCGGGAGACTTATGTACTTGTGATGCGTAACATTAACAATTCTATTTTAATAATTTAATAATTAGAATTATATTAATTATCTTTTAATTAAAATTCTATTTTGATTCCTTTTATTCGAAATGTTTTACTTATCTTTTAATTAGGATGTTATTTCATTTTCATTTAATTGTGGATTCTAGTTTTCTTGTTAATTAGGGTTTAAGGCCCATAAATAAGAGATCTTGCTGATGAATTATTCAGAGTTTTATGCATGAGAATTTGAGTTAGAATAGTGTGATTTATTTCTCCTTTCCACTCTTCTTCTCTCATCTTTGTCTTCTCACACTTTGTTCTTCATATTCTCTCTCTGGTTTCTACATCAATTGGGCTGCTCTTTTATGACAAATAAAGTAAATCCACTTTATCTGGTTTATCTGGTAGCATGACAGAATACTGCTAAAAGGTAGTAGTCACAAAAACCTTGGGTACTACATATTCTATTTGATAGAAATCTACTTCATATACATGGTTATGGGCCTTCAAATGGTAACGGAATCAGGCTGCTTCATTTTTGCATTAAAGATATAAAAAAAAAAGGTGACTCTAGAGACATCCAACAACCAATCAACAAAGTCACGCTAATCTGCAAGCCTAAAGTTCCAAACATACTTTGTCTGATCGACCAACATTAGCAATATATGGTACACGTACAGTCAATGCTTGGTTCAGGTTTTTTTCCCGTCTATTAAAACTGATACCAATCAAGGAGGGCCATGCTCTCACAGTACCAGGATCCAGAGGCAACTTATGCAAGCATGCTTAAAGAGTCAGTACAATTATCCAATACAAGGTGAACAAAACAAAATGATAAATGAAAAGAGTAGCAAAATATGCCCAACCTGTTTTATCATAGGCAGTATAAGCCCCAAGCATTATAAAGTGTATTCCACCTGCGTTGAAAGAGTAGTAGAATGTGGATAAAGACCCACTTTCTTCTGATGGGAAAGCAAATCGAGAACTGTAAGCTGCAAACGTCTGGTTTTGAACCTGTTCTTCTATCTCATGGTTCCCTTCTACCACCATTATTGGAACTTTTGAAACTAAATTTTGCATAAACCTGATGATAGTAATGCAAGGAAAAATAAAAGGATTAAAGATCCATGTTGACAGAAACCAATCCATACATATTAGAGGAAAATGTTAAGAATTACTGAAAGCATAGGTGTGAATGATGCATTTTCACCTTCCCCAATAGTCCCAACGAAGTTGATAGGTTTCATGAATGGGAGTTTGTCGAAATGAGCACGAGTAGCAGTCGGAGCTAGTCCCATTTGTGAGATATAGGTTTGCATACGTGATGTCACCAATCAACAAGACAAGATCAGGATTATTACCCATCAAGTGACTGACAGTCATCGTCATATTGTATGTGAGACCTAGATCTCCTACAATTCCAATTCTTTCTGGGTAACTCTTTGGCTGAGAAACAGGCATAGTCTTGAAAGAGAATATTTCACTCATAGCTGGTATAGAAGGATCCCCACAGCGATAATAGTATATTGTGCTAGGTTTCAACCCTACACAAAACATAATGAAGCAGGGCCAAAGTTCATTGTATGCCATCTACATGTAATGAGCTTAAAGTATGAGGTAAAATGCATCTATTGAGAGGTAAACAATATAGGTAATGAACAAAATCATATATACAACTTGTTGCACAAGTCTTCAGACCATAAACCATAGTCCTTCTTGAAGAATAAATAAATTTTTGCCTATAAGCTTCTTTAGGCCTCTTGACATATTCCAAGGAACATCAAAACCGGAACTGTAGTATCAACAATTCAGAAAACATGATCTGGATCTTATTTGACAAATGACAATCACTATTAGAAAGAAGGTCCATGAGCAATGGACTAATCAATGAGGTGATAGCTCTTATGGTTAAGATTAGCCCGTTCGATTCCTCCTATAATTTTTCCCATTCCAAGTTTACCTCATATGCTTGTGTGCCACCGTGCCCATTTACATATATGTAGGTATGTATGTAGGCATGCACATACGTCCATCTCTCCCACTTGCAGTTTTAATGTTAATCACTTTCTACTCACATTCTAGTAAACATCAAAGACATAACTAACAAGCAACATGAATTCACACACACAATCTATCTAAAAGTATGTCTATGGACCAAATGCAACCAAACAAATACCAAAAATCAATCTGTTAGTCATGTAATATGAGAAACTAAGAACATTTTTTTGTTAAGTCACCAATTGTCCTAAAAACTTAAGCTGTTAAGAAATGGGCCTAACAATGCATATCAAGCTATATCCAACACTTTCCCTCACGTGCAACTCTGTCTCACACATGGAGAGACGAATAGACTAAACATGTGCACCAACACACAAAGTGCACAATAACAATAGAAAAACACATCACGAGACTCGAACCCAAGACCTTGCATAACCAGAGTTCTGATACCATGTTAAACCACCAATTGTCCCAAAAACTTAAGTTGTTAGGAAATGAATCCAACAATGTAAATCAAGCTATCTAACATTTTTAGCCACAGTTCTTGGAAATATTTGAAGGAAAAATAAAAAAAATGCTTTGAAAATATCTTGTTCAATTCATTCTTTAGGTTTTGTTATACGTATATGTGGGAGCATGTATCCAAATCTCCCAGCCTATAATGCCATCATCACATCACTATCTCCACATATTTAGGAGGTGCCAGCCTTGTGAGATGAAACATGGTTTAATCTTTCATCTCCTTGAATCTTCAAAATCTATCTAGGCTCGAGCCATGTTAGCTAATATTAATGTGCCATGCCTTAGCATAAAGCCTAGCCAATTAGGGAGGTTCTGAGGCCTCTCTTGTTAAGATCATCTAGATGTGCTTGACCTCCCCAAACTACGATGAGTGAATTCCACTTGATTCAGTTGCTCCTTCCACTTTGTACCCTCGACTCGACCGATTGATCCTCCATTCGAACATGTTCTCCTATGCATTAGTCATCTCCTAAGCTATTTTTGATAGTTGTCTAATGGCACACTAGTGCTCCTAAGCAAACTAGGTGGAAATAAGGGGATAAAAATCCACTCGAGGTTGTTAAAGCCGTTATAGAGCGCCCCGGTGACCCTATAACCTTCGTGCAAGACCTCTGGGATATAGAGGCTAGCAACTAGAGTGGCAAATTCCCAATCGTCACCCTATGTTGAGAAATTCACACCTTAATTAGTCTTAGAGAAATAGACCTCCACTAAAACACATTTCCCAAGTAAAGATATAGATACAAGACGTACTCTTTAACCTCTCTGTACCTAAAGAGTGCATCTTACTTTCTATATTGATTTCCATACTGATTGCACACCAGAAAGCCTTCGAAGATTTCAATGCCATTACTAGTATTGATCATTAACCTCTAGATTTTGAGGCAAGGAAAGAGGACTAGTCACCTATTCATTGCCACCATTCGGGCAAAAGACATAATGCGCTCAAAAGAGTTGGCATCCTAACCTTAATCCTCTATAAATATTGGTACTAACGGACGCATGATTTTAACTACGGTGAAGCAAATGTATAAGCACAAACCTAATAATTTTAAAATATTAAGGACTAATTCAACTATAAGAATGGAGTTTCTTTCGTAACTTAGGGGAAAGTTGGCCCTAGCCACCACCCTCTTAGTCCGTCCTTGAATACTAAACTTTGTCCACCTTCATCTCCAAGCATGCAAGTGAGAAGTCTTTCTCTTCTAGTAAGCTAAGCCCCTGTTTGGGATAAATAAAAAAGTTAGCTTTTTTTAAAAAGCCCAGCTTTTAAGCAAGATTGTTTGGGATTGCATCTTTGCACGACTTTCTAGGCAACTAAAAAAAATTAAATTTTTTTTCTTCCTCTTTTTTTCTTCTAACATCTATTTTTTCAAATTATCACAAATACACTCACTTTTTTTTATTTTTCTTTTTTCAAAAAAAGCAAAATCTCTTAAAAGTCAAACTTAAAAGCTATCCCAAACAGGCTTTAAGACTTTTTCTACTATCTCTCTTTCTCCCCCCCTATGGCAATCATGGTTGTGAAGGGATAGAAATTAAAATAGGAAAGACATGAACAAATTTTGATAAATTTTAATCTATCTTCTCGTTCCGTTTCTTTTCCGTCCACAAATTCAAGAGTTAAAGTAGCTTTAAGACTACCCCGTTTTTCACCTTGTACACCTCAGTGGTCTCTTATCATCTTAGTGCATGCTATACTTCCAGAGGGATCCATGGCTAACCACTTACCAAATGATCTACTAAACACGGTTAAGTTAATTTGCCTCTCACCGGTCAAACAAAATGTGAATGTTGTGAGACTAAATTAAACACCAGTTCCATTGGTATATTTTTCGCATGGAAGACTCTCTATGTATAACAAACGTCTACACAAAGTATTTCAATCCACATTAAATTTGTTATTCATACAAACTACATAACCTGCGTATGGGGAGAAGGTCAATTGTACCTGTTAGATGAACATGATGGATGATTCCAGAAGTATAGTTCTGAAGGCCTTCAAAAGGATAAAGTTGGTTGTAAACGAGAGAATATCCTCTGGCTCCATGAGGCAGCACTGGCTGTCGTACTCTCCCATAACGAACAACACTAGAAACACTTCTAGGATCTAATGGCTTTATGTGGTAGCCAATTTGGGATTCTCCTGCAAATTAAATAGCATATGAATACAATTCCCAAAGAAACCATAAAATCCCAAACATCGTATCCATGGAGAAAATAACCAGCACAAAAAGATCAGCATAATGAACCACTCTCACTAGTCATTAATCTTTACTTAAGTTCTCAGAATGACAAGGATTATATAATTTGGCAAATATGAATTAATGTCTGCATGTATGTGGCAAAAGTAACAGTTGTGCTTCGTGCATAGACAACGAATCACCGACAAAACCACATACAAACACAAGTAACCGTTGTGCTTCGTGTATAGATAACCAATCACCGGCTAAACCACATACGGACACAAGGGGTGAGACTCTGACCGGTCAAGGTCTATTGGCAATAAATTCTAATAGGTCAGAGTCTTACCCTTGTGTCCGTCTACCCAGGGACGGGCACAAGATTTTAACTTAAAAATGGTGAATTGTTCTTGTAAATTTTTAGGAGAGCATATATTAAATTTTTAAAAAATTCTTAGAGGGACAAACCTATATAATTATGAAATATTTTGAACTAATACTACCTATAATAGTGAGTTTTTTCAAAATCTTGGAGAGGCGACCGCCCCATCCGCCCCCCTTCGGTCCATCTATGCGTCTACCCAGAATCAAGCAAAGTTTTTTTTTCCCTTTTTTTGGGAGGGGGGGTAATTAGTAGTGCAGCTGAACACATTGATCAACAACCCAATCAGCAGTTATTCCTAGTTCCTACAAAGAAATCTGATTCGTCAACCAATAGCACCAATCTGAGAAATTCCACTATGGATATCAGAACGGTCATCAGACATCTGATTTTGCATAAAGATTACACAAAACCGCAACAACAAAAAGCCAGAAAACAAGAAAATGAGAAGAGGACCTGTGATCCAAGAAATCCAAACCGAATCATAGGTCGCGGAGAGAGTAACCGATATCTGCTCCGGCTCGAACCCGTTGACGCGCCTTCGAACTCTGGGATCGGTGTCGGGCAAGTCGACGGCGCTACCGCGCAGAATCTCATCGAAAGGGACCGTCACGGGCTCGAACGGGCCGTCCAGAGTCGTCGGAATCTTACTTTGAACCGCGGCGAGACTGAACAGAACCAACAGCGAGATCGCGTATGCAGACGAAGAGAACAAGATATGCTCCATTTCTAGGGTTTCCTCTCTACGTTAAAACTTGAGAGAGAGAGAGAGAGAGAGGAGTGAGTGAGAAGCGGCGTGGGTGACTGTGCGAGAAGCGCGAATACCAATCGTAAGTTTTAAATTGTCTCGGTCATTATCATTTATAGACCATGGGCTTGCTTGACCGTTACTGGGCGTTGAACTGAAACCATGTACAACTTATCGCGGTGGAGATTTGGAGCATTTTATTTAAGGATTTTAGAGTCATGTTTTACTCAAATTATTAAATAATGGCCCCGTTCAATAATTTATTTATTTATTAGCTTATACATTAAAAAATAAGTCATGTAATTTGAATAACTAAATAAACTAAAAACAAAAAAATAAATAAATAAATAAATTCATTTGAATAGCCAAATAAGCAAATAAGCTGACTTATAAGTAAATAAGCAAATAAACTCGTTTGGGTAGCTGGCTTATAAACAAATAAGCCACAAAGCACCCAAACAAACTTGCTTAAATGGGATTGGACTTATTTGCTAATAAGTAAATAGCCAATAAGTAAGGTCCACCAAAACGGGGCCAATATATTAAAGTTCAGTTTGGGCTAATTTTCTTGTTTTTTACTTTTTTTTGTTTTTTTGAAATTTTGAATTTTTTTATTATAATTTTTTATTTTTTTTTGAATTGTCTTAATGAAATGAGCCGAAAAAATAAAAAATTTTGATTTTTTTTAAAAAAAATCATTAAAAATGAAAATAAGTAACATAAAATCTAGCTTATTAGCTTGTTTTTGTTTTTTTTGAACTTTTTTTATATTTGATAAAAAAAATATACTCTTTTGACTCATCTCGATGAGTAGAGTCGAAAAGTATAATAATTTGACTAAACGATAAAAACAATTCACTAAAAACGAAAATTAACCAATTAAAATAAACAAATAAGTATTGCTCCAAACATGACCTAAATGTTATATATGTTGGAAAATAGTAGAATTTTGCTATTTTGGAAGCAAATTAAAAGTGAATTTTACAATTAATTTTATGCAAATGATTAAAAGAAAAATATTTAATTATATGTAAAAAATAAGTACATATAATTAAATTGGCAAAATCATTATAGGAATGAATAAAGTTTAGCTCCAAATATGGTAAAAGTTGAAAATTTTGGTCCCACAATGCTTGGAAGAAAAAAAAAACTTAAAAAACCTTAGAAGACTCAAAATTGGATTTGAATTTGATCTCAAAAGGTATCAAGTTTAATTTTGTGGATGGAGAGTACCTATTTAATTGTGAATTTGGGCCTAACTCGACAAAATATACACACATGTCACTGTCGGTCGTGTCTTGGATTCAATTTTGAGAATAGGCTCTTAGAATTCGTTTATCTATATTTTTTAAACGAGATATATTTTAGTAATTATTTATATAGTATTCTTAATAAATAAAAATATTCTATGCACGTTAAGACTTTATATGGTAACTTGAATTAAAGTCTGAGTGTTTTTTTTTTACTTTAAACTAAATGAGTAAACAAATATTTGGTTAAAAAGTTATTTAAAACAAATTATGCAAATAAAAAATATTGTGATTTGACAGTTATTTGTGTGACTTTAAATAACAATGCTAAAATTCCAACTTTAACTCAGAGTCAAATGAGATCTACATGTCACCTTTTTTTTTTCCACCATACAATGAAGAAGGACCAACCTTGTTCAGGAGCAAAATTAGGATTATAGTTGAGTGAAGGCAAAATTTTTAAATTATATATGTATATTTTTGTTTTTAATAATTGTAAAAAATAACTATATTAAAGTGTTAATCAAAATATTCATAAAACTTGAGTTTACAGTTACTCATAATAATTTTTTATGTATCAATTGTTCATTTATTTTGTTACGAAACCGATCAGTTATAATCTTCATAGCAGAAAATATTTTATCTATTGTAGTTGTCGCAACTGATAAAACTAATGCCTAAGTTAAAAGTTTGTAAACCAATTTCTTTTGTGGTCTTAATTATTATTTGAGCAAGCTTGTTAATTTTTTTTTAAATTTAAAAGCTCAAAACTAAAGCGTATATCTAAGATTCAATTTTTAAATTGATA
>JAULJZ010000002.1:3966331-3976926 GCA_032270985.1 Heliamphora pulchella | reverse complement strand
TTGTTTCCAAGCTGCATGGAAAGGAATTGTTGGAGATCTAAATAAATATCTGATTATCTAAATAAATATTTGACCAACTTAGACATTAGGATCCATGAGACGCAGAGAAGACCTATCATGACACTTGATTGTTGTACCTTTGTGTATAAACCATGCTATTCAGCCTACATATCTGAATCAAGGAATTTAGGCAGCGCGCCATATGCTATAAAATTTCTGAACTACTTTGGATTTTTTGCATTGTCATAGTATTGTGTATATTTCTTTGTTTTATTCTGTAATGCCTTTTATGAGGTGCAACAGATGTATGTCGACAGTTGTGGTTTATTTAGTTGTCATTAAGATTTTGTGTTTGGCAGAGAGAGAATGTTCAGATCGGGAAACCGTCCCCACCACCACCACCACCACCACCACCAAAGGAGCCCACATTTAGCTGCCCAGTATGCATGGGCCCATTGGTTGAGGAGATGTCAACCAAGTGCGGTCACATTTTTTGCAAAAAATGCATTAAGGCTGCAATAGCTGCTCAGGGTAAATGCCCTACCTGTCGGAGAAAAGTCGCCATGAAGGATCCCATTAGGATCTATCTTCCTGCAACCAATTGAGCAAGGTGCATATTCATTTTGTTGTAGTTGTTGTTTTTTTCTTTTGCTCTTTTGCTTCCTATATTATTATTGATGAGAAGCAAAAGATTTCTGAACAGAGAACAGTTTAGAACTTGATTTGATGTTATTTGATAGCAGAACAGAGAATTTCTTGATAATATATACAATTGCTTAGTATGAGGGTGTTTGGTGTAGCTGAAATTGTGAATTTGTAGATTATAATGTGATTCTGACTTCAAGTAGAAGTTGCAAATGTTTGTTACAGTTATAAACTTATAGCGTCAAATAGTAGAATTTGTGTTTGTTGATTTAGAATCAAAAGCTAGCTCGTAGCAAAAAGCGATTTACCTGTTTGAATTTTTTTAATTTTTTGTTGAGCTATAAGCAAAAAGCTAAAAATTTATTTCTAATAAGCACTGTTTATTAGATATCTGCAAATGCAAGTCTACTTGCTAGTGGGCAGAGTTTGGGAAAGACATTTCACAACTATTTACTTGGTTTAGACAACGAATTTAGTTGTAGAGATTCATAGGATAAGTATACGTGGTTTTTGTTTTATAAATTCTTTTCAATATAGTTCTAGTCGAAGTCAACATGATGTATATTGGACACACATTTCATAACAGATGAAGTTTTTTGGTGTGGTAGTAGTTCACAACTTAACAGGTTGATTCCAACAATTTTAATTGCAAAGTTTATGGATTTTTTTTTCTTTTCCTTTTTGATCTTTCTGAAAAAAACAATGAAGTATATTTTGTGTATTTCAGACAATGGCAAAGTTAGAAACTTACAAGTCTTCTCTGGTGACAATGTGTAGTCGGGTGGGCACCATGACCGTATGATCGATTAAGTACTGCTAAACTTGACTTCAAAAAATTGAAGTTATGATCAATCTCTGCTTATGACTGTCATATTTCCGGAAAATTTACTTGTACAAGCAGTATGTTGAACTTGAAGGTTAATTTGTTAGCTTGTGATGCACGACACTGGTTGAACCTTGCGTGTTTCTTTCGTTCCACCAGAGTTGAGACATTATAATCTCTTATGCTGTGTGGAACTGATGTTGCAGGTGCTATCCAAGTTTTCACAAGTTTTTATCTTTTTGCCTTCTACCATGCATTTACATGGTATATGTGAGCTATGGCTTCTTACTTTTCTTTTCTTCTTTTGGTTGCAAATATAATATTATTGAAAGATAACCGGCTCTTGGTGTTTTCTTTTGTGCAGGAAGGTGCATGCAGAATTGCAAACTGCTTGTGAGGGAGTTGCAACAATGGTTTTGGGTGTCTTTGAACCCATTAAGTTTTTGTCTTTGGAATTACAATGTGGTGTTTTGTAAGGTTACAAACTGTTAGTTTATGTTCCTGTTGGCATTGGGTTTTATTGTGAAACCAATACTATAGAGGGTTTAATTGGCTAGGACATTGGTGGCTATTTACTTATTTTACATTTATGTTGTGTCCAGTTATCTATGCACCTAAAGCAAGACAAGCTGTTTAGCTCAGTTAATAGCAATGGTAAAATAGTGTGTTGTGCATACATTTTAGCCGCAGGACAGGAGTCAAGTGATTCATACTCCATCTAGTGGATCTGTTAGAGGCTTGCTGGGCAGAACGTTCATGACTGTTTTCTATGGATCCTTTTTTTTTTAATTTTATTTTTGAGTGAACCAGGCTTCGTGTGCTCCTTTTTCATGTCCACAAGTATCTAGAGAGAAGAGAAGGCAAAAAAGTGCCTTTGAAGCAACCAACCATTAGAGCTTGCACGGTTGCTTGAAGAGAGTACCTGAGAGACCTTAAGTTTTGAAATTCAAAGGGGGCGATTTCAATCATCAATGAAGGTATGTATCTGAAAAGGTCGTGGACATAGGTGGGCATGACTATAAGGCTATGTTTGGTTTAGTGGAATGGAGTTTGGAATGGAATCATCATTTTATTGGAATACTTATTTTGCCGTTTGACTTACCAAAAAATGGTGAAATGTTCATTCTTAACAGAATCATTCCATTAGAAGAGGCACTGATGACCATTTCATTATATTTTATTTGTTTTTATTGAGACCAAAATATTCTCATAGCTTTTTACTTATTTTATGAAAAAATTACATTTCATGAATTACTATTGCCTCACCACCCTACCACTATCCTAGACCTTCACTCCTGATCCTTACACTTCCAATCCATAAACCCTCGAATTTGATCCCTGAACCATAAGCCTTACAAAGGCCCTCGATCACTGACCTTGGACGCCTGACCCTTGTCTACCAACCTCTACATTGGACCCCCAAACCTCGAGACACTTGACCCTACCCTAAAGTTTGGATCTCAAACTTTTGATTCATGAACCCCTTAGACCTAAACCCTTATGCACTAGACCCCCGTCTCTTGAACCCTAGACCTCTGAAGTCTTGAACCTTTACCCCAAATTTCAAACCTTCGACCTGAACGCCCAACCTTAGACCCCGGACTTTGAATCCTTGAACCTTGGAGCCCGAACCCTTAACTCGTTGAACCCAAGACCCTCAACCTCGAACCTTTTAGACCATTCGAATCCCAACCATGGATGCTCGACCACTGAGTCTTGAACCCTGATCCCGAACCTCTGACCCTTTAAACCTTGGGTCCTCGAGCCCTCGAGCCATCGAACTCTTACCCAAACCTCTCACTCCCGAACTCTAGACTTCTGACATGTTGAACCTTGAATCTCTTAACCCTCGGACTCTCAATTGACCTAAACCTCTCGCTCCTGAACTCTTGACTTCTGACATGTTGAACCTTGAATTTCTTAACCCTCGGAGTCTCAATTGCAGACCCCTCGACCCCACAAATCCCAATTCCCTGGCTGATACTAGAATCTGACCAGCACCACCACTACCTCTTCATCTATTATGGTTGCTACCACCATCATAACAGCCATTGCCACCTCTCGTAGGAATTGTATTTTTGGTAGTAGAAAATAAAAGAGTATTTGGTCATATTCATATAAATTTAAAATGATAAATTACAAATACTTTTAAATCCCTAAAATATGAGAAATTACATCCCGCCCTCTAAAGTTTGCATTCACATATTCGTCAACTTAACATTAAAATTCTGAAGGAAATTTTGCTTATCTCATCAAATTATTCCCCCAATTGACAAAATTATCTTGCTTTTTCATTCCCATTCCTATTCCTAGCCAATACTTCCCTCTTCAACCCCATAGCAACTGCTTAACAATTTCCCCCATCACCAACATCAATTTCCTCTTTTCAACTCTCTTCATTTTGCCATTCCTTTTCACTCCATAATCAATATTCATTTTGCCATTCCTTCTCACTCCATAATCAATACGATAGGGAGAGTAGAATTATACTAAAATTGAGATAGCTATCAAAAGGGTCATGCTTGGAGACAAATCAAATATAGCTTTCTTCATCAAAATCGCTGCCAAAACCCTTTGCATCAAGTGCCCTAACGCTTGATTTTTATTCATTCTTGAAAAAGCAATTCTTGAAAAAGCAAACTCAACCTATCTTTTTTTTTTTCCCTTCACCATCGTAGTCTCTTGATCGTCGATTAGTTATGGAAATGTTCACCATGTTATGGCTGTGGTGATCATTGATTCGTTGCGATTTTGGATAATTGTCGATTGAGTGAAGATAATGAATGCTGTTTGACGAGAATTAGAATGTTTGTGTTGTGTGTTGTGTGTTGTGTGTTGGTGAATGGTGACTCTGGTGGTTTGTGGATCTGGTGTGGTGGTTGGTGAAGTTGATGTGGTGATAGGCATTTAAGAAGAAAGGGCATATTAGTAATCTTATGTTCTCAGTTAACAGCCTTAATTAATAAGGGGTGGAATGTAATCTTTTTTACCTTAGGAATTTAGAAGTATTTGTTAGATACTTCAATGAAGGTGTTTGTAATTTATTCAATTTAAAACCTAGAAGAATCATTTCAACATGCTGAACTTATGAATAATTAGAATGATAATTTTATTCTTAATTTGATTTCTAAATTTGTACTAAACATATAAATACGAATGGTCATTTCCATCTCATTCAATTTCATATCTATTCATTTGAATTCTATTCTTATTGGAAGCCATTCCAATGAACCAAACAATACCTAAAAGAATTTGTCCTTTGACGCCAAACGATAAGTACTGATTGTTGGTGATCACTTGGTCAAAAAAAATATATGAAAGTTTTTGTACCAAGTTGGAAGCCATTAGAGTGCAGAACCAACAAGTTCAATCAAATAACTGTATCGAATTACAATAATGGCTAAAGAAGGGCCAGCTTAGGACTAACAACTTGTTGGGAGTTAGATAGAAATGGCAGCGGGCTGAGGTGGGGATAAGGCTTTTCGTTCTCATCTCTTATTTAACCAAGGAAAAAATAGAGAAAAATATCAAGAAAATTGCGAGCGGCGGGAGGATAAAAATATATTGAAGAGTTCCTAAATTTTAAGCTATTGATGCTAATAAAAATTATAAATAATATAATAAATAAAAAAAGTTGACGAATCATTCGACTAAAAATATTAAATCTAAGACATGAATAAAAATGAGAGAAATATATAATATTTTTATGCTTAAATCTTATTATACTTTCTCAACATAAGTTTTATATGTGTATTTATATTTTAAAAGTATTTATTTTATGTAATTGGGGGTAGAGCAAAGAAAAATGGGACGAAAATGTAAATGCCGTCTCTACTTTATTTGTTGTTGATAGTAAAAAAAATTCATACATATAAAAACGAAAATATATGGAGACGGAGTGAGACAAATTTCCATTCAACTTGTTCAATCAAAATGATTAGAGTCATCTGATCTCGACATTAAAGCACGAATCTCTTGACCGCTTCGATGTGAATTTGTGAGATGAGATCAAAATGAAAGCATTTGATGGCCTATATGGTCCATTGAAAATGACGGATGTATTCATAAAAAATAGAAGGAAAATGACACTTTCATTTTATACAAGTTTACTTTAGTTTTTTTTTTTTTCTTTAAATATGTGGATTTTTAAAATTATTTTCTAATACAATACAATTTAATAAAAGTAATTAAGGGAAGTTTTGTAAGTTCACAAGTTAAAAAAATAAAAAGTATAGTTTTGTACAAAAGAAAAGTGAAAATCACTTTTCAATAGGGTCCTCTTTTTTCTTTTTATTGATAGAAATAAAGGTTTCAACATGTTTGAAGTTATGAGATTATAGGGAGTTATCTTTGTTTAAAATATAGTTTTTAGCTTGTCATCTAGCAAAAAAATTTAAAAAACTCAAACAAGTATTAATCATGACTTTTATTTATAGTTTCTATTTCTAGATCAGCAAATACATTTTATTTTATTTTATGCCATAAATTTATAATTTTAATAAAATTTATAATTTATACTTAAAATCATAGTAAATATTTCAATTATGTTTTATAAATTATAATTTTAACTACAACAAACATCTTCGGAATTAAGAGTTCCATAAACTCTTGATTAGTAGTATGCATCAAATTCTTGGCTTTCCCGAAAATTTGGCGCATTCTTCGGTTGTATTTCAAATTTTGAGTTGGTATACAACTAAGTTCTATTGTAGTTTTTGTAAATGTTTGAAGAAGCTAAATTTATATTAAAAATTTATTGTTTAAAAATAAAAGTCGATCGTACTAAAATCTAACTTTTTAGTGCTGTTTTTGGCTAAAAAACAAAAATAAAAAGTTTTCCAAATATTTCAATTTCAATGTAAGAAAGCCAAAAACTATTACCAAACATTAATAAACGCCTCCTTTTTGCAATAAAATAAAGGTAAAAGCTATTACCAAACATTAATAAATGCCTCCTTTTTAATTAAAGAAAAGCTAATAGCAATTACCTAACATTAATGAACCCCTCCACCTGTTTTCTGTCATTTGAGCGGCCCATTTCATTTAGGACCCCTTTCATTTAAACCAAGCAACGGTTAATTATTAGGTAATTTTGGAGGGTCACGTCTCATTGTATATCTAGACTAATATATAAAAAGAGTACTCGTTTGGTGTTTATTAAAATAAACTCATGCAAATCATTAGTTACCAAAAATATCTTTAGTTATTTTTTTATTTTAAATATTTATCAATTTTTTTTATCACTTAATTTTAAAATTATAGAGGTATTTGGCAAAGTTATTACCCTCTAGGATTTGGGGCCCAAAGCGAACGATAAGAATGGACCCTCAATATAATGATATATAAGAATGGGCCCTCTATATAATGATATATATATATATATGTATATATATATATATATATATTATGAAAAGTCATTAAAAAAGTTCCAATAAATTAAATTATTGTCTTGTTGTTCATAATTTAATAATATTCAATTTATACAAGTTATATTTTTTTTACAAACTTTTTAAAAAAATAGCAAACAGAAAATTAGGAAAAAATTATTCAATAAAGGCTTTATACATATAATAAACAACTATAATGATTATCACAACATGCATGATCAGTGGTGCTACAAGTTTTTATAAATCATATGTGAATTCTTTATATTTAAAAATAAAATTACATGATCGTGTAACTTTAAAAAAGTGAATATTTTTGGAAGAGGCTTCTCTCTAGTCCCGTTCAGAACTAGACCGATCAAGTTGGACTATTTTTAGGTCCAAAATGGACCCATTTTGATGGTTTTAATAGTTTATTTTATTGTTCTCAATTTATATGTTATTACTGTAAAAAAATCAAATTGATCGAATATCGTAACTATATTAAGAAATCACATTTGTATTGATAAAAATAAATTGTGATGTTTATTTATTATTATTTTATCAACACAAATGTAATTTATTAAGGTAGCTAATGATATCCAATTAACTTGACTTTTTACAGTAATAATATATAAATTGTGAACAATAAAATAAACAGTTCATATCATTAAAATAGGTCTATTTTAGACAAAAAAAAAAATCAATCCAATCTCATTTGGGACCGAAGACAAGCCAAATCTAATATTAACAATCTGAATCTAAATCGATTCGGATCATCAAAATTGGTCCTATTGGACCGATGAAGATCAAGCCCCATTTGGGACTGGAGACATGCTAGGTTCAATATTTTTTTTCCAGTTTTAGGGTTTCAATAATTTATTGCTTTGACAGCATTGCCCATATTTGGTTGGTACAAGGTGGGATATGTTTGGAATTTCAAGGGATCTTCGGCTATTAAAAGCATGGTTTTAAAGCTAAATCAATATCCTAACTATATAATTTTGTACTTTTGAAAATATTGGTTAAAAGATTATGAATAGAGTTTCTTTATTTATGAACTTAAATAAAAATTATATAAAATATAATTAAAAATACCGACTCGGTATTTTTTCTGAATGAGAACAAAAAAGATTAAAAATACCGACTCGGTACTAATTAATATAAAAATTATTTAGCGCGCACCAGTTTAGAGCACTGTAGTAACGTGGTGTTGACGTAGTAAAAAAAATATTTTAGATGAAATAATATTAATCATTTTTGTTGAATAGATAAGATACGAAAAATGAAACACTGGTGTGAGTAAAAAAAAAAATTATTTGCAAATGCCCTTTTTTGAAGTGGAGCAACTCAGCTGGATTGAACAAACCCACCAACGATTTGTATTGTCTTTTTATTTGTTCGACAAAATGTTGGTGAGTTTGTGAAAGAGTTCTTTTTGGGTGTGCTTTTTTGGGTCTACCAAATCCGGTTGAATCATGCAAGAATCTCAATGCACGAAAATCTCGAGACGATCTGAACATTTTAAGTGCACAAAAGAACATGAAAATTTCCAGATAGAAAATTCTGTGTCCATGAAAATGGTATATCCCAAAGATGAACTGCAAAAGGCAACTAATTCGTGCAATACTAATTAAGATTTTCATAATATTACAATGCATAGAAGAAAAAAGATCCACCCGTATTGCCTTAATGCAAACGTGGTATTATTATTATAGAAATATACACGCATTAAAAAAAATAAAGGAAAAGCAAATGAAACTATGAAGGCTTGAGTAAGAAAAAGTAGTATCAAACTGAATGATGGGCTTGTCTTGCTGGTTTCTTCCTCCACTCAGTCCGGCCTCGGTTTATTTCAAGCCCATCACTAGAAAATCTCAACAGATGTAAGAATTGGCAGTGATCCTCTTTGTCTTTTATTGCTGCTGCAGCATATCCGTTGCTTACGTTGAGCTCCGAAGCCGTCATATTGTCTTCTGGACTTGTGAGAGAATCGACAATATCATCGTGTTGGCATTCCCGTCTGTAATCTAAGGTGATAGTTTGTAGTTCATGAGTGTCAATGATTTCTCGAGGCATACTCTATCAGACACACACACACAAAATTTGCTACTCTGTTAGTGTAGCCCAATAGAAAGCTAGGGTTATCAATAACTTGAAGGGTAAATTACACTTACACCCATTGTATTTTAGGGTAATAACACTGATACTCTTTTTATTAGAACTAAATGTTATAAAAATGAAAATATAAGTGATAGCAATGATATTTCGATATTTCAGAGAGTAGATGGGGTGTCAGTGTTATTACCTTAAAATACAAGGGGTGTAAGTGTAATTACCCTAACTTGAATTTTCTCTTTAATACATTTAATTTGAAACCAAGGCGAGTAAGGGGATACGGTTCTCTGTCCAGAAATATTTTTGTCTATGCATGGTAAGTCATTGAATGGAGATTCTCATGTCTCAAGATTTTTGATGATCTAATGGCTTTCTGTGCGTGTGCATTGGGACAGAAAGATATGAATATTTTGGACAGAGAGGACCTCAACCCAAGAATAAGTGTTTGGACTAGAAAAAACCTAAGTTATTAATGACAAGGAAGTTATACAGCTACCAACCTCCAGAACCCATCCAATATAGGTAACATTGTTTATATGTTGGTTCATGTCCAGATCAACTCTTCTTGGCTGCAAATCCCAAAGTATGTTCAGAGATTGAGGAAGCATTGCCACAACTTAGATAAACAGAATGGACTTACCACCAATCCTGGTCGAGAATACCGAGCAGGATCTTTTAGTTTTGATATCTTCTTCAAGCTCCCATTTTTCTCCTCGGGAAATGCTAACCTAGATGCCGTTACAAAAGGGATGATCACAAGACCAAACAAATTTAACAAGATCACTATTTTAGATGAGATCGGGAGAAATTTGGGGGTTTGGACAGTGCAAAGGGTGCAATATCTACCATTACAATAATTTATTCATTTACTTTTTCAGAAAAGTAACCATCTCTTCAATTGATATTTGCAGTAAGCTTTAGAAACAAAAAAATTGACATCAGTCTTCTAATTCCAAAATTCTCGAGTTAGAAACAGGTGTCTTCCAAGTTTGTTTCAAAACAAAAAACAGACCATGGGTATTACGAATAATTCAAGAAATGAGCATTGAATGAAATTTAGGGCACACAAAGCTCTACCAGTGTAGTACACAAAAAGCAATTAGGAGGAACGTAAAGATGGCACTAATTGAACACAAGATGAGATGCCATTTAAAGACAATCTGGACAGGCCAAGCAAAGACTAAAGATGCACCAATAAGAAAGAGAGGCCAAAGGAAGCAGTAGAAGCTTATCATATTCCAGAATCAATCAAAGAACAGTAAATTTTAATAAGCACTATATCCCATCAATCAATGTATGAAGATTTACAAGGTTGTAAAATCAAATATTGATGGAATTTAAGCATAAAGATCGGGTGTAAAAACGGCCCGTGGCCTACTTGGGGCCCGTTATTGTGCGAGCTCAGCCCGGCCCGTAGCCCCTATCCTCTGGGCCTGAGCCTCCCCCCAAAGCCTGTGGGCCAGGCCAGGTCGGTCCGAGGCCCGTGGCCCAGAAGCCCGAACCCGCCCCAAACCCGCCTATTTAATTTTTGATTAATAAAATTTATATTGCATTTTATTATTTCAATTGTTCAAGCTTATTGCATTTAATTGTTAAACTTATAAGTTATAATAAATTAATAAACTTATAATAATATAAACTATACA
>JAULJZ010000002.1:3955236-3966231 GCA_032270985.1 Heliamphora pulchella | reverse complement strand
GAGCATTTGTAACAAATTAACATATTGAGAAACTAACACCGTGACATTTATAAGGACTTTGGGGTTAATGATATGAGGTTGAATTAAGTTATAGTCTTCATGACTTCATTCGTACCAATCTCTTTTGAGTCAGGGATACCATTGTCATTTTTCACTTCAACAGGAATAATTATGTCCCTAGAATATGTTAGTAATGTATATGATTAGGGTAATCTTATTGACAACCCTAATAGTAATTTCAGAAAGAAAAAGGGAAAGTGTACTTAGAGGAAACCTAGGCCTCAATAGAATTACTCCATATGATTCCTTGTTATATTTCAGCGGTTAAGTAGCTCAGGTATTTATTTTGGGGTAGTGGACTTCCAAAAGATCCAGAAACGAAATAGAAAAACTACAGCAGAGATCTGATTATCAGTGGTTTGTTCAACTGCCATAGGATGTTCGGGACATTGCTCAAGGGTTATTAGTCCACTTTACTAATGAATTGGCAATGGGACTGTGAAATAATCTCAATCACAAATCCCTTTTGATGGCAGTTATTATTTCTGAATTTTCATCACAATATTGATTTTTCTTGCAAAATAAGAGGGGGCATATTTTTTTCATTCATGCATTGAATCAATCAGCTCAAGTGAATATTACGATTATCTGCCTAATAGTTTCATTTCGTTTGTTTTTGGACATTGCAATACTTGCGACTGTGTGGTCATCCAAGAGCTGGAACTTGGAAACAGTGCAAGGTTTTGTGACTATTGCAGTTTTTAAAAATTAACTTTCTTCTGCTTTTTTGGCATGCTAATTTTGATCCATTTTAGTCACAGATCTTTTTCTCCACATAGGTGATGTGGAATTCCTGAGCTGACATAAATATTCCCTCGCTGTGTAATTGTCATAGCAATATGAAAATATATGAGACAGGGCGATCCTCCATTTCATGTGATTAGAATAAGTGGCATTAGTAATATTATGCTTTCTAATGTAGTGACTGCTTTTTTCCTTCCATTCTTGTGTTTTGCTAACTTGCCACTCCTACTTCTTGCTACCCATACTTATCAAAATATATAAATAAATAAATAAATTAAAATTCTTGCTACATGTGCTAATAAATTCTACAACATGTGCTGTGTCATTGCGTGGCTATTTTTTATTTTTTTCGATCTTTGCAGTATTGAACACCACAACTCAATCTGTTTCTTTAGATTATATGTCATTGTCAGCGGTTTGTCACTGTGTCTCAATGAATTTGAAATAATATAACTACTTTTAAATAGATTTTTACAAGGCGTATGTGACGAGATCCACTGAATTACTATTAATCCGTTAAGAATTTCATGCCCTTCAATTACAATCAGGACATGAAGCATATTGTAAAGATAATGGCATTGCTGGTGGCCGTATCTTCCTTTTGGATTGGCCTATTGCAAACATCAACGATTCCACAGAGCTATACTTGGTTGGTGAGCTCCTTCCTCTAGTTCTTATTAAATTCTTTTGATTATTAATGGATTTCTTCATTTGTTCTTTAGCTTAAACTGTGTTGTGAACTTCCTCTCCAGCTACCTTTGTACTTCGTTGTGTCATTAGGGTGCTATGGCCTATTGATGGTTGGAGTTGGTCTGATGCAATTTCCAACTTGTCCACAAGAGGCAGTGCTGTTGCAGCAGGTATTTTACTTCAGCTTTTATGTTCACCTGACACAGCAATTTTTCATCTTTCTTGAAACTGAGGGATATTGGCAAACAATTTTTCCCTTACTATAACAGCAATTTGGCTGCGGAGGCTGGAAGTTGAAGGATTAGAGGTTGGAAGTACTCTATCTAGTCTTCCTACTTATTTTATGTCGGTTCACACTATTCCAGTTTCGGTGGCCAGAAAGCTTGAGAAGCTGCACAGAAATTTCCTTTGGTTTGGTTTGGGGGATGGCTTCAAATTCACTTAGTGGCTTACTGGCTTGAAGTACAGCTTGTTCTCCTGTGAAGGATGGGGTCTAGGCATCCGGAGTCTTATCACCTTTGACAAATCCCTTATAGGGAAATGGTTGGGAAGGTTTTCCATGGAGAGGATAGCCCTTGGAGGAGGGTGATTCAATGCAAGTATGGATCTTTGAAAAAGGGAGGGGGAAGGGGGAGGGTGTGTGAGATTAGAGTACTAGGTAGGTGGCTATCCCTTGTGGTAGATGACTTTGGAAGGGTGTTAGGAAAGGTTGGTGCGACGTTTTCAGACATTTTTGGAAGGGTATTACAGTACTAGATAGGTGGCTATCCAAGTCAATTTTTTTGGCAGATGAGTGGTGTGCACGGTAAATCTTGGTACAACATTTTTGAACATTTTTTGTCTTGGTTAGGGACAAGGGTGCTTGTGTTGTGGAGTATATTCATAGAGATTTTGATAGCTATTTTTGGGATATTAAGCTGAGGAGGGATGTTTAGGGTCGCGTGATTAGCCGAGTTTTGTGCAAGCTGTCTCGGACACCTGATCATTAAAAAAAGAAGAGAGAAAAAAAGAAGAGGGGGAATCTGTTGCTCGTCTCCTTCCATTGTGACTTTGTGAGAGAATTGTGGAATTCTATTTGCTCTTGTTCGAGGTTGATTGGGTTTTTGAGAAAGATGTAGGTGGGATGTTAATGGGATGGAGGGGGTAGAGTCCTGAGGAAGTGAAGGTGGGCGTGGCAGTTGGACTCGTTGTGTGTGATGTGGTTGATTTGGGTGGGACGGAACATAACGTGTTTTGATGGGGTGGAGTATAGGTTGAAGGGTGTTCTTCTCAGTAATTGTATGTTGACTATCTGAGTGAGGTTTACTTTCTAATTTTGATGCAATTAAGTTTATAGAATCCCGGATTAGCTCCTTTTTATGGAGGATTTTCTATCGGCCTTTGTATACGGGTGGCATCCCCTTTATGTCCTTTTTATTATATATATATTGCTTGTCAGGGAAAAAAAGGAAGGATTAAGAGTGAAGTAACTTCTCAGTTGTTTGAATATGACTTGCTTTTGTCCATGTTCATCTGTTAATTCTTAAAGCCATTAGGGGCCTGCATGGGTTGGTTTTGGACACATTCACAAACTAACCACCATTGGCAAGTTGGGATTTTCCAACCTGCCACTGAACTGCCATATTTCAAAACCATCCCTTTCAATCCATAAGGGTAGGGCAGCGGCCGATAAGGTTATGCTTTCCCGCTTTCCCGCTTTGCCGTATGAGAAGATTGGTTGAGTTTTTTTGGCGGTTTTGACTCGGTAGGTTTGAAAAAAAGCCAAGAAATTGCCAAATCTGATGATTTTCTTTCTCATTTTACTTAAACTACAGTCTCCAAATGACACGTAAAGGGAACAAGGAACTTACAATGATGTAACAGGTACATAACATAACAATACAGGGACTCAGAGAGCATGTAATCATCCACCAACTAAAACATGGGTTTCCAAGACACAGTTGAAGCAAGAGAAAAGGTTGAATCCACGGAATGCTTGGATATTAACCTTGTTTCTGGGTTGTAATTTTCAATGACAACTCTATCTTAATACCTCTATTTTTAGTATTTACTTGTTAAAAAAATTGAACACGGAAATGAGATTGAAATTATCTAAAAGAGAAACTGCCTCCATATGAGGAGAAAGGGTTGCAGAAGATCTTTCCATCACTGTCAAAACCTTTAATCTCACTTTCCAGAACATAACCTTGTTTTTCTCTACTCTATTCTAGCTTCAGCAACTTCACATTCTGTCCAGAAAGAGTGCCCACATATAAAGCCACTGAAAACAACCATCCAAGCCATTCAATCTTTTATAATGATACAGTGATACACCGATGTAAAATTGTGAAGCTGGTGAACTTATTCTATTGAATGTAAATATAATGGAAGGTTTGAAGGAATTTTTTTTCAGAATAAGGTTTTTATTAAACTATTAATAAAAATACTGTTGTTCTGAAAGTATTTAGGAAACTAAGGTTGTTTCAAAAAACGCAGGTTTGAAATGCGTTTTTCAACTGAAAATGCAATTTGAAAGCACGTTTTCGGAGCTGACTCAGCGAAAGGAGTGTAGCCACGTTGAAATCGCGTCTCCAAAACGCGTTTTTAGAGAACTAATGCCACGTGTTTAACATCGCAAGTTGAGGCTGTGTTTTCCTCTAAAATCGCATCTTCAAAATGCGTTTCTGTGTTTTCCTCTAAAATCGCTTCTTCAAAACGCATTTTTGCGCGCGTCTTCAAAACGCCACGTGTCACGTTTTCGTAAAATTGCGTCTTCAAGATGCGATTTTAGTCTCCCAAAAACCCTACTCCATATTTGCAGTTTGCAACTACACTGCCCACTGCCACGTGTCACTTTGACACAAAATCACGTCTTCAACCTGCAATTTTGTCCTTTCTCCCATTCCAAGGTATCGCAGAAAACATATACAGAAGTCAGTCTGAAGACTTGGATTGGCATTTTGCATGTAAATTGCAAGTTAAAGATGCGTTTTTTGCTTCAGGACTAGCTGATTTGATTGATGGACTTGATTGATTTAATTTGACAAAAAATCGTAATTGTAAACTGCGATTTTCATTTTCCTACAGTTTTAGAAATTTATATATTCTACCATATTTGCATTGCATTGAAATTGTATCTCGATCAGTTTCTTTGCAAAATATTAATTTGTTTACATTGTAATGATATCAAGATCATATAACTTATTAGTATATTTTGGTGGCCGAATTATCAATGATCAAGGTGGAATTTCTTACGAGGGCCCTGTTCCAAAATTTGTACGAGTTAAACGAGGGATTAGTTTAATCGATTTACAACATCGATTACTTGTTACAACAACAATATGTGATGATATTGGGAATGTCGTTATCACGTATAGATTCCCAGCTCTCGCTTATCCTAATCTCGTTTATTATTTTACGACTCTTCCAGTAATCGACGATGATTCTATCGAAATTATATTTGATATGCTGGAACTTCCGGATATTCTGCAGCTAAGTTATATGTCGATATTCAACCGTTGTCTGTCTCGAGATATGACAACGTAATCCAAGAAGGTCCTAGTATGCCTTCTTATGTTTTTCCTACTCACACATCTCACACTGCTAGAAATATTTCACAATTGCCAGTGCGCAGTCCTCGTGATAATTATGATCAGATTGCATGTGATTCAGAACTCGACCATATACAGTCCACAACCGCCACAGATGAAATGTGTGGAGCTGTCTTAAATGCGATTCAAACTATGGTCGCAAATGAAGAACGTAATCTAGTTGATCAAAGGGGTTTTGAGTCTTATGAAAACCCCTACGATGAACACGAAGATGATGATGATGACCATTTGTCGGATATCCAAAATGACACAAATCTTGTTGTTCGTAATGAAAGTCATTTTTTTTACCAGCCACTGTCTCCAATATTCACCCAAAATACTTGGGAGAATATTAACGAGCCCTCACCGGATATGGCAGTTGATGTGAATTACAGTTGAAATGTGACGCTAAGAGTTGCGAAAAGGCTTACTCTTTCGAACCAAAGAAGAAATGCAACGTGCTGTCAAGCGTTACTGCTTGATCAGGAATCAAGTGTATGAGGTAATTGAGTCTACAACAACTATATGGGCATTGCGGTGTAAAAATGGGTGCGGCTGAAAATTACGAGGCAAAAAGAGAGCAACCTATGGGTTATTTGAGATCACTCATTATCAGGGTTCTCACGTGTTTATCAACCACAATAACGCAAGATCATGCAGTGCTGGATACTAGGTTGATTGAACATTGTGCTAGGGACTTGGTAAGGGCTGATCCATTAGTGAAGATATCTGTATTACAACCTGGCATAAAAAAACAGTTTGATGGCTACCAAGCATCATGTGCAAAGGTTTGGGATGCCATTGCAAATATTTTTTGGTGATTGGAATAAATCCTATCAAACTCTTCCCAAGTGGATGACTGCCATGACAGACTCAAATCCCGGCAGTAAGGTATACTGGTGCAGTCTTCAATTTGAAATCCCAGGCAGTGTGATTTTCCAGCGTGTTTTTTGGGCTTTTGGTCCTTCGATTGAGGGTTTTAAGCATTGCATTCTAGTTATAAGCGTTGATGGAATTTTTTTAACTGGAAAATATAAAGGCAAGCCATTAGTTGCTGTTTCATAGGATGCATTTCATAAACTATTCCGGTTGCCTTTGCCATTGTGGAGGAAAATAAAGAAAGTTGGTCTTGGTTTTTGGCGTGCATTTGAGAAGCAGTTACTTCCTGATCTGGGGTGTGTATTATATCATACAGACATGCTAGAATTATCCATTCAATAGCTAATCCACATCTTGGCTTTCAACCCCCAATGGGTTATCATCGATTTTGCATCCGTCACGTTGCAGCTAAATTTTAGGAGCGGTTCGACAGTACACAATTGAAGAACATGATTACTTTAGTGGGACAACAACATTAAGGCCGAAAATTTGACAACTACATGCAGTTGATCAGAGAACTTAATATTGATGTTGCCAAAAAGCTTAACGAGATAACAACCAATACGTGGACGCTTGCCCACGATGATGGCCGATGCTATGGGAATATGATAACGAATCTTTTAGAGAGTTTCAATGGCGTCTTAAAGGGGGCACGACATTTACCAATTACAGCGTAAGTACAATTTACATTTTGTAAGTGTGATAGAAGTGAAAAGGCAATGGCTGCAATGAATGCGGGCGAGGCCTACATGGACTATGCTATGACCAAATTTAGCCAGTGGGAGAAAAAGACCAGGGGTCACAATGTTTGGGTGTTCAGCAGACAAGATGGGTTATTTGATGTTCAAACACCAATGAACCCACAATATGAAAATAGAAGCCAACATCTACATGATGTTGACTTACAAGGCAGATCATGCACATGTCAAAAATGGCAGATATATAAAATACCCTCCTCGCATGTTCTTGCTGCTTGCAAATCACAACAATGAATATTGATTAATAGAGAATACAATACCTTTCATGAGGAACACACAATTTGTCAGCTTTTATTGAAGGAATGAGACATGATGTTAAGTAATGATAACCAAATATCAAACACAGAAAACAAAATGTCCATTTTGTAAACTTGCTTACTTTTAAATAAACAAAAAAAACACAAAAGACAAACTACCATTTAAAATCCAATATCACCATTAACACATCAAAGTATTAGACAAAAAGCATATACAAATAACCATGATTAATTTAACCGTATCTAAATAAAAGAGTACAAGTTAACAATTAAATAAAAATAAAAATAAAAATTCAGGTCCATTGTAAACATTAAATACAAATAAAAATAATAAAAATCTAATGGGTCCCACAACTAAGAGGTCTTGTAATCTTAGGTGGGTTCCTACGCGCTACAACATTCTCTTGTGTAACCCCCTCGTCGTTCTGGGTCCCAATCTTCCTCTTCATACGAGGAGGATCCGGTGGGTGTATGATATGGTCACTATGCTCGCCCACAACCTGCGTCACACGCTCACTCGTGACCTGTGACACATCGATTACATCTTTATGCACTCTCTCAGCATGAGTGTCATGATGTGGTAGATGCGACAAAATATGATCCACCCCAACAAACATAGGTGACCCCGCTCGACCAATTGAACATCGCATCTATTGGAGTAGAAGGCTCTGCTGAAGTCTGCAACGATGGTAGGGCCGCCTTTATGTGTGTAGGTAGTGGTCGAGATGTCATATTGGCCTCGGCCTCAAAAACTGGAGAAGATGCTACATGGGCGGAATGTGCTTGAGAAAAAAACCATATCTGGAGATGGATCTGGAGGTGTAGAAGGTCTAGGAGCAGTCGGTGGAGGAACTGGACCATAAGAACAAGCAGCTGGATCAGAAGGTCCATGAGTGGCCTCTCCTAAAGGAGGAACCCTAAAAATACGATGCTACTCGTCAATAGCTGTGAGCCCAGCAAGTGCAAGACTGTAAACGTTATATTGCTAAGCGGTGAGATTAGCAATCCGCTGGAGGCAAGATGTCTGCAAGTGTGATTCGTCATTAATTAGAATAATGTAGTAAACACAAGCGATTATGAACGGAAAAAAATATTGTAATTTACTTACCAAGTACTCGAAAGTCACCCCAATGTGACTAATGAACCGTTGAGTGACATGACGATACCAAACCATATATGGATCACTGTACACCAACAACCCGCCATCAATGGGACCTGAAGCCAGGTGCTCTCGCCGTTGATCCCATAATAAGATCCATGGTGCATGCTTACGAGCCCAATCGGTCGTGTGGCCCCAAAGATCATGGCCGTGGGAGGCTAATAGGGTGTCTCGGATGGCTGTGGAATCTGCTGTCGTATACCGAACTGGCGTAAAACTCAATCAGGCTGGTGTAGCTCCACTATCGCAAAACATATCAGTGGTGAACGAGTGAGCCATACATCAGAACCTGCTCGACAAAATGCCGGTAATGCAGCTATAACGTCTGGTGTGTAAGGTCGCCATACCACCTACAACATAAAATAATGAAAGTCAAAACTAGATATGTACAAATATGTGGTTTATCTAGTAAATTCACAAGTAACAATTTACATGCTCGGTAGTCTGTCTGTCGAACATATATCGGTATTGTCGTGCGACATGCGTAGGCACCTGTGTGACAGAGAACTCATCACGCCACCTGTACATATCGTCAGAGAAAATGTTATTTACATGGTAATGAATGTAAATTGCAATATGATGAAATATAATATGCAAAAATTAAAATACATACCGTGTAATCAAAGGGCCTACAACTATGTCCATACGTCGCAGCCTAACTGGGGCAATGTGCGGGAATCCATCCCAAGCCCATACTTGTAGAAGGATAAGGGCGCCCCCGATCTCAACAACATCTCTCTTTGATGCATGGCATAACTCTCTATAAAGCCAAGCCAAAGCAGCACTGCCCCAACTATACCCGCCTGCGATATCAAAATCAGCAAGTAAAGGTAAGAACATCAAATGGACAAGATGAGAGGATTTGTCTGCAAATATGCACCCTCCCATCAGTTGTAGAATATAAGCTCGTGCATGTTTCTGTAATGTCTCATTGTTTGCATCATCAGGCAAATCTTTAGACCTATCATCTAACCAAGTCATACTCAATATCTGACCGACAAGATGTGGAGCAACAACAGTATGGCCAAGTAAGACCTGACATAGGTGAGGCCACTGAGGCTGCGTAATCCCCGTCACAGCACGACCATCAATAGGTAGCCCCAGAAGGATGCTCACATCCTGTAACGTGATAGTCATCTCCCCATGTGCCATATGAAAAGTATGTGTCTCAGGACGCCAACGCTCTATAAGTACTGTAACGAAATGCCAATCAAGCTGGATGAATGGTACATGAACAAAACCACCAAATCCGGCGCACTCGATAAACAGTAATAAGCGATTATCAGGATGTCCTAAACGTCTAAGTGTAGCCTCTCGACGTCGACAAGTAAGAGGAATCGAATCTTGTGGCGGCTCTAACTCCCAAACACGAGACGACCTATGTCTCTCCTGACGGCTAAGAACAGTGGCCTCTAATGGGCCTGGCTGTAGATGTGCCATACTCTACATGAAGATTAAAAAATTACTGACATGTTAACAATGAAATAAGAGTATGCATGACTGGGATAAAATATAGTAGATTACAACATACCCTAATAATTATCATGTTGTTATAGCGGTAGTGGATCTTGGTTGAACTGGCTGATGGAGATGGATTTATATAGCAGATCAAGTAGAATTTAAGAATTTTTCTCAAGTAGAACTTTTATATTTTTTAGATCCTCTTGTATGTATGAATTTATGCAGCCTGCTTGTTACTATAGAATAATACCATCACTAAGCTCTAACCTTCTTTGGCATCATTACATTTCCACAATTTCTTCCAACACCGATTCCATTGCCACCAGGATGCTAATATTTCTTCCAACACCGATTCCATTTCTTTCATCAGTGCTACTTATCATTCTATTCTATTATTCCCCTATTGAAATCTGATCATACTAATGCCCAGTGATTACTTGTCCAAAAAAACATAAATGATGCCAAGTGAGCCCTTGTGTTAAAATGAATCTAGTATGTTGGGACACCATCACTGTTTCTTCTTCTGCCTTTTTAAAACATGTGTCCTATAATCATCTTGCTCTTGCCTTTTTAATATATGTACTGATTTTTTCATATACTCCTGTTCTGTACTAATCAATATTTGGAACTTGCATCAGAACTATAATACCAAATCTAGTATTCAAGCGTGAGGTATATTCTTTTCCTTTCTGAAACCAATTTTGAGATCAAATCCAATCCTTCTAACTTTGTTGATCTTATTTAGCATCAATGTAGAAATAAAAATTAAAATAAACAAAAATTATAACCCAAATGAACAAATTAATCCAACTGAGATTCAAAAACAAAATCCATTAAAACTCAACCCAAATATCAAATCCCTCTGCCAAATAACCTAAATAAACCAATTAATCCATGCCAAAGGTTGAAAAACGAAGACCCACCAACAATGAGTAGCACAGCTAAATTCTAATGTTACCTGAGAAGAGAAGCAGAAAACCCTTGGCTCAAGAGACCTCTGAAATGGATGAAAAAGGAAGACCCATTGCACGTGGCGGGGGTGTAGGCGAGCTGTGTTGTCGGCAGCGGCGAAGATCGTCGGAGGTGGTGGTGAGGGTTGTCGACGGTGGCAACACCACTGCGGGCCTGCGGTGGGGTGTGACCGTGTGAGAAGGGTTTGGAGGACTGCTGAGTTTGTGAAATCGTGACTTGAGCTCACGCGAAGGAGAAAAACAAGAGTTCAAAATGCTGAGTTTTGGATGACTGGCAGAACCTGGAATAGGAGAAAAACGGGAGTTCAAAATGCGATTTTCTAGTCTACGTGGATAAAATTTTGCCAAGTTGGTGTGGCTAACTCAGCTTGGAAAACTCGTTTTCAAATTGCGTTTTTAGTGAAAAACGCATATCAAACCAGCGTTTTTGGAAACAACCTTAATTTA
>JAULJZ010000002.1:3871222-3883646 GCA_032270985.1 Heliamphora pulchella | reverse complement strand
ATATCTTTTCATATTGCAATATTAAAAGATTTCTAAAAAGGCTTTAACTTTCTATTAAAATAGAAAAGACCCAATTCCCCCCCCCCCCCCTCTTGGGTTACCTAGATCTAACAAGGGTCAGGTAGGCTTTATAAAGTATCTGAACGGCCAAGTGAACCATCTGAAATGGCAAAAAATGAAGTTAATCTGACAGCTCTGATGAGGGCTATCACCGAGATACAGAGAGCTATAGAGTAGTAGACCAAAGCTCAAAACCAATGCCAAGCGCAAATTCAGGCGATTCAGGCCTGTCTATCTGGTGCCAACGAACAGCCGAAGGATAAAATGAGAACGGTGAGAACTTCTAGAACAATAACCAGGGACAAGAGGCACCGCAAGTTGCTGTATCACCCCAGGTTCCTCGACACATCCCGGTGAAGGAAGAGATTACGGCTCAATCTAGGGAGTTCTCACTGGCGAAAAAGATTGATCGAATGAATAAGGTGCTGAGAAAGGCAAAGGGAGTGGAAGAATACATGCTGGATGAAGGCGATTTTGTCTATTCCCATATGCTAAATTGCTAAAAAAAATTCAAGATGCCAAAGATGGAGAAGTTCGACGGCACCGGAGATCCCTGAATTCATCTGAGAATGTGTGTTAGAACTCTCTCCTCCATGAACATTGATGATCAGCTAAAGGCCTAATTATTCCACCGATCGCTTTCTGGTGCAGCACAAAGGTGGTTTCGCTCCCTAGAGGTGGCTAAAACTAGAACTTGAAAAGATATAGCCACGGTTTTTATCAGTTAATACAGCTATAACGTCCTGCTGGACGTGACCACCCAAGAGCTAGAAACGACACGTCAAGAAAATTGAGAATAATTTGTTGATTTCTTGACCTGGTGGAGAGGCAAAGCCGCCAAGATGATGAACCGGCCTACTGAGAAAGAACAAGTGAGAATCGTGGTGCAAAATCTGTAATCCCCTCTGAAGCATTACCTCATCACACAGCCGCTCTCTACCTTCGAGCAGCTATTTGATGCCGGGGTGCAAATTGAAGATGCCATTCAGTCTGGGGATATCGAGAAAGATGAACCCAGTCAGAAACCAAGAAGAACCTTCCCTGCAAACAACCAGAACCAGTTCGATGCTACCAACCTCGTGTCTCGTTCAAACGAGGTAAATCTTCTGAACCTGTCTTCTTCTGCCCAACATCTGAGCAACACTCAGCAGTCAAGCAACAGTCAGTAGGCACAACAACAGTCAAGGAGAGTCTTCACCCCCTTTAATATTTCACTATCCACAACCCTAAATCGACTTGTTCAGAAAGGGCTCATCAAATTGTTGGATCCCATGCCCGCGCCTAATCCCCTCCCTCCACGGTACAATGCTTCTCAATATCGTGCCTATCACTAGGGCCACGGACATTTGACTGATAAGTGCATGAGGCTACATCATGAGATCCAGGATCTCATTGACAACAAAGTAATCCCTTCACCATCTGTCACTCCAAAGCCGAATGTCACGACCAACCCTCTACCAAACCATGCCAAGCAAGTTGGCATAAACTGCATGTCTCTGGGACAGTTAGAAGATCTGACCAGTACATCTGTTCAGCGCAGTTGCCACGCTCGCATGTTTTAACTACCAAGGATCAGATAGCCTGTTCATTGATTATGGCTGGAAATGGCTGGGATATGATGGAGGTATGGAATGATAATGCTTGGAAAAGGTATCAGATGGCAATTCAAGCTAACCAACAGGAAGAGAAGGAACGTAATGAGGAGGAGGACTGGCCGTTGGACTACCTGGTGCGGCCATATGGATTTGGCCATGTCCTTGACGGCATTACCCTTCCTCAACTTTTTGAGGATGAGGTATATATTGATGATATGCAATCCTATTGGTTAGTGAGAATTGTGCTAAAATCAGATGGAGTTGAGTGGACCGACTTCTGGGCCGCTCGGGAACAGCAAGGGGAATACATCGGGAAGGACGTATGGGAAGAGGTCAATAACACATGGGCCATTAAGGATGATGAACAAAGAAGAGGAAGAGCAGCGATCATTGATTTAAATGACCTGTGGGCGTTTGAAAGCCTTCTGTGCGTGGACGAGGTAAGGCAGACCGACAATGTAATGCCAGGATTGTGGGATCCCAAGGACGGCGTGAAATATCTGACTAGGAGTGGGCGACATTTCAAGTCGACTCAATTGGAAAAAGGGCAAGCAAACGGGAAAGGAAAAGAGAAGGAGCAAAAAGAGGAGAATGACGTTGTACTAAAGTAGTTGAAAAAGACACAGGCCAACATCAGCATTTGGGGTTTGCTGATGGCATCACAACGGCATCGGCAAGCCGTGTTGAAAGTTCTAAATAAAGCCAATGTATCGATAGACGCGACCCCTGAACAGTTAATTGGGTTAATACTACCAACTACAGAGCCTAAAGTGATTTTTTTTTCTAAGAAAGATTTACCATTAGAAGGGAAAAGTCATAATAAGCCTTTGCACATCACTGTCAAGTGTTTAGAGAAGTGGGTCCCAAAAATATTCATCGACAACGGTTTAGCCTTGAATGTCTGCCCACTTAGAACTGTAGTTTTCCTGGGGATGAAGCCGGGCCATTTCATGCCTTGTAATCAAGGAGTTCGAGCTTACGATAATACGAGGAGGAATGTGTTGGGACTGGTATCATTTGCAGTATCAGTGGGGCCTTTGTAGACGCCAGTTGAATTCCATGTATTAGATGTGCCAGCTTCCTTCAATCTATTGTTGGGCAAGCCATGGCTGTACGACCCAAATGTCCAGGTAGTGCTATCTACCCTCCACCAAAAGCTGAAATTGATATAGAACGAGGCAGTGCTGACTATCCACGGAGAAGATAGTATTCAACCCCCAAGAGGAGACGGCTCAACTCTCTTGGAGGTTCAGCATGGAGAAAAGGGATGTGTCTTTAAGTGGGTTCCAATTCAATGAAGCTCGGGCTGTACAGATGTTGTTAAAGGAAGAGAAAAACTACATCAACCCGCGAGTGGTTACAATGATGAGGCAAATGTCCTACTTTCCTGGTATGGGGCTAGGACGTAAGCAGTAAGGTATTCCAGAACCTGTCCAGGTATTGCCAGCTTCGCGACGTTTTGGCCTTAGGTACAAGCCGACGGAAGAAGATTTGGAAGGGCCTAAAGGGGGACGGAAGGCAAAATACTCAAGGACGCTCAATGGGTACTTTGTTAAGGAATGAGAAGATTTCCTATACTATAGTTTCTCGGAGCCTTGGATTGATGAAGAAACCAACCAGAAGCTGCCAGGATTGGAAATCTTCTTTGGCCATTAATTATCCGATACAGAAGAGGAAGAAACAGCAAAAGGGGAAGATGAAGAAAAGAAGGTTCAAGAGGAAGATTGGGCAGACAAGCTAGCTGGCATCGACATTGGAGTACTATTCAGCGAGAAGATGGCTCAGCTGCACGTAACCAACCAAGACTGCTTCATGATGGGTTTCAGCATACCAACCGACTACACCAAGCTCATTGTAAATGCGGCTGCAAAGAAAGTGAAGAACTGAACCATCGAGTCTTATAATATGCATGTTGTCTATCCTGAGTCTGAGTTTGAGTCAAAGTCTGTGGTTGAGGGCATGTCTGTTTGTGCACCTCCCCCTGCTTTTGCCTTCAAGTTTTTAATTTCCTCTTTCTTCAATGAAATGAACGAGATTTCTAGTTACTCCATTTTGTTTGATTTATTTCATACACTTTTTGATGATTTTAAATTCGACGGCGATATCCTTGAAGAAATAAAATTTTTAATAAAAAGAGAAGAAGAAATGCGCGCTCAACCAATAATTAAAGAAATTTTGTCAATAAATCTAGGTAATGAAATTAATCCACAAAATGTACAAATTGGTTCTTCCTTATCGTTAGTTGAACACGATCAATTAATAACGTTATTAAAAGAATTCAAAGACGTCTTTGCATGGTCTTACGAGGATATGTCCAAAATTGATTCTGACATTGTCCAACATCGCATCCCTTTATATCCTGATGTTAAATTGGTGAAACAAAAATTGAGACAGATTCGGTCAGAATGGGCTCTAAAGATCAAAAAAGAGGTCACCAAATAGATCAACGCCGGTTCCTAATGGTAACCGAATATCCAAAGTGGGTGGCCAATATCGTTCCGATTTTGAAGAAAGACGAACGCATCCGGGTCTGCATAGATTTCTGAGATCTTAAAAAAGCTAGCCCGAAGGACGACTTTTCACTACCGCATATTGATGTCTTGGTAGATAGTATAGCAGGGCATGCCTTGTTGTTATTTATGGATGGCTTCTCTGGGTATAACCAGATTTCAATGGATCTCGAGGAGAGAGAAAAGACAACGTTCACCACACACTTGGGCACTTATTGCTATCGTGTGATGTCGTTTGGTTTGAAGAATGCTGGGGCAACCTATCAGAGGGTTGCCACTACTTTGCTGCACGACATGATACATAATGAGGTCGAGGTGTATGTTGATGATATGATAGTAAAGTCCAAGGATCAGGATGGCCACATTGTAGCACTTCGAAAGTTTTTTGAAAGGATTCAGAAATACAAGATGCGGCTCAACCCACAAAAATGTGCCTTCAGAGTTACCACCGAAAAGATGTTTGGGTTTATGATCACTCAACGAGATATTAAGGTGGACCCTTCTAAAATCAAGGCAATCATGGAAATACCTCCCCCAAGGACTGAGCGGGAATTCAGAGGCTTTTGGGCAAGATACAGTTCATCAGTCGGTTTATAACCAAGCTGACAACTACATGTGAGCCGCTCTTCTGTCTGCTGAAGAAAGAGGCCAAATTTGAATGAGATTAAAAATGCCAAGACGCCTTTGAGGCTGTACAACAGCATCTGTAAAATTTACCTATTCTGGCTCCTCCCGAGCCCGATAGGCCATTGATTCTCTACCTGTTAGTGATTGACTCGGCTATGGGATACATGCTAGCACAAGAAAGAGAAACTAAAATCGAAAAGGCAGTCTACTTCTTAAGCAAGAAGATGACTAGATCCGAAATACGATACACGCCGCTGGAAAAGACATGCTGGGCATTGGTTTGAGCCTCCCAAAAACTAAGATATTGCATGCTGTCTTTCACAGTGAATATAATTTCCCAAATGGACCCGCTGAAATACTTGTTCGAGAAGTCGGCATTGACAGGAAGGCTGGCTCGTTGGTTGCTATTGTTGTCAGAGTTTGATCTCAAGTATGTCACCAAGAAGTCAGTCAAAGACAGAGCAGTGACTGAGTTCTTGGCAGATCAACCAGTCGAGGGAAAGGAAGATACAGAATTTCAGTTCCCCAATGAGCAACTGATGAGAGTCGAGGATGACAAGTGGACTCTATATTTTGATGTTGCATCTAATTAGTATGGTTATGGCTTCTTTCTAGTCCATCATTAGACGTGAGAGGTTCAATTTTATTTTTTGTGTCAAAAATGGACACACTTTCGATGATCTGAGCCATTTATTTTATTGTTCTATGTGTATATATTATTACTGTAAAAAATCAAGTTAGTCGGATATTGGTAACTATCTTACCAAATTACATATGTGTTGATAAAATAAATAATAAAATAAAAATTAGAGTTTATTTTTATTAACACAAATGTAATTTGTTAAGTTAATTATCGATATCTGATCAACTTGATTTTTTACAGTAATAACATATACACTTAAAATAATAAAATAAACAGCTCAAATTATCGAAGTTGTTCCATTTTGGACCCAAAGAAAAACAAAGCTGGACCTCTCCGGTCCAATAAAAAACTGGATTGATTTATGTCGGCACTAGAATCAAAATTGTAAAAAAAAATGACCAAAAAATTTTTAAAAAATCATATAAGATAAAATGCCACTTTATGATTTTTATAAGACTTTTTCCGTCTTTAGTGATTTTTCTTTTAACTTTAACCAACTTTTTCAGTTTTAGCCAAAACGGCTATATTATTAGATTCTTTTATCATGACGAAAAAGTAAAAAATTTAAACTAAAAGAACAAAAAATTCATAAAAGACAAAAAAAAACACACACAATAAAAAGTCTTAAAAAAATATCCCAATCAATGCCTAAATTAACCAAACACGATATAATAGAAAAAAATCTTTTCACTGTACTTATTTAGATATTCCAAAATTATCCTAACACTCTAACTTTTGGTAGTATTGTTATAAAAAAAGTCACAGAGAAGTGACAAATAAATTGTACTAAGAAAGATCTCCAAAATAAAAAGTTTTCTTTTTTCAAATTGTCATCTAACCAATTCTCTAACCTATCTATACCAATTCATGTTATAGTAGCCTTGCACACTTCCTCTGCCTTCTTGCAGTCCATTAAGAGGTGGTTCATGTTGTCCATAATTTGGTTGCAATTGGGCATATCCTCCATAGGCTGGCTGCAATTGGGTCAATCAGCATTAAAGTCAATTCTTCTCTCGACTTTTATACAATTTGTGATAAGTCATTTTTTGCTTAGATTTTTAAATATTTTTAATTAATTCAATTTTTTTATTACAAAATGGACATCAATTTTGTTAATAAAAATGTTTATAAAAATTTATGTATATGAATATAATTAGGGGTCTTTTTGTCTCTGTTTTTTAGTAATAGAATAGACCTAAATAGACAAATGTAAGAGAATGTCTAGATATTTTTATTTTAGGATTATAATATATTAGTGCTAGTATACATTTTTACATTAGAATCCAAGTGGAAGAGTTTATATTGATTGGATGTAAAAAAATAATACCATCCTTTTTGTGCTTTATTGGGTTATAAATATATGAAGAAAAAGTATATTTGACATTGTTGACGATAACGACCATAAAACTCGCCTAAAATATTTATTTTTCAAATTTTAGCTTGTGTATTGATTTAGCAGGTCGTTCATAGATTCGTGTGAGTTACTATTAGATTTAATTTGAGTTGGTTTAGATTGAAATTTTTAATGGAATTCATGTAGGGACCCGGACTCTTTTTATTTGTAAGGATTAATGAAACCATGTATAATTTCGGCGAAATATGGCTAAGTGCTTAATTTTATGAAAAAATTAAAACTTGATCACGATAATGATTGTTAACGATAAGGGTATGCCCGGTAGTACTTGAGAACCATTATTGTGAGTTGTTTGGATGAGTCTTGAGGTATTTAAGCTCATGGTTCGATTTGTGTATACCTCTTTTATTCGGGTTTTCACCCAGTGATAACCGCTCGAACAGTGGGGAGCCCGCTTGAGCGGACAGATGGCAGAGAGCTCAGGTTTGTGGGGATTGCTCGAGTGGTGGTGGGTTCGCTCGAGCGGACTATCGACGAGCAGCTTATAAGTTGCGGTCTTAAACATTTCATTCTCATTCTTTTTCTCTCCTCTCTCTCTAAAACAAGAACATGTGACCTAGGGTTAGGTCTTGAAGATCCATGGAGCTTTTCTTGTCCCGTTAAGATGGATTTCTTGCCGTTCCTCCGAGTGAGCAACAGTTGGAGGGTGTGGATGTGCATTGGGAGCTTCTCTGTAGCCGCGCGATTGGGGTTTTAAGGGTTTGGAGCTCGCTAGAGGTTTGTTTCATGTTGGTGGAACGTCTTAAAGGTAAGATCTATGACTATTCTTGAAGTATTGTTTGATATGAGTTGAATATTTGTGTTTATATACATGAAAAGCATAAAAATCTATGTTTTGAAAATCCTAGGTTAGGGTTTGGTGTTGAAGTAAGTTAAATCTTGTATTTTCAAGCGATGTGGGATAATTCTACCTTAATATTATCGTTGAAGGATAATAAGTGTGTGATTTGAAAAGTTAGGATTTATTCGACTTGGAAAACAAAAAAAAATGGGGCTTTTCGGGTTGTTGGGTTTAAATGATAAAACTGATGAATGATTTCGTAAATCTTGGGTTATGGAAACCTTTTATTTGTGTTTCAGGAAAGTTAGAAGTTGATTATTGTCTAACTCAAGGGAAATTTGGGAGTTTTGGGATCGGTGGACCCAAATGGTAAAATTAGTAGAATTTTGAGAATTTGAGACATGATTAACTTAATAAATCTTTGGAATTGACAAAAATGGTATATCGTTGGATTGAGAATTTTGAATAAAATTCATAAAAATTTGATGAGTTTTGGGAATCACTATGTCTTGGAAGGGTTTTTAACCAGAGTAAAACCGGGATATGTGAGATCTTTGGAACTAATGATGTTAACTGATGATTACCCTATATGTGTTGTGTGATTTGGTGAGAGGAACCGACGTTGGGTTGGACTCGTGTTTGAGAATGTGTTTAATTGTTATTAGTCATATTCATGTTGGGTAATCGTTAATGCGTTTAACTCTTTGTGTGAGTTACATGTTGGCGAGAGGAACCGGGTTTTAACGGTTGGACTCGGGTTGTGATGTGGATGATTTGATTGTGTGGGTTTAACGAGAGAAACCATGTTTGGATTGGACTCACATGTGAAATTTGTGAAATTGGTGATGATTGAAACTCGACCCTTCGAATGGTGAGCCTAAAGTGGTTTATAATGTCTTCCATTCGGATGGTGGTCCCGAAGTGATTTATAATGAATGTCCTCCCTTCGGATGGTGATCCTAGAGTGGTTTAAAGTGTATGTCTTCCCTTCGGATAGTGAACCTGAAGTGGGTTATAATGTCTGCCTACCCTTCGGATGGTGATTCTGAAGTGGTTTCTTCTGTATGTTCTCCTTTCAGATGGTGATCCTGAAGTGGTTTTGAATGAATGCCCTACCCCTTCGGATGTTGAGCTCGAAGAGGTAAACAATTGTCGTGATGATAGGTGTAAATGAGAAACGGGTAACACCTTGAGTTATGTGAGGTTGAAAAGTGTCGGAAGATATGTGTGTGTGTATGGGCGTGAGTTGTAAATTTGAGAAACCTTGATAATGGTTGTGGAAATAAAGTTTTGCTAGAAAGGTAAACTCGGTTTAGATTTGGAAACAACTAAAAAATGCATGGTGTGTGTGTGTGTGTGTGTGTGTGTGTGGGCGTGTGCGGGTTATTAAGAACTTGGAATGGATGTATTGAAATTGAAATGAGAGAAAGCTAAATGATGAGTTTTGTAAGGAAAATTGGTTTTGTGGCGAGTTTTGTAAGAAAGTTGAAGTGATATTTGATAACTTTATGTGTTGCACGTCACATAATAACCCTCGCATATCATGCATATTTATTCATTGTTAGTCATTTTTTCTACGAGCCTCGGCTCATATTGTTTAACAACATTTCAGGTGATCGTGAGGATCATGTTATCTTCTGGAGAAGTATGCATTGAGACCTCGTTAAGTCATCATCTTTAAAAACTCTTGGAGCTTATCTTAGGTTGTAACGATAGAGAGTTTTGCTTATCGTATTATAATTCGATAGTAGTTTGTTTGTGAGGCTTTAAGACCAAGAGTGCATTTATCGTATGTATGAGAGGACGTTTGGGTTGGTTATACGCTTTCAATAAAACATGTTAGTTTCTTATTCTCGATAACATTTTTAAATGTTTTTCCTATTTTTATGTCAAAATCTTGTGTATATTTAAAGCGTGGAAGATGATTGTTTTCCAAAGGTTTGTTGAGGAAATTTTGTGCATATATTTAAAATATGTTTCTAATGGGAGATGAAAAAAACAATTGAGTGGAAATAAAGAAAAAAAAGGAAAAATTGAGTTTTAAAAAAGAGAGGAAAAATATTAATTGTAGAGATAAAGGAGAGCTAATCTATTCTATTATATAATGGGAGAGGTGTCTCTTGAAGCTCTGTATATTTTTATATTTTCATATTGTCTCTAAATATTAAATTTATTACTATTAAGGATTGATTTAAAATTTAAAATTTTAAAAAATAACTACTTTAATTTAGTTTTTAAAATTTATAATCCAACACACGTGTATGCCATCCTTCTAGTTAATAATTAAGAAGAGAGAGTGTTAATTAGGATAAATATCTAACACGTGATATTACTATTAAGGGAAAATTTTAATGACAATACCATTTAACTTCCTTTTTTCTCCCTTCTTTTCCAATGCTGGCAACTTTCTCCACTGTTAACTTTGACTGTCAAAGCACCCTCTTCCATCCCCCAAGTTATTTATCACCTCTCGCGACCTCATCGACCTTTTCTTTCGCCCCTCCATCTCTTTGTGCCAGTTTCATCGCCGTTGCCGTGCACTCCTTTCTTCTTCTCGCAGGTTCCATTTCTCCTTCTTACCACCGATCTCTCCTCATTACTCGCACCCTCTCACTCTCTTAAAATCATCCCTCCCTCGTTTCTATTTAAAAATCCTAGGTTATTATGGTTTGAGGGGTTTCAAAAAAAAGAGAGAGAGAGATGGTGAGGAGTGTAAATGATTTCGAGAGAGGGAGATGGCAACTAGTATAAGGGAGAGGGCGACGAGTAGGGGGGCACTGCGAGAGAGAAAGAGGGTGATGCGAGATGGAGAGAAAAGAATAAAAAAGCGCGGTGAGAAGGAGAAAAATGGTAAAAAAATTGAGGAAAGGGTAGCGATGAGAGATCGGGGATTTTGAAGGAGGTGTCAAAGAGTGCTTCAATAGTGGTACCCGATGGTGGAAAAAAATCGTCAAAGACTCAAAGTTGAGAAAGAAAGAGGGGATTTGGATGATATATTTATTAGGATTTTGTTTAATTGTAATTTCATAGTAAAAAAATAAGTGTGAATAAAAAAAATACTGTGTAAATTCATGAATATTTTAAGTTACAAATTCATATAATCACCCGAATAAATTTATGTGGTTGACATGGAATTTGTTAAAGCATCTTATTAAATATTTTGCTAGAGGAGAAGTAAAAGAAAATAAAAGAAAAAGGCTTCGGGTCAAACAGATCTTAGCCAGTGGACAGTCCGATCCGATCCGATCCGACCCGCTTCTGCAGTTACCCCAACAGGCCAGTGGAAATGTGAGCCAGGGAGAGCAAAGCCCCACGCAATGCTTTCACTCGCAAGGCGACTTCAGGCTCAGAGGTCGCACCCGTGCCTCCAGGTCGCTCATCAACTCCGTCATGCAAGGGCCGACGCCGGCGCGTCTTCCCCCGCCCGGAGGCGCCCCAAGTTCGGGGCGGCGACGCGGAAGAAGGCGGACGATAAGTCGGAGTGGTGGGTGGTCGACGGCGAGATGCACGAGATCGGCGAGAACGTTCCTCCAAGGGAGAGATTTGTGATCCCCCGAGACAACGTCCCCAACAAGCGACGCAAGCAGCTCCGTGAACAGTTCATGCGCCGCACCCGTCTCGTTATCAAAGAATCGGTCGGTACTCCCTCTCTTCCCTAGGGTTTCTCTATTCTTCGATCGTCGTTCTGCTGAGGCTCGTTGAGTTGTCAAAGAAAAATCATACGAGAAAATTATTCAATAGAAAAGTGAACTGAAGAAAAAAAGAAGAAAGAAAATAGTTGATTTGTATTATCTATTAATTCTCATGCATAATTCTGTTCTTTTTACTTCATTTGTTTTGTGAAAAAATATTTTTTGTGAGAAAATTGCTATTGTGAGTTCCACATTTTTCTGTGACAGGAAGTTACTTTTCCTTTTTCCTTTCATTTCCCAATGAGATTGGCTATCTTAATTTTGATTTTCATTTCGGAAACAGCAACCAAGTTGTTGTTTGAAGTGATTTTCTGAATTCCATTGTTTGTTTCTGAATCTTGAATTTTATTTGCAAGGTTAATTTTCGTTATCTTTTAAGTTTCTGATGAAATTGGCTATCTTAATTTTGATTTTCATTTCGGAAACAGGAGTGGTTTTCTGAATTCCATTGTTTGTTTCTGAATCTTGGATTTTACTTGGCGCTAACCTTGCTTACATAACTAAAAGGAGCATGAACCCTGGTGCAAAAGATACATGGAACTGTATCAGGAGCTTAGAGAGAATTGGGAGAGGCTTTATTGGGACGAGGGTTACTCCAGGAAACTAGGTCAGGAACATGCTAACTATGACTCTGCTGAAGATGATGATCAAGATTTTTCACCATACCGGTCGGTATATTTATACATCCTTCCTATTTCACTTTCTTTTTCTTAGTTTGCTATATAATAAACAGCCTTGTGGAACTTTTTGAGGAAAGATGCATTTTACATACTCTTTCATATGTTTCAGGAGAAGGGGGTCCCAAGCTGAACAAATGAAGGTACTAATGTCCTACAAGATTTTGCATAACGCGGTAGTTTGGGGTCATATTTTTTCATTTCTATTGCAAATTTTTTATACTTCATACCATACCCACAAAATCTTTATCATTACTCTGTAACAAGTTCTTGGATATGCTTCCCTGCATTTGTTTAGTGTTCAATCTCTTGTACTATACATAAACGCTCTTTGTTTACATTTGCACACCATCTGGATAGTATTGTATTTTTTATAATTATTATAAATGTTCACTTTTTTATTTTTTTATTGGGGGAGGGCAAGA
>JAULJZ010000002.1:3842218-3853887 GCA_032270985.1 Heliamphora pulchella | reverse complement strand
ATCACGATAAAGATCAGACCCACATCTCTTGTCCTAGATGCAAGCGTTTTTACCTATTACACTATATGCTCATCATTCAGAACAAATTCTTTATTAATTTATGATAAACTTTTTCATATTTATAATGCGTATTTAATATTTAACTATTTTAGATATATTTTTTGATGTATTTTAAAAATTATAACCGAATCTTTACGATTCACGATTCGAGAATAAGTAATTTCGATTCTCGATTTGACAACTATGATCAAGAGCATATAGAATCTCTATAAACAAATCCATAAAGAGGGTATCCCTCTACCTTGAAAGTTGAAACCAGAGAACTGAAAACCTATAGCAAATCTCGTCATAGGAAGCTCACACTTCTTTGATATTCATATTTATACACCATGTTAGCTCTTGGCACATTAGACAGAGAAAAACTACCTTGCTAAGCAAAGCACTTATGACTAGTATTATGACCTCCAGGCTTAAGCTTACTGGCTTGAAAAGATATCAAGTATCAGCTACACAGCATGGAGCTAACCCCTGACTTTTACTTAGCAAAAAAACAAAAAAACAAAAAAAAAAGAGAGGGGATAACCACTGGATTACAAAAAAAAAAGATTGATAGACAACACTCTCAAGCTATGTTAAATGGACTCTTCTAAATATATAAAATACCCGTGTCGGATCTGAACACTTGGATAAGGGGGGTAATTCGAGTTTACTATAGAACTATGCATAAACTCTCATATTATACACGGAATCTAAGAAAACTTATGAACACCATTTACCATAGAAAATAAAAACTATATATTAAGGAATGTGAATGTTTTTTCATGTCCTAATATCTGAAAATTGAATTAGATGAACCTGACACTTTGACACATGCGCACACCCGACACTCATACCCGAATCCATGTAACATAGCTCTCAAGCAACGGCACAATGTACAGAGGTGATGCATGTGAATGAGTTTTACATTTTACCGTTCACTCTATTAGATATTTGTCAAAAAAAGGTTGCAAGTCAGAAGGAAAAGAAAGTGTTCGGAACTTTTAATAATGAGCAAGTCGTGAAATTCCAGGGTCACTTTTGTTCTCAACATTCATTTAAAAACTTGCTCAAGAAGGTATATTGACAAAAGATTAAATGCTCTATAAGAAGGCAAATAAGGTGGCAGATTAATTTCGAATTTGGCCAAAATTGATGTAGCACAGTGGTAAAAGTGCTGGCAGAGCACCTGGAACAAGGAGTGGGTGTTTTTTAGTTTGTTCTTGAGTTCGTCTTACAAATTTAGCATATGATCATATTGGTTTCAGTTAGTCAGAAACTGAATTTATGTGGGTGTTTTTTAGTTTGTTCTCGATTTGTTCCTTCTATTTGTGCACGTAACATGCTGAATGCATAAAAATGTTGCCTTAGCAACTCCCTTCCTTTTTTACCTTTTCGAACTTTCAGGTATTGTCGATGTTGGTTTCTTATTAGGTGGCAGACAAAATTCGTCGTGATGAACGTGTGTGTATTGTAGAACGGACAAATTTAAGATATCTTTCTGGACTTCCACAAAAAGTCGACGTGGTGACATTGGATCTTTCATTCATCTCTATACTTCTGGTGAGCTTTTAGGTGGTGTTGAAATGATCTTAACTTGCATCTGCATATTTTTTCTTTCCAATCTGTTATTTAGAACCACTCTTTCGTCTTCCTGCATTTGGAAATACGGCCTCTGATTTTGAACATGCCTTCTAAATGACAGTTCTTTACCTTCTTTCATATGGTAGATCAGTGAAATTGGAACATCCTACATTTACTATTACCGTGATCTTATTGATTATTATACAGATTTTTAGTCCTATTGAAGGTTTTCTTTTGTTTGATTTTGTTCCTATATTCAGTTTTTCCCCCTAAATGCAGGTCATGCCAGCTGTGGTAAATACAATGAAGGAAGAAGCTACATTGGTTACTCTGGTTAAACCCCAATTTGAGGCTCGCAGATCTCAAGTAGGAATGCATGCATTTTCCGTTTAATTTTTTTCCCTAATGATTGCTCTGGATGAGTTTTGTTTTCCCTGCAATTAATTGTATCAAGCTGAATCGAGGTTACAGTTAAGTAATACACCAAACTTGGGGTTGAGAGTTACAAATGAAATTGCTTTATTAAGGTCTAATAGAAACAATTTTTTTTTCTTGTCGAAAGCCTCTGTTAAAGATAGGAATATGCGTAGGGTGCTCATTAGTTATGATTCCAAAAGGCCCTGCTTAAGCATGGTTTGATACAAGTATAAAGGCCAAGCAGGTCATCATACGCATACAAAAAAAGAGAGGAAAGGAACGTAGAACAAACACACGTGCATGTACTCACTTCCACAAAACTAGATGAGTAAGGAGGAGGAAAGAGATATGTGGTTCAGCACAAAAAGGTGTGTAACCTAGCGTAAAGCGTGGACATAGTATCCCTTTGTAAAAATACTTCATCATCCCAGTCATATATGTCTTGTGATGAATACACTCTTCTGCCATAGTCATTTTACTAGAATTATTTATCCAGTGACACTGGAATTACTATAACTATTGTGTAGCCTATCACCATTGGAGCGAAGGGAGAAAAGAGAAAGATGGGGAGATTAAGAAATTTGATAATCTTAGTTCTGTGATGTTGTTGCAGTCCCTTATTATCATATCATAGTGGAAATCGAATGTTTGCTTCCTAAGAAAAGGGACAATGGAAAGATAAAAAATGAAGAGATCTTTAATTCTAAACTTCAATTTCATTGCAGGTGGGAAAAGGTGGAATAGTGAAAGATCCCTTAGTCCATCAAGAGGTATGTATTTGCTCTCCTGTTTTGATTGTTATTTTATGTTATTGTTTGATTGGTATTTAGAAGTACATATCATGCTTTTGAAAAGAATAATTTGTACATCATAACTCACTTTGAATTTCATATCACTCATGGAATAAATTATCAGAATTTGGACGGCTCATATCATTGCCTTTTAGCTATAAGTGACGGCTTCCTGGTTTTGCAACATAATTTTTCTAGTTTTATAATGTATATTCTCTGACCTTGCTGCTATGCTTTGAAAAATGGTCCATGGGCTCTCTTACAAAATGTGAAATAAGAGTTTATTTCTAAATTCTAACTATAATCCTTTCTCTACATTTGTGAGAGTTGCATACAATTTTTGCATTTGCATGGTATCAAAACAGGAAAATCTTGTAGAGTGACTCAAGTGCCAATTAATTCAATTGTTTTGGTTCAAATCTTGTAGAGTTTAGTTCAAATTTTTTCCCCCACATAGATCGATCTAGAAAACCCAAATCAAGAACTTAGCCTTTGAGTATTTTTCAATCATCAGCGTCTAAACAAAGATAATAACAGTTAAAGTTCCTTCATCGTCACTTCAAATCTAATTGATGACATTCCAACTTTACGAGCAATGAGTAGTGAAGGTTGTCTACCCAAAAAAATATATAAATGGAAATGCATCCCAACTCTGCCTCCTCCAAAATGTTAAGAAGCTCCTCTCCTGTGTCCTTGATGGCCGCGAGAAGCATTTGTGCTGCTTCTTTTGACATAGTCTTCACTATAGGTATTGGAATAAAAGGGCAGAAGCTTTCTGCTGAAGTTTTCTGTGAACTTTTCGCGATGTGAATTGGAAATTGGTTAACTGTGGGAAACTCGTCTTTCCATGCAAAGTTGGTGCATCCATTATTTGCTTGCTTTCTAATTTGTGTGCTTTATGCTCCATTTTATTGCTGCAAATTTGTAGAAAATTAAGAAAGATGATTTTATATTCTCTAGGGTTTAAGGACCCGCGAGAAGCGTTTTGCATCATTGCTTCCAATAGTTCGACCTATCCAATCGCTGTCTTGATCTAAATATAGGTTAAGATATCAAAGAACCCCGGAAGAGGCTTCCCACGTAGTTCGTCGGTCAAACCAATGATTCTCATCTCAAAGTAATAGGGAGATCTTTTTCGAGTTAGACTTCTATCAATGCAATGAAAGAACCATTCCTTCCTATTTGTTTGTCTTGTCAGATAAAAAGAAGCAGCGTAAAATATTTGTTCTGTTGTCTTATCCACCAAACGAAATGCGATTGATATTGAGCATAGAATAATTTGAACATGGTTAAAGTTTGTACCTTTGATCAAGAATTCAATTGCTACAGGTTCGTGAGAGGATCATTAATGGTGTGGAAAATTATGGGTTCCACTGCAATGGGTGGATTGAGTCTCCCCTGAAGGGTGCCGAGGGCAATACCGAGTTCCTGGCTTGCTTCAACCGAATAGGTAAGAAAATTGTAAATCAATAATCCCATCCCCACATGAAAGCAGATAAACAATGAGTTGATTCTCGAGGGAACTGTGCATTATTATCAGACAAGAATGCAGAAAATGTCGTTTACAGAAAACCCTGGTGGTGTTTTATTTCATTTGTTCTTTTTCTGTCAAGAGCTTGTAAAGGAAAAGAGAAAGGAAATGCCATCTTGTGAGTTCTTCAAAGTTCAAATATAGCTACATCTCCATGATCTCAAACTTGTTAAGGTTTCTCATTTTGCTTTCAATCATTTTGTAAATTGTTAAAAAAAAGTTTAATTATTATTTTATTTTTTAAAAAATTGATTAAAAATTATAAAAAAAGAAATGCGTTCACTTATTTATGAACTTTTTATTCCCTTCTCAACCACCATCTTCAGTTACCAATTGCCAACTACCCACCATCATCTCCAATTGATGGCCACCGTAACCTACTACCACTATTGTTACTCATTGGTCGTCACCTCTATTTACTACTTCATTTCTCAGCCGCCACCTTTACTTACTACATCCATCCCTTGATCTCCACCGCTACTTACTATCGTCGTCACAACTTTCAATATTATCTTTGATGATCTTTGTTACTTCAGTTCACCATCTTCTACGATTGGCATTCATTCTTGCCAACTTTTTAACCATTGGGCGCCCCAATCTCCATTACCATCAGTCAAGACTCTTTCGAATTCCTGCAGCTATCCTTCCCTTGTTTCTGTAATTTTTTTTTATTAAAAATGAATAAAAATATATCTTTTTTATTATAAATAAAAAATAAAAATGTGGAGGTTCCCAAACAAAAGCAATATCAATGTTTCCATTCATGCATCTGCCAGTGTCTTCGATTGGTCGGTTATTTCTGTATGTTGCTGCAGGGATATGTCTGTGTTGAAGGGGACGGTTGTGTAACTAATCTTTAAGGCAGGCAAATTTGTATTCATTTATTTGATATTTGAAGACTTCTGTTTTCTCTGGAACACTTTCTGTAAATAACTCAGAGTTTGAAGTGCCTGATACTGAAGAATTCGAAATCAATGGGATTGAGAGATTGATGAGAGTTCAGGATTTGTTATGCATCAGCTTCGATTGTAACTGACTTCAAGGTAGCTAATATTTGGTTAGAAAATCTGTGCGCTTTCTTCCACAATAGCTAAGTAGATTAAAAACCAATGAAATCAGAACATACCAGACTGATATGTCTATCTAGCACTTGCGCTGAGGCATGACATGAATTTTTTTTTTTTTTTTGAATTATCTCAGGTGTTCGGACCAACTTAAGCACACTTAGACTAATTTCTGAGAAGCCAATTCTACTGTCCATTAGTGGGGCTTAAAACATAGTGTTTGCTGAAAATTTCATTGGCTGCCTTGCCCACTACAGGCAAGCTTGGCAAACATTGAACATAATTCTCATATAATACAAAAGTCCTGAAGCTGGTTCACCTTAATTGTTATTTAAACAAGTAAAAGTTCTATCTTGATCCAGGTGGGGATAGCTGCGAACTGGCATACTCAACCGAGAAGTCTAAATGCACTGATTCTCATATAATCCAAACCCGAGGAGAGCTTCTCATATGGCTTATAGCCGCATGCAGGATGGCGGTAATACAGGATGGTTCAACAAGGATCATGGACGCTGTTTGGATAATGATTTATTAGCTTATTTTATTTTGTTTGTTTGGATAATGGTTGATTGTTTTGTTTGTTTTTGTCTTTAATAACAAAAATTAATCGTTTGGTTAAATTATTATGCTTTTCCAATTCTTTTCTTCCAACTCTTTTCATAGGAACGAGCTGAAAAAGTATAAGATTTCAATCAAAATGTAAATTAAAAAAAACATTCAAAAGGGTAAAAACAAGTCAAAATAAACCAATAACCTAGATTTTATATTATTTATTTTCGTCTTTAGTTAGCTTTTTTAATCTTTTCATCAAAATCCTTTTTTTTTTATATTGCTTGCTTATTTTTGATAAAAAAAAATAAGCAAAAAAAATTCAAAAATTATTGTGCTTCAATGTTGGTACAACAAGATCATTTAGCAATAAACAAGGTAAGCACTTGCAGCTGCTCAAATCATTGTCCTGATCTTTATTTGCATACAGGAATGGTGGACAAAACAGGAAGCTTTCAAAGAAAACTACTCACATTTTGAATCAAACCACACCTTCTCCCCCATCCTCCCAAGTCTCTATCCTGCACAAAACATTCCTTATTTGCATATAGGAATGTTACGTGCTCGGATCCAATGGTAACAAGTTTTATAACTAATACAAATAACAGTCATCAACTACAACTGACCTGAATCGCTGAACAATTCAAATGGGATCCTCAGACCAACCACCTGCCCGACGACGGAAAGCCACGATTCAACATATTTCTCAAATGCCACCACACCTTTATTCCCTGAAGTATCAGTAAGAAGCAGCAGCTTCATCCATTCGCCCGTCCCACATGGATGGAGTGTATACCATGGCCTGTTCAAATAGGGGTGTTCCTACAAAAGCGATAAAATTCAAAGTGTGGAGTGTTGGACTGTGGTTAGGGGTGAAGTGGTGTCGTGTCATTTTTTTGGTTAGGGTTGAGGAGATGTCGTGTCATTTTTTTATCCCAACATGGACACGATACGTGATTATGAGGGTTTTGTTACAAAGCATAATTCGATTTTTGGCTTATAGCTCCGCAAAAAATTTAAAAAATCCAAACATGTGTGATTAGAGTTTTCTGATTGTAGTTTCTAATTCTAAATCAACAAACACAACTTTGCGGCTTGAAACTATAAATTTACAATTGTGACAAATATTTGTAGCTTCTACTTTGAAAACATAATCACATCTTTTTCATTATAGAAGTTCATAATTCAGCTGCACCAAACACCCTTGACTGCCTAAAAGATACATAATTATGACCTTCACATGTAAAAGACTTGGTGGGGGTGAAGGCCCAAGTTTTTACTCCCGCGTTACCAATACTACCATCAATATTTTTTCAATGGAAAGTGGTGCAAAACTTAGTTTGAGGCGCATCTGCTGAAAAAGTACGCGTACAAAGCAAAAGCAAGATGCGTATAGGAAATGCGGGATTATCTAATGATCAATTCAAAAGGACGGACATCTGCAACATATCAACAGTTGGTACAATGAGAATTCACGTGTTAAATAAGCCACAGGCAATTCCACGGAAACAACTCATAATTTCAGAAGTAAACAAGCCGCAATTCCAATAGGACAATAATTTCTTTGTCCATCTGGTCTGAAAACTACGATTTGTACTGAACTCATTCCTTCAACATGAGAATGTTAAAGAATATAAAATAGTGAGACAAAAAACAAGACTGATATACCTGCTGAGTTATGAATGTCCATTTCGATTCCATCAGCACCTTTGCAGAGTTGACAGGAAGATCCTTCTCAATGTCATTCAATACCAGAGGTTGTCCATCTATTTATACAATAATGGTAAAACAAACTCAATCACATCAAAAAATATGCATAATCATAAGAAACTCACCTTGTATGCCACAGAAGACAACTCTAAAAACAAATTTCATCACACATGGGCTCTGACAGGCAGAATATTTTTTCAAGAGTAAGTTTATTAGGTTAGGTGCCAAAACAGGAGCACTAAAGCTACAGGACTACACAATCCCTCCCAAAAAGCTACAAAAAGACAAGAACAGAAGGGACATAATCCCTAAGCCAGAAGAGGATCACGATGCACCAGCCCCTCAAGCACAGTATGATATTCAGCTTATTGTCAAAATTCTCTCCCTCCAAATATACCAAAAAATACATAACCAAGCCTTCTTGATCCATATCTCGGGAAGAAAATTTACTTTAATTATATGGGGCAACACCCGCTCAACACTAGAAAGATAACACTAGAGGGCCACTGGGCAGTACAACAAAAGGTGATTGGTATCCTCCCAAGTGCTTGCACATACATGGTTCAACATCCTGCTGCTTTAACTTCACATTTTAGGTCACCCAGAGGCAAAATGAACTCCGTAACTGCCATCCAAGGGGGAAAAAGTACCTTTATTGGGGTTTTAGAATGCCACAGCATTTACAAGGAATGGATAAATCCCCCATTTCCTAAAGAGAAAGACCCTCAAAAATTAAACCTCCCTGTCATAAATACCCTCCTGAACTGAGGCACCCATAAGACCAACAGTAGAAAGGGAGAGAAAGTTGTCACCTGCATCCTTATCCAGTGAAATCTGAAATAAGGAAAATCCCCCATCAGAGGATAATGACAATGACTGCACCAAGCGTACTTCCCGAGCATTCCCCGCCTAAAAAAGAAGAGTTGGTAGAAATCTTCCCATACCTTCACAATACCTTTCTACAGATTCACTCTGTAAGAGAGTCTAACCACTTCGGAACTTTTCACCAATACATAACAATGGCAGCTATTTATTGCCTACCCCTCCTCCCTTCACAGGGAAGCACACCTCCTTCAATTCTACAAAGTGATGCTTAACTGTTCCCCCACACCAACTTCCCAATCCATACATCATTGGCATCAAAATGGTAAAAATAGACATATAGTTCGTCGATAAGTCAAACAAGCTACCCATGAATGATTAGAGATAACTGTCCACTTCTATAGAGGTATTGTCTGTTTCAAGTAGCCCATGTCTTCTCAAACCTTTCAACAACATCCACACATAAGAGAGAGCAAAGCCCGTCTTACATCCCAAATTTAAAACCAGCTCATGAAAACTCTAGAGCCCACGTTATCAGAATCCCTCTTGCAGCTTCTACAGTCCCCAAAGACTCTTAATCCACACTCCCAACCCTAAGACTTCACCAACTTCACTAGATGACACTTCAATTTGTCTCTTGCAAGCACACCAAACTCCCTTCCACTTCCTAACCAAGGCCTTAACCACTGCCCTTTTATCCAGGTCATTTAGTCCCTCACATTTCAAAAAGGTTTAATTACACAAGCAACCTCTCAATTATCAATGAGTATTACTTTACCCCCCTTTACTTCAAAACCATTTAGGTCTATCAACTATTTAATTTGCACCACTTTCACTCCCTCCAAGTGGAGAGCATCTTATACGGTTTTTAATAGTCGAGGGACCTGGATGTACGGTTTTGAAATTGACGGGGATAAAGTGATATTCAGTTATAGCTGAGGGGGGTACACGTGAAGCCATTAGTGCAAAAGGAACGGGCCATTGATGATCCTCGCTGACCCACAAAATTCAGTTATAGCTGAGGGGGTATTTGTGTAATTAACCCTTTCAAACAATGATGCGACACTTCATGGAAAATCAAATGGGATCACCTCCTCCCTTCCTTCCCCATCAATCATATTGATGCCTTCTCTCCTCTCACGGTTTTGTTGCCGAACCACCACAATCTCTTCAATTCCTTACACACCTCCAAGCTAGACTGTGGAGAGACAGTGGTATTGATGGTTTTGAGCTACCATGGAGATGGTTGAGGAAGAGTTGACAATAACATAACAGTGGTGGTGACAACAAAAAATTCACTTGGAGCTAGTGGCAGGTCGCGTTTAGTTTAAATTCAGAGAAAAAGTCAACGGTCAAATCACAATTTTCTCTCTCTGTATGCTGGCTTAAAGTCATTTTTTAACCAAATGAACTTTTTACTTATTTGGCTTAAAGTCAAAAAAAGCAAAGGGCCTTGACTTTAAATCTGGTTACCAAAACAAGCCTAATAGCATAAGCATCTTCGATACCACATTTTTTGTCAAAATTAACCTTATGCCCATCAATCTTCATATTCAGACATAAAGGATGACTGTTGAAGTAGGAATATGATATGAAGGGAAACCTTTTTTTTTGGATAAGTAATAAAACTTATAACAGTTCAAGCAACTACATCATTTGAATAGTAAAAGCTACATCATATAATTTTAGCGATAACAGTTTTGACTGTACAACTTCAAAATATCTTACAAAGGTAGGGATAAGTAGAGCAGAAACTTTCAAAGCTAACGAGTGCGCCAAAGTGTGCCCCTATCACCTAGGAAGTAGGAACTATTAACTGCAAAATCATATTACTGAGAGCACTTTAGCTTAATGAATCAGAAATATCTGAACATTCAGAACTGCAAGAGGCTTGAGATGTCTCTATCACAAATCTAAATGGCATATCATGCATATCATATAAAGTTACTATATAAAACATTGGGCTAATATTCTGCAAATGAAATGATTATACAGGATGGACATACCACTGCAGTATCCGCGGAAATAAAGCACCGGAACCCTATATGACGAGCTATACACTATGTGGAAGTCATAACGATGTACTTCATGACCACAGCTCTGGACCTTGCAAATAGAATGGTAACACAGTTATTTAGTGGAAAAGGTCTTATGTCATACCACCATGTCTGAATGTTGGTACCTTAGTGAGGAAATAATAACCATTTAGGAAATTACAACCCTTGATAGTACGCTTGCCCAATCATTAGCAATGCAATCAAGGTCCAAGGAGACAACAGAAACAACTGTTTATTGGACTTTTATCAGGACTATAACCATTTAATTCTCGTTAAGTGTATGATGAAACTTCAATAAGATAAATTGAGGTTTAAAAGGACCTAAATCAAAACATGGGTACCAAAACTGCATTATCAATAGCATCATCCGGACCAGAGCAGCTAGGCTCTTCTTTCCTTGTGTGACTTCCTTTATCTTGATCTTCCTGTACAAGACAATTGCAGACTGTATATAAAGATCAGATCAGCCATTACACAGTAAATCTCACATTGAATTACAAAAGCCATACCTCACCAGACCCTTGAAGAATCACACCCTCTAGAGATAAATATCCTTCTGCCTGAAATACAAACATATATAGAGAGAAAGAAATTGAGAGAAATGGAAGAAATAGAGATTTTTAGTTCTACCTAAAAATTAACTTTTTTGAATTTCTGCAAAAATATAGAGATTTAGAGGGAGAGAAAAAAATTATCTTAAATTCTCTTGTGTTTTACAATATTAACCCTCCAAAAATAAATTCGTTAAGCACTGTTACTTACACTATCTTCTTTTTTTCCTTATGAAAAGTAACCAAACAAGATAAGGAGAGAAACGACTATGTTTTCTCTCTTAATTATCCAAACAAGATAGAAAAGATTGATTATCTTTTCTTTCCTGATTATCAAATCAAGATATGGCAAAACACCATTCTTTCTCTTCTTGTATTTTCTCTTACTACTAAGTGTTTTTTTTCTTAATTTCCTCTCCGAGTTTCCAAACGGGCTGTAACACCGAAAAATACGAATTTCAGAGCATGAACTGATGAAGATGAAAATAGCATGTGGGTAAGAAAAAACTAACTACGTGGGCAGCAATCCAAGGGTGTTTTGGACAAGGTATCCATGA
>JAULJZ010000002.1:3723677-3735834 GCA_032270985.1 Heliamphora pulchella | reverse complement strand
TTTTATATTAGAAAAATAATGTGAGATAAAGATAAAAGTTGAGTTTGAAATAAAGAGAGAACAAAAAGATTGGCTTTAAAAAGGGGAGAGAGAGAGAGAGAGAGAGAGAGAGAGAAGTTTTAAATAGAAAGAGGAAAGCTAGTTAGTAAGAGAGAAGAGAGAGAAACCCTGCTCCCTTGCATAATAGATTTAATGTATAATTTAATTTGGTTTGTACCTTACCTTTGGTATTAAAATCTGATTTGTAGGTTGGATTTGGGATCTATTAAACCATTAACTAACTTTTGTATTTGGTTTTTAAGTTGTTATGCATATTGCATTACTCATAAGTTATACACACACACACACGCACATTATACACACATATATTATGAATTTATCAAGCAGCATAGTTGTCCAATCGTGAATTTAATTGCAAATCGAATCGCTACTTTTGTGAATCATAAATCATATCCAATTAAGAATTGCAAATTCGATACAAACTATGAAAATAATGTTAAACACTCCATATGCATGCAGTAACATAAAATAATGGACTGTAACCAAAAGAATAAAATAATTGATACTGCACAAATTATGCAATAAGATCATTATTATGTCATCTAGTACCGCACAAATTATGCAATAAGATCATTATTATGCCATCTAGTTGGAATGGTATTTACCTTCATTATAAAAGATTTGGGCTCAAATTCAATCAAACCTAAGTTTCCTTAAAAATCGTAGCAAAAAATAGACCAAAAAAATCTCAAAAATAGTAAAACAAGAAACGAAATTGGGTGCAAAGTATGTAGTTTAAACATTAAACTCTGTCTTGTGTACCTATTGCTAATAAAAATAAGTTCCAAAACTATGTAATCATTGAAGGATAGGTTCTATATGTATAAATGGTCCACAATTCAACATACAATACAGTGTTCATAACTGATCTCAGATGAACGATAATGTATTCTAAACCAACGTAGTTGTGTGGTGGATAAAATTTCAATGCATTTGTATAGCTTATGGAAAATCTAATTCTTTATTTGAAGTATATCGATATGCACAAGTTTGATGCCTATACTCTATACCTGACCAGCAAAAACATCTATCCTTATCTACTCGACCTTAAGCTGTGCATATGCGAGAAACCCAAACTTCACTATATAAATTTACTCCAGCAGTTCACTGGTTCAATGCCAAATCATTGGTTATGTTTATTTGAGACCATATTTTGTTGATTTGTGATCAGGGTTTATATTGTGGAGTCAGCAATCCACATAGGGTTTCTAATAGCACTTGCAGTTATGACGAAATTCTTGCATGCATATGATGGACATGTATAGTTAAGCAATGAACTGTTCTCTAACTTATCAGAGGGGACTGATGTATGTGATAAATCAAGTTGAACCCCATTTTTTATCAACTTTCAAATGTTTGCTATGGATGCCAAAGGATAAATGTATTTTAGGTTGGTTTGCCATTGGTTACATTAACCCTTGCTTGGAATCAACTTATATTGTTTCACATCTGATTTTGAGCTGCTCCTGATTTTCAGAGGATTGGTGAAACATTAGATGTTGAGATCAAGCGTTGGGCTGCAGGGAAAGAGGGAAATTTGCGCGCACTGCTATCGACATTGCAATATGTGCGTCTTATTACTAATTATTGGCGCTCTTCTGCATTCTTCTCATATATTTGTTGGTTTCTGGGTTTTGAAGTTGGCCCTTCTCCTTTCTGATCTACCTTTTTGTTGCAGTTTCATTTATACTTTTATTTCTACTTCTTCCTTTTATCCTGCTCTTTGGAACTTGTTGGTCTAGTTATTGTCATGATTCTTACATCTCTGCATGCACGTATTTCGTCAATGGTTGTTTCCAAATGGGCCTTTGATACTCCCTCCACCCTATTTTATGAATGTAACTTTCCATTTCCTTAGGTTTCATTTTAGTTTCGAGGTTTTAAAATTAAAAGATCGATACATAAATCCTACTTATGTTACATGGATTCGAGTATGGTGTTTACAATGTATCATAAAGCACCTATACATAATACTGGAATATTATCCATGGTTCTATGGTAAACTCAAATATAAAATATGCTTGCTCGGTGAATGAGTAACTAAATGTGTTGGTTACATAGCCCATGTGCTTACTCGAGTGTTGAAACTAACACGGATACTTTATACATTTAGAAGATCCCACGTGGCATAGCTTCCTTTATTACCCTTCTTCGAATCTATTTTAAAACAGAATTCATGATAGCCAATAAAAATCTTCAAATATGACAACATAATGGGATGGAGGGAGTAGTGATTTTGCTTCTTTATAGTTGCAATCTGCTTGTGCAGATTAGATTTCTGATTTCTTTTCGATATTTTATATAAAGCTTTTGTAAGTTTGAGGAGAAATCAGATAGAAAAGGTAGAAACTTGATTGGCTTACTGAACAATATAAGGCTTTAACACTTCCTTTATTTATAATGATGTGCCAAAATCTGGGAGGTGCAGCAAGCCCTACCCTTGGTGGCGGAAGTTTCTAAGCCACTTCCACTAGCTCAGGAGCTTGTTCCTGCTTTGTTTGAAATATAAGAGGTGTAATACTAAAATGTTAGATACCCCTGAATTTAAAGTCTAGTGAAGTAATGAATAAATCCGACTACCAACTCACCAATCTAAAACAAATATGAATAAAATGGAACCCAACTTAAAATTTAGGTCTTGTTTGATTTTTCGATAATAAATATTCTGTGTACCCGTGTTTTGTTTTGGATAAGAAACATTTTATAAGAAGGGCATTCCCTTAATGCCCTCTCGTTTACAAAAGGAAGTAAAGTATAAAAACCTCTTTACGTAGACAAAAAAGAGCATCCTATGATTGAAACCCACCAGAAGCAAGAGTGTGATATCAAACCAGTATTCAGAGTGGCCAATTCGTTGTGGGGAAAAGTGAGACAAGACTTCAACAAGGACCATTAACAAATGACAAGAACTAAGCGCATAACATTACCGGTACAATGGAGTCAAATTCTATAAATGCATTAGACCAAGATCTTAAACAATTAACATCCTATTACAGCTGTAAGATAGATACTAATAAAAATTCTCATTAGTCCAAGGAGTTGGGATGATGAAAGCATGGAAATAAGAATAAGAGCATACTGGGATTTCCGCATCATACATGATCACCGTTGCATAGACTGGAGGGTGTACTCCTCTGTAATTTGTACAAAGTTGGTTGTCTGAGCGTGGAGTGCCTTCAGTCAGTGAAATAGTAGATTTATACTGTCGTTATCATTGTGACACTTTTGTAGGGGATAGCTTTCAATTCAGTTGGCATTATTTTCCAACTGTAATTTGAGTGGAAATTCTTGTCACCTTCTTGATTGTAATTCCTGTGATTTAGAAATAAGCCATTTAACTCCCACTGAAATCTTGCACCTTTAGAAAATGTTTCATACTACTACTTTTTGGAAGTATGATCTTTTGGACTTCAGTTCTCTTTACGAGCTCATAAATGTTTGACTTCAAAAACTTTATAATTGAGTTCATGTTTAGTTTCGGATTACTGTTATTTTTGGTTCCATTCCTGGTCTTTAAATTCTTTCAATAACCACTATTTGCATCTTTTTGTATCTATTTAATGGTATTAGGTGCTATGGCCTGAGTGTGGTTGGCAACCTGTTTCTTTGACTGATTTGATTACTGGCGCCTCGGTCAAAAAGTTTTATAGAAAGGCAACTTTGTGCATCCATCCTGATAAGGTGCAACAAAAAGGTGCCACTCTTCAACAAAAATACATTGCTGAGAAGGTGTTCGATCTTCTTAAGGTAATTGTCTCATGATCTGAGCAATTTTTCAATTGTTATTTTCACAAGTTCATATTGTTCATTAAATTTTTACAGTCATTAAACCCCTTCTTTAACACTTGCTACTATTTTTTTGTTTGTTTGTTTTTTTGATAAGTAAGACAAATATATTAAAACAACAAAAAAAAAAATGCCACCCGCATAGAAGACGACCACTATATCAAAAAGATCCACAAAATCAAGAAGTTAATCTATCGAAAGATTGCACTCCTTGTTTTTCCAACGATACAAATGCCTAACTAAAACACTCCTAAGTTTGCTAATGGTGCTCCATATGCCTTTAAGATGACAGTGATACCTCTGGTCCCAGATAAGCCACATAACGCAAAACGGAATCGTTCACCAAATCTTTCTTCATCTCTTACTGTTCTTAACGTCATGCCAAAAAAGAACGAACTTTACCATTCTGGGAAGTATCCAAAACACTTTAAACCAAGCCAGAACGGAGAACTATATCTCCAAAGCCACCAGATACTGAAAAAGAAGATGGTCTACCGACTCCCCGTCCATCATGGATAAGCAACAGCTGCAACACCAATAACTAGGATATGTCACCTCCGATTAAATTGCTGATTGTTATGTGCCGCACGCCAAACAAAGAAGGCAACTTTGGACAGGGCGGTAGAACGACCTGACCTAGAAAGATCTTGATGATACCAAGCTCTCCAAATTCATCCTCCTTTGTGGGTGCGGCTGCCTGTATAAATAAGTCTTGCTACTATTGAATACGCAATTCAATGAAGTCTTCAAATTCAAAATGAAGTCTAGGATATCATGTATCTTGATTTCATGTCTCATTTTTGTTTAGTTTATGCTATTTATATGCTTCAAAATGCTATAGTCTCAGTATTTATTCAACTTGTTATGGCTTCTATTTATCAGCAGCTGGCAAAGATGTTGATGTTTTATTTTTTAGGATGAAAGCACAAAGTAATCCTGAGCTGTATATCTAGATCATTGCACCTCATTTTTTCCACCCCCTCTTTTTCTTTTGGTTGAATTTTCTTATACTATTTTGTTTCTCTTCTATGTAGTTATAATGTTGCTTCTAGATAGATTCTATAAACTCGTTAAAAACCTTTATACAATTGGGCTTTCTCTCATTTTAAGTTTCATGCAATAAAATAGGAGGCTTGGAACAAGTTTACTTCAGAAGAGCTCTTTTGAATTCGGTCACAATTCTTATGCTGCAATCAACTACACAAAAAGTGTACCGTTTATTAGGCGACAAACTTCGTGGCTGTTCCAGCAGACATATTTTGCGTCTCTGCTGTTACCGTCCATGGGTTTTTGCAGTATGTGGGTTGATAAAGTATACTTTTGTGCTGTCGGTGCCGATCTACCTGAATCGTAAAAAGAGTACACTGCTTATCCCGTAAATCGATGTCAATGCTGCCAATATACGAGTATATGGAAGTTGGAATAACTGGTCAGTTGTACGAGTAGTAGCATATTGTTGCCCATCACCATACATCTGTCTCAAATTTAATCACCCATCTCATCTTCATGAGGTAATTATTTCATCTCTATGATTCTTTTTTTTCTTTTTTCCCCCCTTTTTTCCCTTTCATTTATTTTGTTTGAGGTGCGGCTTCATCTGTTGGACGAATACTATACCAGTATGTTCATTTATATCAGAACATTAAAGGAGACTGTATTTTGTGTTGAGCTGAGAATTTTGTGTAACCACCTCATATTTACACACATATATATATATATGAATTCTAGATTTCAGGTTTTGGTTTGAGTTGCCAATTGAAAATCTCAATTTTGTTTATTTATCCTCTGTGTATTTTTGTAGTCTTTAACTTGGAAACAAAATAATTGGAATTTCTTCCAATTAAATTGATATTTGATGGTAGTGTAAATCGGCTAATAATCCATTGACTACTTGTAACCATGGTCAGCCCCATTATGAAAAAAAAAATATCTTGATAATTAGGGCATCTCTAACCCTCTCCCTATTTTCCTCTCATTTGCCATTTTGGCAAAAGAGATGGAATAGGGAACATGGCTCCAATGGCCTCACCATTTGGCTCGCTAGTTTAGTTTTCAGAAATCTTGCGCTCCATTTGTGGTGGGCAACCAATAAATTTGGGAAGCCTCCAAACAGTGAAATTGGTGGTAAGATTTGTTGGGTCGTTGGTTGGTTCGTCGACGATAAATTGCTGTGCATTTTGCTCTGCGTTTGGTGCTCTTATTCTTCCTCTGCATTTGGCGAGAAATTGCTAAAAGCATTGCGTTTGGTGCTTTTCTTCCTCTTTCGATTGCTGTGCATTTTGCTCTGCGTTTGGGTCGCTTATTTGTGGGAGCTCCTAGATTGGGAAATTTGTTTATAGTTTATATATATATAATATATATATATATGCAAAATAAGCGACCTAGAAGCTCCTAGATTGAGTTATATTATATATTAATTTTTTATAAAAAAAATATGATTCCCTAAAATAGGGAGTATAATTGGAGTTCTAAATAAGTTGGATAAATTCTGGAGAGCATGATTGGAGATGCCCTGGGAAAGTAGAGGCCTTTTGTTAAATTTTTCTTTTTAACTTTTTGGAGTCACTATTATAGTTTTCATGGATTTTAGTGTTGCTCGGTTTGTGTGTGGGGGCAACTAAGGATTCCACTCCAAAGAGTATGTCGTCATAAAAAAATTATTTATATAAAAAATTAAATTAATTTAAAAATTACAGCAGCATAATTAAATCACAATAATTGTAAAGAAATAAAACAATAGGTGTGATATTGAGATCTGATAGCTAGCTGAAAAGTTAATTGTTTGGTAAGTTTGTTTTTAAGTTTAATTTTTTAAAAATTAGTTGTTTGGAAAAAAATAAAAAAAAAAATTTGTTGTTCAAATTGAACAATATTAATCTTGTATGTTTTTAATTTAACTTTTAAATTTTTTTTAGCTAACAAAATTGGCTTTTGGTCAAGCGGACAAAACGCGTTTACCAATCAATTCCTAAGAGTAGACTGTTTATTTTTTTAGAATAATGTGATCCAATTATTTGGCTATTGATTTTCAATTAATTTGTTTTTAAATACATAATCAAAACACATTTGTAATCTTCTCTAGGAGTAAAACAATAGTTTTGCTTTAAAAAATTCTCTTTGTAATAACAACAAAAATGCATTTATATGTTCAAGAGAGAAGGTATGACCAAGGCAAGTAATGGCAAGTAATACATTTATATGGAATCCAAAAGAGAGAAGGTATGACCAAGGAGATGGATTATACTTTTCTACCCCTATATTCCATTTGAAACTTTTTTCGGCAAATAATAAAAAATAATAAATTATTAAACTACTCTTAAAGATTCCCACACCACGAGACCCCAACATCAATACCACCCTGCCGGAAAGAAAATGAAAATGGGATGATCGACACAATTGAAGGCTTCAGGCTTGTTTGGTTAAAAGATTATTATTATAGAATAATTAGTATATTCAAATTATTAGTACCTAGAGTATTAGTGCTTAAATTATTAGTATAATATTTTTTATACCGAAAGATGTTTAGTTGAGAACAAGATAATCTACGGATAAATAATACACGTTATTTGATTTGATATAATTTGAATGGAATTAAAATTTTTCAATTATAAAAATGATCAAAATAGTTCCACGACTAACCTACTCACTCCTTCCATAGGTTTAGAATAGTCCCCACAATGAAGAGTTTATTAAGTTAATTGGGGGAGTTTCTTAATCCCTCCAAATGGTTACCAAACACATCTATATATGGAACTATTAGTGAAATAGTCTAATTTTAAGTCCTAATCCCGCGACCAAATGAAGCCTTAGGAAATGAATCGCAAATCTAGAGCATAAATCAGGAATAAGAACCAAGTATATTAGGAACAAATCAAAGATCTAGGGCACTGCTGAGCTGGAAGAATTGAAGTTGGAATATTAGTCAAAGTTGTGGCGATCATGACAATAGCAGCTAATAACAGCAACAAACAGATGTCCCGTAAGTTGATTCTCTATAGAACAAATTCTAAAGAAAACCCAGAATAACTCCAGACAGAATCAAAGGAGTGACCAAGCAAATTTGCTTAGGGCTTCAAATGTGTTTCTACTGAATTGAAGAACACAGAAAGGGATAGGCTGTGTCCAGTTGAATAGGAGATGAGGCATATAAGATTGGTCAGTTCTTGCGGTGGATGGTGAGTTCTTAAAGGGGGAGATCGCTTGAGCTACCTCTTGATGACTTTCTTTGTTGATAATCTACCAGAAGAAATGGATGTAATTGGCTTTGACAAATTTTTAACGGCTTTGATCAAGTCCATGATGTGTGTTCACCCCAAAAAAAAACAAAAGATCTTTCTGTTTGGATTTGAAAGATAGAGCAATAAGGATGAGGCTTAAAAGGCAATTATTATCTAGACATTTTAAATAGGAGCAAAATAGGTATTCGTGATGATTTAATAGGTGAACTTACTACACTTCATCATTCCCGTAACGGCACCTTAACAGATAGAGAAATGGAGGAATCTAACACGGCAGACATAAGCACAGAGGAGATGACAATGTATTTTCAAAAACCTCAGGGGAGCCGTCGAGCATTTCAATTAACCTGAAGGTATGTCACTGTAATTTCAGTTACCCTGAAATAAAAGCAAAAAAATGATACAGAAAGAAAAGAAAAAAAATGAAAGAGGAAAATAAAGCAAGCAACTGAGATTACCAGGAAGCTTTTGTATGCTATCTACAATAATCATATGCATGCAAACCGAAAGAGACTATATTACAACTTCAAAAGAACCGCAACCCTCGCATTCAATGTACAGTGCAGTTAGATCAAATCTAGTCTTGATGCAGAACTTAGGTTTCAATCTGCATCCTCTATCAAGATGTTCTGCATGAGCTTTGGCCAGCTGATTCTGCAACAAATCCATAGTAACCTGATGTGCCAAAGTCATGGAAATAATCGGTCATTGAGGGCGTTTGTTAAAAATTATTTTTTATTTTTAGTTTTTAGCTCAAGGAAAAATCAAAAAATAGCTTAAAGCTTTTTGCTTGTAGCTTCTAATTCTGAATCAACAAATACAAATTCTTATGCTTGAAACTATGTACGCTTATAGTTGTTACGAATATTTGCAACTTACGCTTAAAGTTATAATCATATTTTTTCAGTTATAATCATATTTTTTCAGCTATAATCTAGAAGTTCATAATCCCGGGTCACTTCACAAAAGTTCCTCTTTGTGGGAGAAGTACTGCTTCCCTTTGGGACAGGATTTGCTACATCAAACACATTCTTCCGAGATTTCAGGAGAAAAAAGACAACAATTTTTGGTTTTGGGTACATCATTTCATTAGTACTTTTCTTTTCACAATACCCAAGAGGAAAAAGAATCATAACAGATGTTAAGAGATGGAAGTTAAAAAGCAATACCTCACTGCCTCTGCATAATTCAAATTCACAAAGAGTGCAATAAATCAGAAAGTATTTCTCCTGCAGTTGTCCTTGTTTGCAAACGGGGCACCAAATCACCTGGTGCTCCTAAGACCAACATAGGAATATAAAAGAATAAGACTATGGAAATTTTCTTTTATCGTGTAAAATGGTTCGGATAAGATTTGGCAGCAAGTAAAAGTTACATTATAACTTCAAACCGTCCAATAGATTATAATGGGAGGTCAAGAAACATAAAGCAATACAATGACTCAGCTAACATACAAATTAAGGAAACACCACACAGATGCAAACTATTTACACAACATCAGTGACAAGGCAAAAGAAAGCCACTAGAATGGTCCTATTACTTGACGTTACAGTGAGCATGAGGCTTATTCCCTAGTTGAATGTCTTAACAATCTTATAATCCAATCTTGCCTTCATTGAGCTTGGATGGTTCATTGGGGAGGGCGGGTGTCATACCCCTAGCAATGTTCTCATGGCATTTAATAATTGAAGAACTTGGTGGGTGGGTGACTCAGTGGGGTGCGGTAATTCTATTCTATTATTTATTTATTTATTTTGAGGAACCCCTCAACGCAATTGCATGGGACCCCTCCCTAGGAGATAAACCTCCAGATACTTGCAATCACCCACAAATCACAAGTATCGGCAGTTAAGCTAGAATGCTTCCAGCTGGAGTCAAACACAAAACCTCCAGGCTTACAACTGGTCCTAGTTACAATTTTAAACGGTTGAACTGCTCTGACTATGAGAAAATGCTAGGATGAATTTAAATCGGTGTGAACACCGTACCCAAGGAGAGGTCTCTATGCTTCTTAGCTATTAAGATAAAATTCTAAAGCAGCAATACCACAATGCAGATATCCAACTGAAAGAATTATTGTTGTATTTCAAGATAACCATGCACACATACCTAAACATATCTTTGATTCCAGGGGGAACATCTTCATATGTAAAAATTTCATGGTAATGGGTATCGTACCTGCTCATCATTCAACTTCATATGCTCATAAACTACACGAGCCAAGTACTCATCTTCTTCATCTTCCCATGTTTTTATATAGATTCCTTGTTCTGCAAGGAGCAAAAGTAAACACATAATTTCCGAAAAGTGATTTGACCAAATAAAGCCCCCCAAGAAAAATAAAAGAAAAGGGAATAAGTGTTAAGGATTTACAGATATAAATTTAATGACTAGGTTGATTGATTAGTTTCCCCGATTGTGTAACAATTAAGAAACTGATACAACATTTGGTAAACCACCTCAACCATAAAGAAAAGTTACATGAAGTTGCAGGAGAAAGAGATAGTCCAATGCAACTGCAAATGTGGGGGAAAAAAAATCCCCTAATATCTGATTTAGAGTGACAAATTCTCCATTACGAATTCACGATATTTTGGGGACTGCAGTATGCTAACGAAATCCATCTAGACCTACCAGCGGAAAATTGAACTGGAACCCTTCAGAAAGGAGCAACCTTGATTTACCTTGTGTAGTTGGTTCTGTTTGAAGATCCTCGTAAAAAATCCTTTGCATTTCTAATAATATCTCCTCACATTCACCTTCATAAGCTGTATGAAGACCATCATATTCCCATAATGGATCGTCTACTTCAGGTGCAGAAGTTAAGATTCCAAAATTTTCATCCATGGATATGTCTTTAATCTTTTCAAACTCATCATCAACTATGTCCTGGAAAGTTGATTTGATGAACTCCTGCATTCAGAAAATTGTTAAATTGGGTACGCAAATCAACTGTTTTATCTGGATAACAGCATGAATGTACTCACCAAAAAGGAGTAACAAAGTGAAAATAGGAACATAATTAGATGATAAGTAAAATACTACTCGGTGTTCAAGTCCGAATAATCAAGAGTATCAAACAACTCCAAATACCATACAAAAAGCTATATCTCACAGAAGTAATTCTTATAAGAAACCGTAACTATAGAAAACTTAACAGTGTGTTCATCTGCAGAATGGTGAAAAGTTGGCTGAAATTTTTCCGCTGAAAGATAAGAACTAGGCATGAAATCACTCCCTTTCCTCTCTTTTAATGAATAGCAGCTTCTTTTTATCGTGAGAGAAAGTGTTGGGAACCGTGTCACCACATGTAAAGATCTTACAAAATTCTAAATTATCAATGATTTATTGCATACAAGTAAAAAAGGCATATCTGTACGAAATTATCACAAGGACCATTGAAACGAGCAGAGGGGCATAATTTTCGGGACATAGCAATCACTTGACCTATGAAACAATCACAATGAAAACCTCTGCTTTCTTACCTTCATACATATAAAAGGCATCACTACTTGCCAATAACTAAAACTTGAACTATCCAACAATCAATACCTCCATACTTGTTTGCTTCAGTTCTTTAGGTTTTTTTTGTTTTTTGTTTTTTGTTTTTATCAAGGCATACTATCACAAGTATATATGTGGTGGGACAAAACAACTGAAAGATGGGAAAACAACCATATTGTTGAGATTTTGATCTTTATCCTTGGGTAACCTCCTCAATTTCCAAAGCAAGCGAGCTCGATCCTCTTGAACCCTTTTGTAGCAATTCTCTCTAAGCTACGCTTCAAATGAAAAATACATAAAATTCACGAACATCCCAACATCAAAGATAACCTAAAATCAGAAATCGCAAACTTGAAATTCAGATAACAAGACTCAATAAATTGGAAGAAAAAACAGTTTAAAATTGGACGAAAATGGGATTGAGACTCAACCTGAAGAAATGAAATTACGAGAAACCATAAACCGAAACAAGGCTCAAATCATGTGATACATAGATAAGCTTATACCTTGTCTTTCCAATTGGAATAATTGTTGAAACACTTAGGGTTTTTGAGAGAAGGTCGTCTAGG
>JAULJZ010000002.1:3646716-3674064 GCA_032270985.1 Heliamphora pulchella | reverse complement strand
TGACCTGGAGGTCACGGGTTCGAGGCGTGGAAATAGCCTCTTGCGAATGCAAGGTAAGGTTGCGTACTATAGACCTATCGTGGTCTGCTCCTCTCCTCGGACCCCATATACGCGGGAGCTTAGTGCACTGGGTTGCCCATTTAATGTTAAGAAACATGAGAAACAATACTTATCAAAATAAATAAATAATTAAATATAGAGGAGCACTAATTGATTCACATTTTAGTATATGAGACCATCTTTCGTGTGAAATGCACTATAGTTTGGTAATTTTGTGGCTATTCACATGGTTGTAGACCTGTTTTGGGCGATGATATGGTAAACATGAGGATTCTGAAGTATGAACCTCGAATCAGTTTTCTTGATTGGCTATGGAAGATGAAGATTTCCTTCTCAAACTCTTGGAGTACATGAAATATGCCCAAGCATTGGATCTCCATGCCTATGGTGACAATATCGGTTTCATGTCGCACTAATGTCTAATCATATGTGCAGCAATTCCTGATAGATAGTCCACTTCATATTAGGGCAGATAGTGATGTTATATAGGGTTGATTGTGTGTAACTTGTCATTACTGACTAAGTTTCTATTATGTTTCTTTTGATTTTTGTGATCTGTCATTTCACTAATTCATTTTTCTGGGGTCATGTTTGGGCAACTCGCCATATATCTATAAAGAGACAACAATGCAGTGGTTTATTCTTTTTCAATGAACTGTTACACATATTCTATCTACTCCGGATATGTAACTACAAGAATGCTGCTCAACATGTTGAGGCACTGGATGCTGCCATGAAGGCTGACATGCAGCAGATGCAGCATGCCCGGGAGCTGACTAAGGAGCTTAATGCATTAAATGTCAGTCTCTCTCGGCCTGATCTACACTATAGAGATAGATCAGCACTTTCTGAGAAACAAGCTCAGCTTGAAGAACAGATCAGCAGTATTACCGGACTCAGCTCAGCAGGCAAAGAATCATTGGAACCAGCACATTTTGGAAATATGAAACGGGCCTGGGGAGATAAACTTGAGTTGGCGCCAGCTCCTATTGATGGGGAGTGGCTCCCAAAAAGCGCTGTCTACGCACTTGTTGATCTTATGGTTGTCATTTTTGGGCGTCCAAAAGGTCTTTTTAAAGATTGTGGAAAGCGGATTCAATCTGGTCTGCAAACCATCCAAGGTGAGTTTCTTAAATTAAGAGATAATAATATTCTTTATTTGCAACCAGTTTCTAGCACTTTATGTTAAATGCTAATCCTGACATTAGTAGCATCTCTTGCTTTTGTTATGTTGAATCCCTCGCCCATGCTAAGCCAGGCAAAACCTCCTGATTTATGGCCATAAAGTGATGGGATTGAAATAATTTCTTTTGTTCTATTTCCCGTTTTTCATTTTCAATTGTAAGCGAGCCCATGCTGGTGAGTCCAGTCTCACTGTTCTCTTGTGCTTTTACGTTCCAAATTACTCCCATTGTCGCATTTTTCAGTAAAATGCGCAATAACAAATAATGCAATTACGAAACAAACTGAAAGATCTGAAAGATGTGAAATGGTTACTAGTACTTTTACTCAATAATGGTGATTCTACTAAAATGTTTGAGCATGAGGCACGAGAGACCGTCCAAATATTGCCACTGGATGGGGACATGCGTAATTGCCTGTTAATTGTATGCAATTTTTCATGTTCATGGTAAGAAGCTCTAGCTATTGTGTCAGACGGTATGACCCAAATTTTTGACTGTCATGGACACTTTTTTGATCATATTAGAGGCAGATACAGATGAAGGCTAGCTATTTGTTTTTGATTGATGTCCAAACACCTGACAATTTTGTTCCTGGGGTGTGTCCTCAAGTATATTAACTAAAAGGGTGTCAAGGATAGGCATTCTTATGCAAGAGCAAGACAAGAAGTTGCAGTGTAGCATCCATAATCCATTGCTGAGTTAAACTTTATCATGGAAAAATTAAGACTGCAGATTATAAATACCAAAAAGAACTGTCTGGACCAAGAGGTGGAGCCATCAGTAATATGGTATATCTATTGTGTGTGACGTGGGGTCCAGTGGGTGTGTGTGACGTGGGGTCCAGTGGGTATATGTAAGCAGACTGGCCTTGGATACCTTTGACCTGCGAAGTCTCTGGTCCCTTCTTATCTTTCTATAGGCCCCGTTTGGGTAAATGGATTATTGGCTTATTTGGCTTATAAGTAGCCAAATAAGCAACTTCGTTTGACTTGCCAAATAAACACGATTTAAGCCAATAAAAAAATAAGCTAATAAGCCAAAAAAAGCCAAAATTAGGCAAAAAATAAGCCAAATAAGCCAAAATAAGCAAATAAGCAAATAAGCAAGTGTTCTCCCAAACGAAACAAATAAGCAAATAAGTAAATTTAGCCAAACAAAGTTGTTTATTCATGTTTTTGCTTATTTGCCAAAAAGCAAGTTATCCAAACGGGGCCATATGTCAACTTTGTTGAAGAAAATCTTAGGTAGTTATATCCTTAGTGAGGTTGAAGGGAGGGCCTTGGTGAAGTGGATGGGCCTTGGATACCTTTGGCCTGGGAGGTCTCTGGTCCCTTCATATCTTTCTATATGTTAATTATGTTGAAGAAAATCTAGGGTAATTATATCCTTAATGAAGTGGTAAGCTTGCTCCATTGTGATTTGGGCATTATGGGCTTGAATCACGAAAACCACCTCTCTGCATGCAGCGGTAAGGTTGCACTAATGGGCAACGAGAAGGCATTGGATGAAAGATATTTCAAGTTTAGGAATTTAGTAATTTTAATAATACTTTGATTTTATTAGAATCTTTAAATTTGGAAGCTAGTGGTGGGGTCGCCAGGGTAGTGGCCACGAGTGAAAGTGACGGCAAGTGAAGGCGGCGGTGGCGCTAGGCAACAAAAGCGCGTGATGGTGGTGGTAGCGCATTTGTGGGTGAAAGACTTAGGTGATGGTGGCTGGTGCTGATTACTGGTGGTGGAGGAGGTGGTAGTGAACTGTGGCTGGGCCGAACCTGGCTCTGATACCAATTGATGCCGGACGGTCGGCGATTAAAAGAACTAAACAACTAGAGATAGAAAATAAATTCTAAAACTAACAATCCTAACTTAAAAACTCAATTTTTATTGATTTAAAGTTTGCCAAATCCCATTACATAATGACCTATTTATAGGCATTTAAGAAAAATCCTAATTTAATGCTACTAAAAATAAAAGATCACAATCCTAGAAAATACTTATTAAAGTTACTAAAATAAAAGATTATAAATCAGGAAAATTCTAATTGAAGCTGCCAAATTTAAAGATTCCAATAAAATCAAAGTATTACTAAAATTACTAAATTTCTAAACTTGAAATATCTTTCATCTAATGCTACTAATTTGAAGATTATAAGAGAGTATTATTCAAATCTTTATGTACTCCTTACGGAGCAACATGGAGGCCCTTGAGAAATCAATGCTACTAATTTGTAGGCAATAATTGTTTGGCAACAATCTCATTCAACATAACTTCAATGTATGTGAATGTTTTATAGAGTTTAAAAATATATTAAATTGACCGACACTAGTAGGGACTTATTTAATGTTTGCTAATTACTTTTTTCTTAAATTATGAGAAGAAATTCAAAATGAGATGTTGTCCTCTTATACTGATTTAGAAGATGTATATAAAGATGCTTTAGCGGTTGAAGAATATTTGAAAGAAAGATTTCACCTTTATAAGTCAACTGATTGCAAAATGCCTCAAGAGGTTACCCAATCCATGGTTGTTGTGTCTTCTAGCAACTCCATCCATGATAAAACTCCACAGTTTAAGGTTTCTAATAGTGTTGTTTAGTCTTCTCCCCAATCCATTGATCTTATTGCTTTGCATGTTCCTCCACCTAAGAATACTAGTACCATAGATGATATTCTTATCTATCTTCAATATTAGGGCCTTATTGTTACTTTAGTGTCCCAGATTTTTAGCACACTCAAGCATTCATGTTGTTATCTGCTGGACATGTTTTAGCCATTCTTGAATATGGATCATGAGCAAATTTTACTAATTTTTCTTTGTATTTAAATATTGGCCCAATATTTACATGGAGGATATGGTACTTGATTAAGGCACTACAGAGCCTCTTGTTTTTCTTAATGGTGTTAACGCAGGCATGGCTACATTCTCCTTTTTTGCTCCGGTGTATCCCTCAATTCAATCCTTTTATGGAGTTTCTTTGTACCATTTTATAGACGGAGTTTTTTACTGCTCTCATGCTATCATAGTTAAAGAGTTGCTTCGCTAACAAGAATTTCATTTCATGAAATATTTTTTTCTTCATAACTCTCCAGATGAGAGTTTTTCTGAGCCGGGGAGAAATGATGGGGAACGAGAAGGCATTGGATGAAAGATATTTTAAGTTTAGAAATTTAGTAATTTAGTAATTTTAGTAATATTTTGATTTTATTGAAATCTTTAAATTTGGCAGCTTCAATTAGAATATTCCTGATTTGTAATCTTTTATTTTAGCAACTTTAATTAGGATTTTCTAGAATTGTGATATTTTATTTTTAGTAGCATTAAATTAGGGTTTTTCTTAAATGCCTATAAATAGGTGATTATGTAATGGGATTTGGCAGACTTTGAATGAATAAAAGTTGAGTTTTTAAGTTAAGATTATTAGTTTTAGAATTTATTTTCTGTTCTCTAATTGTTTAGTTCTTTTAATCGCGGGCCGTTCGGAATCATGCACCCATTCTACCCTTTGCACCCATCATATCCTTAATGCTATTACATTACTCCTAAAAAAGGCATGCATTTCATCTTCATTCTTGGGGAAGGCATGTCTTGAGTGAGGCCATTTTCCATTCCAAGCTATTTGATGACTAGCGGACAGGTTCAAAAAGCTTACCATTTTTTCCCTGATTGGCATAAGAGCGCCTCTTGCAGGAAATATTTTATACTCCTTTGGGAAGAAAAGTTTAGACGATCTTGCCCCTTTACCTATGGTAACCTTTTCCTCTCTGTTAATATAGTTCGTTGCTTATCAAAAGAAAAGAAAAATATAGACGAAACCTTAGGATGCAGACGCGCTGAAAGTGGGGGAAAACTAGGCTTATAGAGGCCAAAAGTATTAATGCTATCGATTATTTGTGCTTATACATGCAACAATCAGAAGATATTTCACGGCAGAAATCATAGATTCTGGCCTGCTTTTGTTTATAATCATTAATATCATCATCACCTTCTTCTTCTTCTTCTTTTTTCTTTTTGATTTTTTTTCCTTTTCTGATAAGTGCATTATCCTCTTCCTATGTCATTGCAAAGTCAACTTGCAAACTGTTTATTGAGATATGAACCGTAAACTTTAGGGCATTTAGTAGAGTTGAGAAGCACCGAATGTAAACGTTCATTTTTGGTGAACTTCTGCATATTGCAGTGAAATTCTGGCATAGCAAAGGGTGTAGGTTGACCGCTTTAAAATATTGATTTTTAGTAATGTGAAATGCTCAAAAGGTTTCATCTTAAAGGTGCAGCTATGATTCACCTTCAGGCTTTAATAACATGCACAAATTCAATACCTGAACAATGTTGTCACGTGCAGATGAGCTGGTGAAGCTCGGAATCAAGGATGGTGTGAGAGGTGAGTCTTCATATTCTTAAATATTATTAACAGAAAGTATGCTTCATGTTTCTGCATTGTTTCAATTTCGAATTTAGGTTTTTAAAGAAAGTTGATTCATTAATCTCGAATTAGTTCTCTTTGGAGTGGCCAAACGATATTTTTAATTACATCCATTTTATCAGCTTTTTTATTAACGGTGCTAACGAGCTTTAGGAATTGTTCTGTTGAGCAGAAGTGGATTTGCAGCATTCTGCCATTTGGATGGCTGGTGTATATTTGATGCTTCTGATGCAATTCCTTGAAAATAAAATAGCAGTGGATCTCACACGATCTGAATTTGTTGAAGCACAGGAGGTGGGTAATATGACTCCATTTTTTTGTAGTAACTGTATGTGCAGGATGTCCTTGTTCATGTTGATGAGATCATTATTGGAAAGAATAGCTGCCTTAATATTTCCATCTGATTAATGGAGTCGAAGACTGAAAACGTGTACTCAAGTTCTTGGTTTTATCTTTGAGCCTCATTTCTTGTAATCCATTTGCCTTGGAGAGTTGATGAGTTCGTTGCAAATGGCTTATTTAAGTCTTTTGGGAGTATTATGGCTCTTTTTTGTTTTTATTGTACTTCGAGATGTGGATCTGAAACTCATTGTGAGGATAATTGTCACTCCTTCGGACACATTTTGAGAGAAATTGAATAGTACACAAAATTTGTTGATTATGTCATGTGTAGGTGGTACTTTGGTGCTTAAAAGTTAAGATATGTTGTCATAGATAGGACAATAATCAAATCGTGAATCAAAATCCTAGTTTTGTGATTCATGAATTGACTTGAATCAATAATTGTAAGATTTGGCATTATCTATAAAGAGGATATTTAAACACTTCATATATATGAAATAAAATAAATCAATTGATACAATAAAGACATGATTACATAATTTAATTGAAAAGATATCTACCTTCGTTCCAAGATATTTTGATTCAAATCTAACGAACCATAATATTCCTTAAAAATCATTATATATTCTCTTTTGGAATTCAAAAAGTGGATCAAGAAATCAAAAAAGAATTTAAAAAGAAAAGAGAGATTAAATATAAAATACTTTAAAACATGTCTTGCACGCTTATTGCTAATAAAGAAAAGTTTAGAGAAGTTGTGAAACCCTTTGAGTCCAATGTTCCAACTCATATTATCTTAAACTATGTTTGTTTCACTAAAATTACAATAAGAAATTTATAGTTAGTGATACTTCAATCTTTCACATACCAATTGGTCTTTGGCCTAGTGGTGTGGGAATTACCTTTTCAAATAGAAGATAGGGAGATCGAGCCTTCTCAAGTGCAAGGAGTGGGAGTGGGTGTGTATATTTGCCGATAAAAAAATGTGTTTTGATATTTTTTATGTGGAAGAGAAATAAGAAACGAAGTTAAGAATTTATTGGATCTTTTCTTATTAAATACTCTAATCACTGAATGAGCAACAAATTATGTATGTTTATTTTTTATTTTCACACTAAGCATATTATGTCTTATTAAGGTAGGGGGTTCAGAACTTGTTGAATCTAATAATTTTAAGAATCACATGAATCTTAAATCGTGAATCGTAAGATTCATCTCAATTCTATCACAAAATAAATTCACTCATAGATTCATATTGATTTATGTATGAATCATAAACTAAATTGTGAACCCGAATTACTTGAAATAGTATGACAGATTGGACATAAAGATACTGATAACTACGAAAAAGATTATATGATGAAGTTTTGGCGCATCCCAAATTAATGGAGATTTACCATGATGAAGATGATTCCCACAAGAAACTATGTATATTGAATTAGTTTGACCAAGGAGAGGAGAAAGCAGTAGAGACCAGAGTAAAATGTGGCGGAACAACTGAAAAAGATCCCCTGGCAGATCTCAATTGTTGATCTATTGAGAACCTCGAAACATTACCAACAGCAAATGATTGAGATTCTACAAAAGGCCCATGTAGAAGACTATATCCTTCCTGATAGGCTGGCCGACTTGGTCGGACAAATCATGGCGCCTAGGGTGAAAAATTTCTCCGATAGTCCGATGATGAGATCCACGCCGATGGGATAACCCACACGCACTCGCTTTCTATTTTGGTGTCTTTGTCAATTGTTAAAGCTTTATCATTTATCTTCATTATATTTTGTACCATTTATTTTTGGTTTGTCCATGCTTATCAAACTCCATTTGTAAGAATTTTTTTGTGTGATAGTAGTAGAATGCAGATTTTAGTGGGCTAACCATTGATGCGGTCTAGATGATGTGAGACTACAAAAAGATGATTAATACTAAGCAAGTAGTCTTGTTGGAAGTCTTCGATTTATTATAGACATAGTTTTATTTTAAGAGGACTTCTAGAGATTTATGCCATTGAAATTTGTTTGTTACTAGGTTGCTATTTTAAGTAGGCTTACTTTTAGAGGATATCTACATGTTTTAAATTGGCCTCATTGACGTAAAGCAAATTAAATTTTACATTTTGAAGAGATAAGTAACATTCAGGTTTAGTTCGCAGAGGTTGCGCTCTCTCTCTCTCTCTCTCTCTCTCGCCACCCGACATTATGGTAGGGGTGGCGAAGGGGCTGTATTGGTTGTTGGGAGGAGGTTGATGGAGCATGTCTCACAAGCGCCATGGTGGGAATGGTACCAGAGGATGTAACTGGAGTGTCAGATGTGTCAGAACTAGGCTGTCAGATGTCAGATGATATTCACGTAGGAAAACATTTAAGGGCATATTCCAGGTCTGCCTGTGAATGGGTCATGCAACGATGCTCTCCAATTAGGCCAATTCCAAGCTTCTTGATTTTATGGTTAAGTGGGCTTGAAGAAGCATTTGTTGGGTGAAAAGGTAAATGGCTAACTGGTTGTTTGGCTAGATTGAGGAGCCGGACCTCCAGCTATGGATCTGGTTATTGGCCTATCTAATGGCATAAGGAGTGTTAGAACTTCAAGAAGCGTCGATGAGTTTAGGAGGGCTTACTGTCCGATGGGCTTGAACGTCCATTCAAGGGGACCAAACTTTGCTTCCGATTCTTTTCAAGTTGTGAGCAACTTCAAGAATTCTACGCCCGGTGGGGCTATGAAATATGTCTTGTTCAGTCACCGATTGGTAAGATGTATAAAATCCCTTCTTAGCTCAGTGTCAGGCAGAGGCATTTGAGGCTGGTTCTAGCTGGGTGGGTGAGGCAGTTTCAGAGGCATGATTTGATTCCTCTAGCATTGATGTTAGGTAATCTTCTTGCTGTGGAAGCTCTTAGACTGTGTTAGCAATAGGGTTGTGCAAAATACCTGCTAATGTATCAACCTGCGTTGACCCGCGCATACCTTTCAGTTTGAGAGGGTTAGTAGGGCTGGGTAATTATGCAATTTAAAGACTTTTAACCTCCCCAAGAAGCAAACTGATCTGCCATGCCGGCTACTTTTTGTACACTCATGAATGAGGTGTTTTATAAGTATCCTGATAAGTTTGTGGTGGTGTATCTTGACGACATTGTTGTATATGGATATGGCTCCACGTTGAAGGAACTTACATGCATACTAAATTACTAATCATGCACATTTCCCTAACCCTATTCGCCAATTAGAACCCTCCCACCCAATTCAATTCATTGGCCTAATCTAACCCTTTTCTCTGCTCTGCCGCCACCCCCATCTCCCTGGCCCAACAACCAATCAAGTATCATGCTATTTGAACAGAACTCTCTCTCAATGGACCATTCTTTGCTACTCAGATCTCTCTCTTTCCCCCCCCCTCTCTCTGTCTCTCTCAATCGAACCAGTTATGACTATCTCTCAGATCTCACTATCCTGAAATTGCTTTCCCGTCTGCACCTCCCCTCCCCTTCCCTCATTCCCCCGAATGTTCATATCTTGTTGGATCTATTTATGTATAGTGTGGTGTCAGGTCTGGTTCATCTCTTGTTGGATCTATTAGTTTTCTTTCATAGAGATTTGAGTAAAGAAGTGTAGGATTTCGGGTAGCTTTTTTCTTTTTTGTCATCGGCTGGAATCCCTTTGGTGCCCATCTTGTTTTACTTATAAAAAAAAAAACAAAAAAACAAAAAAAACGTAAGAGATGCGGCGGTTCATTCTCATGGAATCTTGAAGTTCTTCCATGTTAAAGTTGACATTCTTCCAATTGTTTATGTTGGTAACTGTTTAGTGATCTGTCATTCATATAGATACACTTTCAGCTCTATGCCTCTATATATGGTTCATCAAGTAGAAACAATAAACATGATCTGTATGTTTGCAGGCTTTGGTGCAGATGAGAAATTGGTTCATTCGCTTTCCAACAATTCTACAGGCTTGTGAGAGCATTATTGAGATGCTCAGAGGGCAGTATGCTCATGCTGTTGGCTGTTATAGCGAAGCTGCTTTTCATTTTATTGAAGCAGGAAAAGTATGTTGTTAATAAGTACCCTTAGCTTAAAAAAGAATATTCACAAGCTAAGTGCAGTTGCATAATGTTTAACTCATGGTTTTGCCTCACTATGTCATCACGCTCTGGTGCCAGCTCATCTTGTTACTAAGGCTTTGTATCTTGGATTTGTCAAGGGAAATAGGATTACTTACATTTTTCATGGAAACTGCACAGTGAAATGAGTTTTTTTTTTTTTGACAATATCTATTCATTTCTCCTCATTGTCCTAACCCAAATCCAAAAGGAGAAAATTTTGCTTCTACTTTTGTGTTTGTGTTTGCATTATTTTTATTTATCTTGTTTTTATCCTTGAACTGAAGACATTCTGTATGAGTAATAGCTCTATCACTTTTGATATTTATATGGAGTTTAAACTGGCTGTATTCTGTTTATTTTTACATTTAGCTGACTCAAAGCAAATCAATGCAAGCTATGTGCCAAGTTTATGCAGCTGTCTCTTACATTTGCATTGGTGGTCCAGAATCTTCTTCACAGGTGAAATCATTTCCTATTATTGAATTTTTTTTATCGCATGGTAGGAATTTTTATAGTTGTAAGTATTATTTAATTTTTTTTGTCTTCTCCCTTTTGTTTACAGGTGGCATTCCTTTTTGCCCTTTATAAAATTTTACTAAAAAAGTCTTACTTGAACAGTACTTTTTCAATGCAGGCTCTTGATTTGATTGGACCGGTTCACCGAATGATGGATTCTTTTGTTGGGGTGCGAGAGAAAACCAGTGTCCTCTTTGCTTATGGATTTCTGTTAATGAGGCAACAAAATCTACAAGAAGCCCGGTAGAATATTTTGACTTTCAGTAACCTTGTTTCTGAATAGGGAAGATATTTTAGTTACTTCAGGACCTTCCATTGCCTTTATGTGAAATTAACCCATTGTGTTTCCCATACCATTGAATCTGTTAACTTCTCCTCACAGTGTTTCATACAAGATCACAAAGTTACATACTTCTATCCTAGGAGAAGGCATGGTCCAGCCTTCTCCTGGAACATGGCTTAGTGGCAGGACCATGCCTTATTGTGCCTTGGTGGTTTCTACATGCGCGGATGAGTTGCAAATAGCATGACAAAAAAGTTGTTTTAGTGTGACTAGCACAAGAACACTGGATTCACTAGATTGTGGTCCATGACTCCAAGGCGATGTTGACATCAGGCACCATTTGTGCTTGATAAAAACTGCATGACATTATCGCTACGCATTGGGAAATGTTGTCAGTAGTCTTCTTGCATCAGATCAGTGAGAATCTAATATGTATTTATTGTTGTAGTATAGACCTCTTGAGATGTCTTGGTACTTTTTTTCTTATTGTTGGGGAGGAATCACAATACCACAACCACACGAATCACGCACGATCTGACACAAGAAAGAAGCGAACAAGAAACAAGCACAAGAACACGACACAAAAATTTTATGTGACTTGACAAATCGTGCCTGCGTCCATGGGCACACACTCTTTTTCTATTTTTTTTGGGAGAATACAAAAATAATTATCAAGGATAAAGCTACGAGAGAAACAACAAAAGATACACAGATGGCCGCAACCCTTATAGGTTTTATAAAGTTGTCCTGTAACAGAATGATCGATCAGTCCATTGACTCGTCTTAGGCAACTTACACTGTTTTTACAAACTGATCGATCCGTCTGGGTTTCAAGTGGATTTTTTTCACTTTTAACAATTTTCCACTTAAAGTAAACCTGCTCCAAGTCTTTCGATACCCGAAAACTGCCGTCGCCTCAAAACCGAACAAGGAAACCAGATTGAGCCTTCTCTCGTCTTCTAAGTTTGAAGACCGACCGAAGCTAAACAACTCTTCAGCTTCTTCATCGTCATCACTTTCGTGAACATGTCTGTAGAGTTCTTTGTATGAATCTTCTCCAAACTAAGCTATCCACCCTCCAGCATCGACTGTATAAAGTGGTATTTTATGTCAATATGCTTTGTTCTCGGATGAAATGATGAATTTTTTGTCAAGTGAATGACATTATAATTGTCGCTGAATAACCAACAACTGTTCTGCTCTTTATCCAACTCTTTCACGAGACCAGAGACCTTTCAACCATATTAGTTTCTTACACGCCTCCGTGGTTGCAACATACCTGGTGGTACTCTTTCTGCTGTTAATGTCCTTTGCTAGGTCTGAATCCACAAAATTTTGCAACTGAATTTCCAAGCTATCATAACACAAATTCGTGTTAGTAGAATCTCTGAGATACTGCATAATCCACTTGACGACTTTCCAATGCTCCTCGCTTAGATTTTCCATAAATCTACTGACAACTCCACTGTATGGGCAATGTCTGGCTTGGTACAGGTCATAGTATACATAAGGCTGCCTACGACTGACACGTATGCCACCTTAGCCATGTGACTCTTCTCTTTCTCTGTGACAACTCTCTGCTCCTTTGAAAGTCTGACATGACTTGCCGAAGGTTTGCTATCAAGCTTAGTATCTTCTATGTTGAACACTGCAGGACCTTTTCAACATACTTTGATTGTGAAAGGTTCAGCTTCCCTGCTCTTTCCGCTAATTCTCATGCTAAGGATACGCTTTGTAGCTCTTGAATGCTTCATAGAAAATTCCCTTGACAACTGTGCCTTGAGATTAAAAATCTAATCCATGCTTGATCCTGCAATCAGCATTCATCTACACACAAGAGGAGTATAATATATGATGTAACAAACTGTTTTATATAGCAACAACGATCTCAATGACATCTACTAAATCCCATATCTGTCATAAATGTATCAAACCTTTTGTACTACTGTCTGGGCGTCTGTTTAAATTCATACAGACATCTCTTTAGTTTGCAGCTTATCTCCTCTTTCCCTTTAATTGAGTAATCATGTGGCTGGTGCATGTAGATCTTCTTTTCTAAACCCCTATGAATGAATGCTACCTTAACACCTTGCTGCTCAAGATGTAAGTCTTCTGCAGCCACGATACTCAACATTGCTCTGATGGTAGAAATTTTCGCTGCCGGTAAAAATATTTTTGTGCAGTTGATCCTTGGATTTTGCTGAAATCTATTGACTACTAACCTTGTCTTGTACCGCTTGTTTCCATCAGATTCTTCCTTCAGCCTGTAAATCTACTTGTTCTGAAGTTTTGACTTTTTTTTGGGCAACTGTATCAAGTCCCAAGTATATTTTGATGAGAGCGAGTCCATCTCATCATTCATGGCATGCTGTTACTCCTCATTTGCCCCAACCTGCAATGTTTCTTCAAAGCATTCTGGCTCATCACTATCAATCAATAACAAGTAATGCAATGAAGGTGAATAATGAACTGTAAGCCTACTGAATATGGTAGATCTTCTGGGAATGGGAGTATGTGGTTCTTCCTGTGGAGCAGGCTGTGTGTTCTCATCTTGAGATTTCAAGACTATGTTAAATGGCCCCTCAAACTCAACATAGTCTGATTTATCTATGGTTTTACCTTTTTGATCCTATCATTTTTTTGAACAAAACAGACTCATTAAACGCTATGTCCATACTCCTAATATTCTTTCTACATTCGGGATGCAATAACCAATACCCGTAGTTATTAGTACCATAGTCACAAAAAATGCACTTATGAGATTTTAGGTCAAGCTTACCCCCATTCTCTGGCTCAATACGAACATGGGTTGTACAACAGAAAATACATAAATGAGAAAATTTTACCTCTTTTTCAGTCCATACTTCCTCGGGTAATCCATAGTTCAAAGCAACTAAAGGCCCTCTGTTGATCAAATACACTATTGTGTTCACCGCGTCTGCTTCGAACTGCTTTGGCAACCTTGCATGAATCCTCATGCTTCTAGCACCCTCTAGGATGATTTTATTCATGTTCTTTGCCATTTCGTTCTGCCATGTCTTTATTGGAATGGTCTTCAACCTTCTGAGCCCATCAGCTACACAATAAGTCTCAAACTCATAACTGCAGTACTTGCTGTCATTATTAGACTTCATACATTTTAGCTTCGAACCTGTTTCATTCTCAATTAGAGCCTTCTAGTTCTTAAATACGTCAAACACGTCAGATTTATTCTTACAGAAGTAAACCCACAAATTTCAGATAGCATCATCAATGAAAGTAATAAAATACTAGTGAGCCATCAAGAGAAGGCACTTGAGATGGTTCCCATGCATCAATGAACCAACTCCAGCCGTTTTGATTTTGGAGTCGTTGCTTCTTTTGTAAAGCTGACTTTCCTTTGTTTTCCAAAGACACAGTCTTCGCAGAAGTCTAAATCAACCGACTCAATCCCCGGTAGCTTTCCTTTTTAAACCATTATTTTCATACGCTGCTCATTCATGTGACCAAGTTTCCTGTGCCACGTATTGACATCGACCTCAAATGTTGTTACCGGTATTTTTCTCTTAGAACCTGAGGATACAAAGTACGCTCCTTTTTTGCCAGGGCCAAAACCAATAATCATTTGCGCATCTTCCAAAAATCTCCTTCAAACGATGTCACAATCCTAGATTTTGCCAGTTGATCCACAGAGATTAAATTTCTTGTTAGACTAAGCACGTTGTAACATTCTTCAGCCTCAATACTGTATCGTTGGCTTGAGCGATCTACACCTCACCCCTTCCAATAATATTGCAAACTTCGTCGTTGCACAAATACACTTTCATGAAGTTCCCCTTCTCATAATTATGAAGTATATCCATGCGAGGAGTAGCATGGAATGATACTCCTGAGTCAACAATTCAAGATTTAGTTCAGAAATCTAAAGCACAAATCAAAGCATCAACAATTTCATTATCAGTAACATTCACCGTAGCCTTATCCCTTTTATTAGCATCACCCATTTGTTTTCTCAGAGCTTTGCAGTCTTTTTTAAAGTGACCCTTCTGACCACAGTTCCAACAGCAATTAGATTTCTGTTTGCTAGCCTGTATTGTATCTTTCCTGTGACTTGGATCCGTTGTTTCCCTGATCCTTTTGATTTCTTTTGTCATGCTTTCTCCCTCTCCCTTCGGCATTCAAAACTAATTCAGATGTTGACCTCTCACCCGCTGTTCTTCAACATGACTCCTCTCCCAGAATAAACCTGATATTATCCTCCAACTTCAACTTTGGTGATCTTGAGGAATTACTGACCGCTACAACTAAGCCATTTTAGCTTTTTGATAAACTGGACAAGAGGAGTAGAGTTCTGATTTTATCAACAAAATCACCGATTCTAACTAACTGGTGATGATATTGAATTCGTTGAGATACTTAGCAACAATAGCATCATTCGTCATTTTCGAGTTGAATAACTTTGTCATCAAATATACCTTATTTGATACCTAGGACTTTTCATACGTTTTTTCCAATGCCTTTAACAAATCTATCGTCGTCTTCTCCTTTGTAATGTTGGAAATCACTGATGGTGCGAGGCTTAATCGCACGTCCCTAGGGCTTTACAATCCCGTACTTCTCATTCATCATGTGACATCATTTCTGGCTTCTATCCAAAGAAGGCAAGATATAGATCCTTCTGATATAGAATATCTTCAATCTGTATCCTACTGATGGCAAAGTTTGAGCCATTGAGTTTCTCAATCTTGATCTTTTCTTCTTCTGCCATTGTGCATTCAACCTACCACTTGTTGGGGAATGATCACAATACCCACAACCACACGAATCACGCACAATCCTACACAAAAATTAAACAAACAAGAAACAAGCACAAGAACACGACACAAATTTTACATGGTTTGGCAAATCGTATTTACGTCCACGGGCCCACACTCTCTCTCTTTTTCTTTGGATAAATACAAGAATAATGAAAAAGGCCAAAGCTATGAGAGAAACGTCAAAAGATACACAGACGGAAACAACTCTATTAGGTTTTATAAAGTTGTCCCGTAACAGAATGATCGATCGATTTGCCAGAGTATCGATCGGTCATCAATGCTGATTGTTCTGTCCATTAATCCATCTTAAACAGCTTGTTCTGTCCATTAATCTGTCTTAAACAGCTTGTAGTGTTGTTGCTGGCTGATTGATTGGTCCCAAGGCTGATCGATCCGTCTGGATCTCGAGTGGATTTTCTTTACTTTTAACATAAGTTGGGTTATTTAAATATGACGCAAAGTAAACTATGCCGTAAGAAATTTGTAAGTTGATCAAATTTTTAGGTTCAGTATGGTCCCTGTCCACCATATGGTGTTCCCTTTATAAGGGACATATGTGGTTCTACCTAAGCTTCAGTTTGTTCCCTTGGGCCTCATGTTTTGGTCAAGGCCCACCAGCACAGGTGCCATTTAGAACACCTCTTTAAGCTTTGGCGTTGGCGACTAAAAAACTTTAAGTAAGATTGGTGCCAGACAGTCATTAGTTGGGATTCAACATGTTTATTTATCCATTGTCTAAAAAATGCAGACCATGCCACCATGCATTTTTTCCTCAATGATGCAGATGTCATCACTTAAATCTAGATGGTGAAATTATCAGTTGGAATCAAATGTATGTATGTGTGTGTGTGTGTGTGTGTGTGTGTGTGTGTGTGTGTAAGTATTATCAGTTGGAATCAAATGGAAACAATAAATAGAACAATGTTCTTTCTGTGGCCCCCCACTTCTCTCTCTCTCTCTCTCTCTCTCTCTCTCTCTCACACTGGTTGACAATTTGGTTTCAGAGTTCGTCTGGCCACTGGTTTGCAGATCACACATACTCATTTGGGGAATCTTCAACTAGTTTCACAGTATTTAACTATCCTTGGCAATTTGGCACTTGCCCTTCATGACACTGGCCAAGCCAGGGAGATCTTGAGATCTGCCCTTACATTGGCAAAGAAGCTCTATGATATCCCAGCTCAGATTTGGGTGCTATCAAATTTGACAGGTATATCTCATCCTCTGTTGTTTTTTCTTTTTCTTTCTTTTCTATTTTGGGAATCCAGTTGATTGGAAGTACAAACCAGAGGTTTTTCAATGGGATGCCATCTTAAACTCGAATAGTATCGTTGATCTCTAGTGGGTATATACATAGTTCCGCGATGTCTGATATCTTCTTAATGTTTGCTAATATTGCCATGCATAGCATAAATGATGTATTCTACTTCTACCTGATGTGCACTTAAAGAGTTGGAATGCGGAAACATACCAAAAGGTCAAAAACATGTCCACTGTTTGTTTTTCCCTTCATTTTGCATTACTTTTAAGCTCTAAGGTGTCTCTGCCACAGGTAAAGCACTTGAAAGACAAATGGTGTGTCTTTGTTATAGATGGTTGATGTGCTAATGATTATCACTGGTATCTGTAAGTAATCTGACGATGATGGCAATTTTGCACTACTAGAGCAATGGAACTCGTTTTATGTTTTTCCTAATGCTACTTGAATGAGGAATTATGGACGAAAACATAGAAAGAGCAGGAAAATTGTTTATTGAGGAATTCATTTAAGGCAGTTTATGGAAAACTATTCGTAAGAATTTTGCAGAAAGATGGATTGGCCTTATTGATGTGGTCTGGCTAACTGTGGTTTGACAATGTTCTGGCATCATGTGACTCCAAATCTCAGCTTGTCATGCATTTTTCTGCTTTACGTATTTTGTTTAGCTTAAGCTCTCTATTTTGTGCAGCTTTGTATCAGCAATTAGGTGAGAAAGGCTATGAAACGGAGAATCGGGAGTATCAGAATAAAAAGGTGGAGGACCTGCAGAGGAGACTTGATGATGCGTGCTCATCAATTCATCATATTGAGCTAGTAAGGGCATACATTGCACTTGTGTACACATACAGAAGTCTTCAATAAAAGTCATCCAGGATGGCTGCTTTCCTGATTTTGACTTATTATGTTTAATGAACAGATTGACAAAGTAAGAACTGAAGTTCGTCAATTGCATGAGCTTGATATTAAGCGTGCAACAGCCGGTCCATCGATGAGAGTCAATCTTGACATTCCAGAATCTGTTGGCCTCTCAGCTCCAGCCCCAGCTCCAGCTCCATTATCAAGGCTCATGGATTTAGACATTGGCAAACGTGGAAAGCGAAAAATATAGTTCCCACTTGTGAAGTGTTCCTTTTAATGAACAGTTCCTTTCATTTTCTTCTCCTTTTTGGGGTGGGTTAGAGTTGTATGATATTGAGGTCAGCTTCAATGACAACACAAGATTTATCCAGGTTTAGCTTGGTGAATAGATAATTGCTGTGCGACAGATGTCTCTTATCATGCTGAAGATATCTTTTGAAATCTGTATGTATTCTCATATAGAGGTTGATGTGGAGAGTCGACCTTGCCATTTGATACAAGCGGCATTTTTAGAAATTATAATTTTAGCAATTACTTCTATAGGAATGTATATTTTCAGTGCTGCCTGTTTTGACATGTTTCTATAAATTCTTAGTAGCCGAATATGGTCGTATATCAAATTTCTTGTTTTTGGTAATTTTTTGCTAATTGAGAATTTGGCAGGATTCAGTTTGCTTAGTGGGTTGATTCTTTTTTATTTAGGGTTTACAATTATAACTGTAAGGAGTCTTAGGGCTATTCAGTTGATTATTGAAATTAAAGAAATTCTGGGAGTTTTTTTTTTTTTTTAATGTTTGTTATTAGAGAGAGTATATCTAATTCAAGTAACCTTGTAGATTTTGTTGTTAGTTGTTCTCTTGCCAATACGCATCTTTACACCACCGTCTTATGCTGAAGTGCAATGCCATGCAAACCCTTCTAAGGAAAATCCATCTGAATTCATTTGATGCTTGCTACTTAATACTTATGTATGCACAGGTTGCCATTGAGGGTCATCTTATTATGTAACCAGTTTCATCACTTCTACTAAATACTTATACACATTACAGGGAGTGACATTTTTGGAGGATGTGCAGAGCATGGCTGTCCGGGTACTGTGAATATGCAGAGGTGCTTGTTGTGTTTGTTGAGCAGCCGGATCATGCTCCTCCATTTGCGGTTAATCCTGTAATTTCTTTGAGCGGCTTCCACACGAACTTTCTCCTGCACATGGAGGTGAAAGAAAAAGAACTAAGCAGAAGCAGAATCAGAATTGGCCGATCAGAGCACGAACCATGAAGCATCGAGATGTTCAGCAACTTGGTACGTTCCACGGGACAGGTTTTTTGCGTCAAGTTCTATTGTTCATGCGGTTTGACGTAGCTTGCATTTCAATCCACACAGAATTGGAGGAGGAAGAGCAGGTAGGACAAGGGAGGGAGGCTTACCAGTTTCCGCATTCTGCAATGACCCAGACTCTAGGCTGGAGGGTGGGAAGCAAAGCTAGAAATTGCAGTTACGCCTTCGACAAAACCTTGGCTTCAATTATCCAAACCACTAATCCCTTGGCATTTGAAGGCAGAAGCGAGAGCCTGTAATCCACATCTGGCGGAAAATACCATCTTGCTATCGGTTGCTTTCCTACGTGAGCGTGCAAATTTCATTCATGTGTGGGCATAAGAGCATTGGGGAGTTCATGCTTGGATGTTTGGTTTGAGACTAGTAGAAATGAGTGTGTTGAGAGGTTGAGAGCTTGAGACTCACTGGGAAAACAGGGTGGACCTTGGTGAGAGTCGCCTAGCCCACGGGCCAAGAGGTCCAGGAAATGGTAGCCCTTGTACCTGAGCCAGTTGAGGTACCGCGCCTCGTACCCACGCTCATGGGGAGAGTAGAAGGCCGGGCCTTGCGCTCCTCCACATCCGACAACCACCAGACGAGATCAAAATTTACAAGGTCTCCTCCAATGAAATCCCCTATTCCTATCCCACACTTCATCACCATCTTCCCAAATCCTCGTCGACCCACCCGTCCGTGCCTTCTTATAGCCATTGTCATCGGTGTCGTGCCGTGGAAGCGCAAGTGCCGCTGCTGTTGGTGGTTGGTTGAAGCCAGTAGCGCACCTTGCCATGAGTAAGCAGCCGCTATTTTGTTAGTTTTTTTATCCACTTGTGAAGAGTGAAAAGGCCATTACAATCAGGGAATAAAGGTTCTGAGCAGGTTTACGGCTGGAGTGAGATGAGTTCTATGGTGGAGAAAGAGGATAAGAGAAATGTGGACCCATTTGGACCCAAAGGGTTAGCTTTGTGCTTCATTCCTAACTTGAGTAATTGCGCACTGCTTCCATTCAATTATGTAGCTGAAAATACTTTACATGAAACAATGTTAGTCTACCTTTACAAACAAGATTAAATCACTGTGCATCGCATATTTTTATTTGTCAAGAGTACTACGTAGGTAATGTTACACGGTACTCCCGAAGTACCTAATAATTTTCTTAATTTGTATAGGAAAGTAATAATGCTACAATGACTAAATTAATTTGCCAAATTAATGTGGTACAATCGCAAGCATTGAATGCAACTAGTTTCATGTGAAGTTTACAAATATTTAATATTTGTGATTGTATCCCATCATTTAGTATATTAATATCAATAAATTAATTTGGTCATTCTCACGCAATTCATCGAAAAAGGTAGTAAAAAAGTGAATCTACTACCTTGGGTAGGAAAATAAAAAGAAATTTTTATTCTCTTTTTAAATTGGTTATTTGGAGTTCATTAGTGAGAGATTTTTTATCAAGCTCTTTAAATTTTTAGTTAAATTTTAGCTGTTCTTGTTTGTGATGTCTAACTAATTTAGCTTTTAAAAAGTTAAATTTTTTTTAAAAAAAATTTAAAAAAAAGTGAAAACAAAAAGTTAGTGATGGGATAATTTGTTTAGGGAGATTTTTTCCTTTTTATTTTTTGTTAAAATTTTTATTATGTTCTTATTTTTTTACTTTTAAGTTATATTATTTGGGATATTGATATTATTTTTTTGATAATAAAATTAACTTTTTAATTAAGAGCATTATAGTCATTTTACTTAAAAAAAAAAAAAGGTATTTGTTGGCCATTTTATTAAATTCTCTCTCCAACAAACTTTTTAGTCTCTCTTTTTTTTAAAAAAAAAATTCAGATTTTATTCTTTTTAATTTAAAATTATTGCTTATTATCCAACACCACAACATTGGATTATTAAAAAAAATATTTTTTTTGATGTTTTGCTTGCTAATGTGACCAATTCTTTAGGTTTTAGAATTAACAAGATTATTCTCTCAGTAAAATTTGCAAAATGAAAAACAAAATTATTTTATTTAATAATATGCATATTGAATTACTTAAAAATATGAATTATGCAATAATTCGTTGTACAGAAAAATATTTTCTTTCAAATTATGTCTTGTAACAAATGTATAACTACATATCACAACAAAACTATTTTTTTTCATTGATTTTCTTGCAAATCAAATAAATAATAAAATTTGATTTTCTTTAATTTTCTTGCAAATGGTTTTTTTATATGATTTTCTAATAATTGAAAATATCCAGCTTCTCTTTAGTACTTAAAAGGACTAGATTCGTCCAACTGTTCATTTTTTTAACATGGATGTGATTTGTTCAAATATATAACAGTATATCTGATTAATTTGTTTTTTTATAAAGATAATTTATACTCTAAAAATAATAAAATAAAAGGATTATATCGTCGAAATGAATCCATTTTAGTTCTTGGCATATTTTAAGAATTATTTTATTGGAAAAGAATTAACTTTTAAACTACATTGTGTGGCATTTCTAAAAAATTTATTAATTATCTTGGCTTTTTTTTAAAAAAAAGGTTTACAATATTTTAAATATTTTTTCAAATAAAAAAATTATAATACTCTTAATTAAAAAATCAACTTTAATTCCAAAAAATAAAAATATCTCAAATATTACATCTTCAAAGTAAAAGGCAAAAACACATTCAATATTTCAATAAAATATAAAATAAAAAAGATATTCTAAAAATATTATTTCAAATAATCTAATTTTTTTATTAATTAAAAAAAAATCAAACTTTTTAAAAACTCAACTTTCAAACTTTTTGAAAGTTCCAACTTTTGCAAACGAAAGCAATGGACAGAAGAACTGCTTCCAAATTGAAAAGAGCATAACCCGGCAGTACTGGCAGTAGCTTGTCGATACACAAATTACTTCCCCGCCGTCGGAGGCAGAGGTGCGTTCGAAACCGACACGCTCCGTCTTGTTCCCGTTGCAACTCTCGATTCTCACTCTCCCCGCGTGCCTCTTTTCCCTCACCCCCGCTAGGGTTTCTCTCTCTCTCCAGCGAGAGAAAGGATTGGAGAATGCAGGCGACGATCGCGTGGAGGTGCCTAAGGGGGCGGGAAATTCTGTTGCGCAGAGGAGGGACGATGACAATGGATTGCAGTCGCGTTTCTTGTCACAGCGCCGCCGTTCCCTTTCGCCCCATGCGTTCGGAAACGTTCACGACCGGCCTTTCTCTCCGCATTGGCGTTTCAAGTGGCGGATATTGCCATCGTCGGCTTTCCAGAACCACTCCTTATTTCTTCAAGCACCTTAATGGCTTCTTGTCAGATTTACCTCCCTCAACTCCCCAAAAACATGTAATTAGTTCAACTCTCTCTCTCTCTCTCTCTCTCTCTCTCGATGTATGTACCCACCAATAGGGACGGATGCATTATTTGAAAAATGCTTTGAACAGAGACTCCCAAACACAAAAATCACATAAATTTTTTTTATCTTTTTTGTGGATTTCAGTACAAATTGATGATCAAGATCAGATTTTTGTGGTTGGTATGTGGTTAGAAATTTGTGTATAAAGTATTACTGTTATAATTTAGAGGGCGAACGGTTAGTATAACTTTTTAGGAGTCGGATATTAGATTTTCAGAATAAGTTTGGGAGGGAACTTATACAAATTTGAAATATTTAGAATTAATACTATTATATTTGCAAGAAAAATTCGAAACTTAGGCAGGTGGTCGCCTTCATGCGCCCCTTGGGTCTGTCATATACCCACATATATATCTTTAGGAGTATATATGGGGTGCCTTGCAATTCTTATGGTGCTTTGATTGGAAATCTTGAACAGGGTTTGACGCCAAATGGGTATGAACTATTCTCGACGTCGACGGGGAGTGATGTGGTGGGTATGAAACAGGGTGCTAAGCAAGGGCAAACGACTGCTGTTGAGAAAGGGGGAGCTTCAGGGACGCAAGTTGCGGACACAAAGATTCTAAGTACTCTTGTGAAGTACTTGTGGATGAAAGATAACTTTGAGTTCCGTTTGCGGGTGATTGCTGCCTTGGGTTTTCTGGTTGGAGCCAAGGTGGGTATAGAACTTGACTCTCCATTCTTTAATTTTGTTGTTATTGTTGGCCTTCAATTATTGATTGGAGTGTTCAGTATTAGCTTTAATTGCTAAATAGAAATTGAAAGCAGTAACCAGCTATGTAACACGGACTTGGTACTGCTGTCGGGTGTAGCCATATATCTAAGTATTAAATTCATTTAATTCTAATATCAAAGACAATAGAACACAATAAAATATATATATTTCTTAATATATTTATTTTAGTGTTTAGGGTAAATATTGTCTACAACATTTCATAGAACATTTCATGCGTAAAATGAGAGGTAAGCATTGCTTTATAATAAATTCGAGTAACTAAATATGGTTTTTAGATGAATGTATAACAAAAAAAATTGGACACATTCTCTACCCTTGTTCAAGTGTCGAGTGTGATACGATTATTTTATACATTTAGAAGAATTTAAGAAGTACGGGCATTTCTCCGAATGAGGTGTGTCGTGTCGGATACCTGTATCGGACACACATCCTTTACCTTTGTTTAAGTGTCGAGTGTTCGACATGAATATTTTATACATTTAGAAGAATCTAAGAAGTATGGGCACTTCTCCGAAGGAGATGTGTCGGATACTTGTGTCGGACACGACACTTCTCAAACATTTTTCGGACACTTTTTGGATACTCCTCAATCTGTGTCTGACACTTTTTAGACGTGCTTTAATTAAAAAATTAAATTTATAATATCATACAATTGTTCGACACTTGACGGATATTTCAACAACACTTTTTAAACTTTCTGAACATGTTCTATGTGAGAGTATCTTTATAGTAATAATATTTTGTATTTTTCAAAATACAAATTTTGCATACTAAATATGTTTTGGAACATTTATACGATTATTTTTAACTTTTTTAGTAATATATTGTATATTTTCATTTATCACTGAATAAATTATTTTTACATTTGACATGTAATAAATGTTTGAAAATATAAATTTTAAACGTGTCCTGGACGTGTCGTGTCTTGTATTGTTTGAGAATCGATGTGTTGACGTGTCGTGTCGTGTCGCGTGTCTGTGTCCATGTTGCTAAGAGAAGAATCCATGTGACATAGGTGACCTATTGATCACTGAACAAGTGTTGTGCTTTTCTTGTTTAGGTTCTGAATGTTCAGGTGCCTTTCCTGTTCAAGCTAGCTGTTGATTGGTTAACAACTGCAACAGGCAATGCTAGTGTTCTTGCTTCTTTTACAACTGCTAATGCAACTGCCTTAGCGCTTTTTGTGAGTCCTGCTTCGGTTTTAGTTGGATATGGGATAGCACGGGCAGGGGCTTCTGCTTTCAATGGTACTTTACTTGAAGTCATTGTTTATGAGTGTCTTTGATTTCAAGTCAAATTTGTCCCATTTATGTTTGTCATTTAGAAAAGTGTTCCCTTTCCTAATTGTAGATTAAAGCTTCCATAGACTGTCTTAATTATAAGATAGTCTCCAATCCAAATCCAACTAGTGAATTCTGAGGTGCCGAATACAAAATTATTTTTTTTATTTTTATTTGGCTGCATATACTAATCTTATGCTAATTTCTTGTTACAGAGTTGCGAACTGCAGTGTTTTCTAAAGTAGCATTACGAACAATCCGATTAGTATCCAGGAAGGTATGAGATTGCTGTTTTTTATTTTTTTTGCACTATTTGAGGACAATAGCATACCAAAAACAGCTTGTACTGTACTACTGTCTCATGATTTGTTGGGTGGGTGCGTTGTGGGGGAGGATTGGCAGTGATCCTTGCTAAGAAATCAATTGACCGACCAATTGATAACTTATTACCCTCCTCCGGTATCACTTTATGAGTTTGATTATCAACTCTCTGTCACATAACAATATATTTATTTATTTATATTAATGGGTAAAAATTTTACTTATCAAGAAAAGGATAAAGGTGGTCAATTGATAGAGATTTTGTCTATAAATTCAAAATTTTACTTATCAAGAAAAGGATAAAGGTTTCAATCAAAGCACCAGTTCAAGACAACCAGGGAAGATGCATAATAAAGTGCTGCTGGCCAATAAAAAGGTCGCAGGATGAGTTCCATTTGTGCACACACAGGAGACTTCGGTGGTGTTTGTCAGAACTTATTTGAAATAGCTTTTTGTTGTGTTTTTGGACTTTTTTCATATTTTGGTGCAACTTTTATTTTTACCTTTTCGATTCCTCTCATCACAAGAATTCTAAAAAGTAATTTTCTTTTTATCAATGTTGAAAAAAGTTCATGAAAGTTGAAAAAAGCTGTACCTTTGCTGAAAATAAGGCTTTTAAACCTTAAAGCCAGAAGCTATTTTTGTCATGACGTTTTGGTCCTTAATACAAAATGATCTCATATAATTAGTCAACCACCCTGTAATATATTTCTTTACAATGTTTACATTTTGTGCCATGACCTGAGGGATTCTAAATAAAAAGTGAAAAAATGCTTTTTAGGAACTGATTGGTAACTAGCTTAAAAGTTAGTTTTTTTGCTTTTTTATATTTTTAGCCAAAAAGTTAAATTGAATTCAAAATAAGTTGTTTGGTAACTTAGCTTTTAAGTTAGCTTTTTTTAAGTTGGTTGTTTGGGTAAAAAGCTAGCTTTTTTGCTTTTTGTTCAAAGTTGACATTTTTATCTTTTTATATATTTAATATTAACAATTGTATGTAGTTGGTAGTGGTAGTAAATAAGTTATGAATAAGGGGTATTGTTGTATTTTAAAAGTGGTGAGAATTTGATTTGAATATTCTGGGAGTTTGTGTTTTGATTTGATTTTTTGGCTTTTTAGTTTTTTTATTTTTTTTGCCAAACGGACCAGGTAGAGATTTCGTCTTCTATTACCTGAGAAAGGTAGAGATTTTGTCTTTTTATGGTGGCTACTAAAGTTTCGTCCTTTACTTGTAAAAATGGTATCATCTCTTCCTTTGATTTTTGAATTTGTCTTTGTTGTTATTCTTCCGAAAAATATCTTCTCCTTCCAACACATTGCTGTTTTTTGCACACAAGAAATGTGTTGGGGAGCAAGATGCAGTACACTTGCTTTAGTTATGGTTTTAAGAACCGTAGATGCTCTGGTTTTAAGTTGGAAAATAATGATTCAAAACATAGTTCTGCCGAGAATTGATGGTGATCTTGCAATGGTGTGACAGGAAGATAAAGATGGAGTAGGCATCAAAATTGCATTGTTGATATAGACTATTTTAGCATATGGAAAATGTTAACTGATTTGACTTACCACTGATGTGATGCATAAACGTCTAAAGTGCCCTTACTTTGGTATAGTTGAAATTAATATTTATCGGCTGTTCACATACTTTCAAGTGTTTTATTTGTAACAAGAGAATAATGGATTATCAGAAAGCTTAGCCTCTCAATTGGAGAGGACCAATATATATAATAACTACAAGAATATGTACAGTAAAATCCTAATGGGCCCTTATAGCTGACGGCCCTATCTACTGGTATAATATATATACATCTAATAATATCACTAACACTCCCCCTCAAGCTGGATTATAGATGTCAATCATACCTTACTTGTTACAAATATAATGAACTCGTGGACCCCCTAATGATTTGGTAAAGATATCTGCGAGTTGTTCTGTTGTCTTCACATGACCCAAGGTTATAATACCCTTTGGACACTTCTCACGGACAAAATGACAGTCAACTTCAATATGCTTTGTCCTCTCGTGAAATACTGGGTAATTAGCAATATGCATAGCTACCTGGTTATCATACCACAACCTTGTAGGTTCCGTCATAGGCATGCCAATCTCTTCTAGGAGCTGTCGTGTCCACATAACCTCAATAGTTGCCATTCCCATGGCTCGGTACTCAACTTTAGCACTCGACCTTGCTACAACGTCCTGTTTCTTGTTTCTCCAAGAAATCAGATTTCCTCTAAGAAATATAGAGTATCCCGAGGTCGATCACCTATCACTAGGAGATCCCGCCCAATCTGCATCCGAATACTCCTCCAGTTGGAGGTGTCCATGATTCTTGAAAACCAGTCTTTTAACAGGATTAGTTTTCAAGTATCTCAATATAAGAAGCACCGCCTGTTAATGATTTGTTTTTGGAGACTCCATGAACTGACTCACCATACTTACCACAAAGTAAATGTTTGGACGTGTCATGGTGGTGA
>JAULJZ010000002.1:3595992-3610230 GCA_032270985.1 Heliamphora pulchella | reverse complement strand
ATTATGAAACTCGTTAGGGTTTGGTTTTTGATTGGTTAAATGAAAGTTAGGTTACTGTTAGATTTTTGTTTTTTGTTTTTATTTTTTTTACGGTGAGGGCGCATATGCTTTCTGAACACAATTTACCTCTTTTAAATTGGAGCTACTAAGTTTTGTTGTGGCTTCTTTATATTTATGTTTCTTTTATTTGTTACTTTCTTGTAGATTAAGATACAATCATGGCTGATGAAGAAAATCCAAATGAAGTGAAGGAGGAGGTTGCAGATGTAAGTTTCTTTCTCCTTTTTTGGTGTATATTTGATTACAGGATGATATTGCTTTTGTGGTCGTGGGCATGTGTGAATGGACCTTTTACGAGTTTCCACTGCTACTTTTATCCTTTTATTGCGATTATCAAAATGGGCATGGTTGGAAAAGTATTATATATTGTTATATTTCAATGCTGTTTTATGATGTGGTCGGCTTGTTGTGGGATTAAGCAGTTATCAGGCATGTCTAGCTATTTGTGACTTGATGATAAGTTCTAATGTTACTTTACCTGTATAAAAACTGCGCATTCCCTCTAATTAGTGTTTTATTGTAATTTAGCATATGTTTGGCTTAGTTTTTTTAAAAAGCTTTTTGCTTAAAAGTCTTTAAAAAAGCCCATTGGTTTGGCCTCATATGGCTTTTTACACATTTTTTTACATTTACTTTTTTATAAAAAAAAGCCAAAAAGCCAAAAAACCTATAAAAAAAGCTAGTCCAAACACAAGCTTATTATATTTCTAAGTTCTAGTTTATTACATATCGTTCTTTATTCTTCTGGAAAATGAGATTTGCGTGAAATAGTGTAAAAAGTGGGAGATGACATTGTCAACAACATAACACATATATATACTCAATTGATTCCTACTTCAAAGTGAAAACAAGTAGTTAGGCTCCACCACAAAGATTGTAATCCTAGTATGCTTGCTTTTTGGAATATTAACTTTGCATTTATTGTTGTTAGTATTCTATTAACAAGTTATTATCGAAGCACAATGGATTTGAATGCTTGAAAGTTGGGACGACAGCTGATTCTAGGCTATTTGGGTGCTGCCGGCCCTGTGAAAAAACAGTTGCATACCAAAAGAATTGCTCTTTTTTAACCAAGGATCATCTTGATTGGCAGAGTTGAATCTTGGACTCGCATCGTCTTTATGCACCCCATTGGTTCATGATTTTGTGTGACAAGACTTGCTCAAATCTATTGAGTTGAGCCTGTTAGATTACCGCTTATGCATTTAGGCATTCAAATTTCCTGGATGATACCTTGAGTACAGCATTGTGTAATAGGTCTATATACAAAATAACATTGCAGATTGCCCCATTTGATCCTACTAAAAAGAAGAAAAAAAAGAAGGTTGTTATTCAAGATCCCGCAGATGATGATGCGGACAAGTTGACTGAGAAAACTGAAACTTTATCAGGTATGTGAACATTAGAACCAAAAGTATTGTCAAAGTTATTAACCTGCCTTGTTTTGCTTGCTTTACTTCGTTGAACCTGTTAATAGGATGATACTTGTGTTACTTTACGCCTGCAGTTTCTGATGGTCTTGAGAATACCTTTTCCGGATTGAAAAAGAAGAAGAAAAAGCCGGTGAGATATCATGTATATGTACGTCGATCAAACAGAATTTTGCTAAATTTTTACTAACAGGCTGGTGGGCACGGTAAATTGTTTCAGGTGCAGACTGATGACTTGAGTGATGAGAAAGAAAATGCAGCGGATGATTGTGATGGTAAGAACTAAGAAGTTATGTTCGCAATTCATTAACTGGTGGATTTAAGCCATATGTGGTATTCTTTATTATATATTTGTTGTCTGTAAATGGAATGTAAGTGAGATGCATCCATGCATTTTGTAGATCATATTGGAGAGGATGAAGAAGGAGAAGGCATCATCTTGCAACCACAGTTTCCATGGGAAGGGAGCGACCGGGATTATGAATATGAGGAGGTACCCCCTCCCTTCTCTCTCTCTCTCTCTCTCTCTCTCTCAAACAATGTAATTAGACATCACTAGAGTTCTCTGTCGTAGAAACTCCAGTAAGGTCTCTTTTATTATTCTTAGATTATGGGTGTGATTATTAATTTTATGTGCATTTGTGGTCTTCATTATCATTCATGGAATACATGGAATTTGTGGTGCTTACCCATTTAGACTTTGAGAATTATATCTTCTAGGATTTTTTAGTTTCACATGGCAATGAAGACCATTGCACAATTTGAGGTATTAGCTATCGAACCTGGGAATGATGATGTCAAGTCCCTGCAACTAAGGTTTAAAAGCTTTCCTGTACAGCTGTCAAGTAATTGTTGGAGGCAAGTTAGGATTGGGATGGCCCTCAATGGACCTACTTGTGCCAATTTAGTTTTGATATATGGTGCTTTGTTCAAGTTGGAGTGAAGTGAGTTTGGCCAGGACTATTCACTTCGCAGTTGAGTTGATCTTATTGGAGTGTACGTACAACTAGCTATGCTCAAATCTTTATTCTAAAGGGACTTTCAAGTGGGAATTGTGTGGAAATTTAGCCAATTTGAGTGGAGATCTGATTAGACGAAGTTCATTATCAACATTTCTGATATTATATGTGCATTATCTAACAGTTTTGACCATTTATTTTAGATTTAGATGAAAATTAAGTTGCCTGCAGAGATTCGGCTGGCATGAACTTAGCATTTGGATACTTAACATAGCTGGCTGGGTTAGGGTTAGCATCAGCTGTACAAATGGCTGGCCTGACATTTGCCTAGCATAGCTAAGCGTGGCCTTTTACTCACTGTGAAGCCTTTGCTGCTGGATTGAGGTGATTGGTGGGTGAAGCATGGACTTGATGAGTGAAGTGCATGTTAGATGCATATTCAGAGTGCAGGATCCATGTTACAGCATCTACAGGCTCTGTTATTCTTGGTCTGGGATTCCCGAATCGGCAGCTAATTTCTAAATTCCATGAGGTTTCTTTATAATGAACTTCTCAGATCAGGGTCTTCCTTTGCTATCCATTTCAGCTTGTTGGCTCTCTCGGTCTGTTAGGTACTAGCAGTTACCCATGCCTAAATGCACTTTAAACATAATTTTATCATAAAATTAGTTTTAAATAGTGAACATTCTCCTTTATTATTTAGAGTAACAATGTATTAAAAAATAATTTTATTAGTCTCACTCTTAATTCCAACTAAAAGCAATAACAAAAATATATGTATATCAAAATTAAAATGCATTAAACTAACTATATTTTTTTAGCTGTGTGTGTGTGTGTGTGTGTGTGTGTGTGTGTACATGTTAAAAATATATTTTTATACTCTCACTCTTGCTATTTCTTACGAGAGAAAAAAATATTGAATTTCAAATAGAGAGAAAAACTAGATTTGAAATTAAAAGAGATGGGAGTTGGTTAGTGAGAGAGGAGATAGAGATAAAAAAGTTAAGAGAAAAAGTGTTAACAAATCTTAGCCTTTGGATATGCCACATAGATATATGTCACATCAAAATTGTTGTGTTTTGTAATATAGATTTTCCCTCATGGCAATGTGCTTATGAGTTTTGAATCTTTGTGACCCACACTTTTGTTTGGTTGCATTTTATAAGCAGTTAGTCTGATAAATCCTTTTTTAGAATATCCTTAAGCATCTTTTCGTGTCTTTTGAAGGAATAGTGTTAGAGTTTAAATCAGACTTCCTGGTGATGTCTATTGGATGTGTAATGTTGCGCATAAATGAGCCCCATTCTGCAGTATATTTGATATTGTCTGTTATCCCTTCTTGTGATCTTCAATTCTTCATATGGGCATGTAATTAAAATTACTGATGTGGACATATTGCTGACTGCAAGTTTACTTTATAATTATTTTGTTTTTACATTGGCAGTGAACGGGCATACCAACATGAATACGATTTTTACAGTTGAATTATGTTAATTGCATATCATGCCAACTATTTTAATAATCTTACTGCAATTTCATCTGTGGTCTCGTTTATTTTGTAGATGGAAATACATACACATGTTATCTTGTTGATGTGAAATGTTAAAAGTCACCATTTGCTGAAGGATGATTTCTGTTACAATGCTTTGTCCATGCTATTTACTTTCCAATTTTATTGGAATTTATTGTGTTATGCTATCATATAACTAGCCGTACTTCTGCCTTCAAAAACAACACACCCGGGTGTCCCCCGCCCCTGTGTGCACTTCACCAACAAAAAGGAAGGAAAAGCACCACCCGAAAATTAGTTTGGAGGGCTTCTACTCTCTTTTGGCAGATCTAACTATGTCTGCCTTAAAATGTGTGCAGCTTCTCGGCCGTGTGTTCAACATTCTACGCGAGAATAATCCTGAGCTTGCTGGAGATAGGCGTAGAACAGTCATGAGGCCTCCACAAGTTCTTCGTGAAGGCACAAAGAAAACTGTGTTTGTGAACTTTATGGATCTCTGCAAGACGTATGGCCACAAGATCCTTTTGATTTCCTTATATGTTATTCCTTATCTATTCTGCTTAGACTCGGTAGATGTTGTTTTACTTTGTCTGTGGTTCCAATGTCTGATGTGTATGTATATGTTGTTTGATTATTTATCGATTTGTATTATGTCAAGTGTGTTAAAATCTCACTTTGTTAAGGATTTTGTTGTGGACCTGTGGTGGTTGTTATTTCTTGATTTTTTTTTGTTTGATAAGTATCATTATTTCTTGTTCTTATTAGCTCCTTCTCATGCTATGCTTGTGCAAGCATGTTCTAAGTTGAGGATTTTTCTGCTCTGTCCTATACTCCTATGTAATACAATACCCCTTAAAGTAGAGAGATCGATTCATACCACAAGTAATCACTTTTCGAGAAATACAAAACAAGGTAGTCATACTAATATATTTAGAAATACAAGCAAGTGGAGTCCTATTAGTATTCCTTTGTGTATTTCTAGTTATTTCTGGAATTGAATTTATGATTGGTTTCTTATTTCTGAAAGGTTATTTTAAGATATTGCTGGATGCTAACTACTTTGATCATATATTGTGGTGGTGGTGTTTTTTCCTTTTGCTTCTTTTTTTTAATTCTTCTTATTTTTTGTGTGATTGTATGACCTTTTCACCTCTGCCCATACTCCAGGATGCATAGGCAGCCAGAACATGTCATGACTTTCTTGCTGGCTGAGATGGGGACAAGCGGATCACTTGATGGACAGCAAAGATTAGTTGTGAAGGGAAGATTTGCACCGAAAAATTTTGAGGGTATCCTGAGGAGATATGTCAGTAAGTTCCCTGTGTAATTTCTCGATGTTAGAAATAATAGGGTAAATTATTGCCAAATGTGGGTGCAAAATGTGAGAAGTGGGATCATATCTTGCACATTTGGCTTCAAACATAAATAGGCTAAAAACTGCTTGGCATGTGATTTGGGTGTCCTCTGCATATTGCACATTTCCATTCAAGTACAATTCAATGTTGGGCTCATTATGATGCTTGAATTGATGATTCGGTATGTTTACGTACTGTGCAGATGAGTATGTCATTTGCAATGGTTGCAAGAGTCCAGACACAATTCTCTCAAAGGAAAATCGGCTATTCTTTCTCAGATGTGAGAAGGTAATATCCAATTATCCCTCTCCCTTTACTTGCGTGCATGTATGGAAGGGTTTGATTCTGCAATGGCTTTGTTCTTGTTCTCCATTACCCTTTGACTTGAAATGATATGAACTTTGGAACATGTTATTGATGTGTAAAATTTGTTTGATTTCCTCTTTCTATTGTCAGAAGGGAAGGTAATAATTTATCTCAACTCTGACATTCCTTAGAGGTCCACAATGATTAAGGTTTTTTTACCTGCTTCGTCTATTTTTTGAATTTATTCTAATGAGAGGTATCTGAAACAGTTATGATGCCCCGTGAATATTGCTTATTTTCAAGAATCTTATTAAGGAAAGAAAAACAAAAATTGTGTTTCTTGGCATCACCGAGCGTTTGTTTGAAGTTTTGTGTAGTATCACAATTTTCCCGCTGGATGGATTCATTCATTCCTGTCAAGTGGATATGACCAATGCAACTATTGCGTTGTTGATATACCCCCTTAGTTTTTTCCTTACCCTTTCAATGCTTTGATCTTGCTCTGATTTGCTAATAGTGATCTAAGGAGATTTAGAGCACAAAAATTGAAGTGCAAAAGGTGGGTTGATTGAAAATTTTTATTCAATCCATCCCAACCCAACCTGCCCACACCTCTACTTGGAGTAATATATATTTTTTACTCCCTGTATCCTTTGAGGCCTATGATGTTTTAAAGTTTTGCCTACATTGTCTGTCACATATGGCGGAGGAAAATCTGATACCGTTCTGAGGCCACATGAATGCAGCTGATTTAGTCCTAATAATCGAATTAAAGAAGAAAAAAGTTGTGCTTCCCATTGTGATCTGACTATCAGTTCATTTCTTACATGAAGGGGAAATGACCTACCCAAGTACTAGGTTGATATTCCTTGTTTTTTTTTTCTTCTTTTTTTAATTGCAGCAAATTGTAGCTCGGTTATACATCTGTTAATTTCTGGTGTAAAATTGACTGCCTTTGTATTTACATGCATTTTTATTTACTTGTAGTGTGGTTCTGGACGATCTGTTGCTCCAATCAAGGCTGGTTTTGTAGCTCGGGTCGGCCGTCGGAAGACTGGAACATGATCTGACAAGTTATATTTGTTTATGTGAGGTGAGGAGGTTTTTCACATACAGTTGAGACGTGTGTGTTAGCGTCATTTTCGGTAATGTGTTTTTGTCTTTTTGATCTCAATGTTTCTGAGTCATGGTACTTCCATCTGGTTGTGAGTTTGATAATGAAGATCCTTTGCTTTGGTTACTTGGACCGCTAACATTGTGGTAATTGTGGACGTGGGCTGTGTTCTTTTTGGCCAAATTAGTGGGATATGCTTGGTTAGATCTGTGTGCGTGTGTGGAAGCAGTTTCAAGAGATTGTGTTTGAAAAAATGGGAGCTGCTGCTGCTGCTGCTGCCTGATGTTATAACGGCTACTTAGTTGCGATGAGCCTTAGGTCCCTTGCAAGAACTCATCCAAACTAGGATGAGATACCAAACCCTTCTTGCCAATGTTTTTGGGTCTTATTGGAGATGCCACCCGCTCTTTCCATCTTCTTCCCGTACCCCCAAACCGATGGAGTCTTCCACTCCTTCAACCTACTATTCCATCAGCCAAACACAAGTTTTTTATTTCCCTGATCACACCCCCACATCCACCTCGATAAGAATAGTAAGATAAGGGATATAGTTAGGAAACCACAAATCCGTTTCCCTTCTGTTGCATTCTCATTTCTAGTTTAAGTGGTATCAACGAAAAAGGTAGTTATCAATTTTTATATCTGTTATGTATGGCTTGAGATAGCAATTAGTTTTTTTTCTTTTTTAAAAAATTTACTTTTTTTTATTTCATCTTGATGATAACATTGACAAAGTTAAAAGTAGTTTGAAAAAAATGAATTAAATAAGAATAAGCAAAAAATTTAATTTGTTGTCTCTTGATTTTTTTATGTTTTTGTCGAATAAATGTACCTCTACAGTTCTTTTTTTTAAAAATTATGTAAAAAAGATAGTTAAAAATGAAAATAAAAATATATAATAAATAAATAAGTTCTAATTCCAAATCGATAAGCAGAAAAAAAAATCTAAGGGAAGAATCTGTCTGGTTTATTGATGTGGCATTTTACTGCCTTTGGATGCATGAAAACGGGTCAATCTGGATTTTTGGGATGTAGTCAACTCTATGTTGGGTCCATCAAATGTTATTTGAAGAAACATGTCATACAATATGATCACAAGGCCTTTGATGTGAAAAATGTACTTGCCATATTAATATTGTGTTTTTGTTGGCTGCATCATATGGATGGAATTTTATTTTAGCTTAAGATATCTTTGTTGAAAATATATTTTATTTAAAATATTAGTTAAAAAAATGTTCTTTATAAAAATATTTTACGGTGAAAAGACAGAACCCAAAGAAATTTAGTAAAGTCATTTTATTATTCTATTAATAAAGCGTGGGTATTTTTTTATTTAATAAAAACTAAACACACAAATTTAATAAGAAAACAAATAGATAGCAAATTTAATTCTCTTTTATAAATTACTAAAAAAATTACTTTATGCATTTTAGGGGTGTGAATTGGTTCCAAAGCCTATGGGCTGCTGAGGTCGGCCTAAGCTCAACATAATAGCACGCTGGTCCGAGCCTGCATACATATGGGCTAAGCCTTTGCCCTATTTTCGGAGCTGGCCCAGTAACACGAGCCCACCACTTAGCTCATTGACCCAGAAATTAAACAGGAAATAAGGCCTGCTGGCAATTTTGGTTTTTTGGCTTTTTGGCTAAAAACGTCAAAAAGTCAAGGTTATTTATTTGGCAAAAAAATTAAAAAATCAAAAAATTATAAAGCTAAAAAGTCAAATCAAAACACAAACTCTCAAAATTTTCTATTCAAATTCCAATCACTTTTAAAATGCAATACTATCTCTTAATCATAACTTATTTATTACTACTATCAATTACATATGATTATTAATATCAAATATATAAAAGAGTAAAATTATCTATTTTGAACAATATACAAAAAGCTAGTTTTTTACCCAAACAATCATTTTAAAAAAAAGTTAGCTTAAAAGTTAAGTTACCAAACAATCTATTTTAAACCAAATTTAGTTTTTTGACTAAAAATAAAAATAAAATAAAATAAAATAAAAAATTAACTTTTAAGCTAGTTGCCAATCAGGCCCTAAGTAAAAGCTCTCCATAATTGACCCGATCCGCAATCTGGCTTGTTAACCCGTTTCGTTAGACAATTTGAAATTCCATGCCTAAAAAAAGAGAGTAAAAATTTTTATTATTCACATAAAAATTGTACTTTTGATTGAATAATAATATTATTATCATTAAATAATAATAATACTTATCTTGCACTTAACACTTGGCTTGTTTAACTTTATTATATTTTATTATATAGAAAAAAATATATTTGAACAAAAATTAGCTAATAATAATTTTTATTATTATTATAGATATTAAATATGTTAGGGATCTCATTAACAAAATATATAGTAGGATTAGTTTCATACCATAGTTTTTTCAAAAAAAGGTTTCGTTTTTTGTTACCGTTCCTAATATGTCCCTAATACCTAATCAACTGAGTAAATACTGTTTCACTTAACTTCAACGCTATCTTCCATTAATCAAGAAAGAATCCAATTTAAACATATTAAAGATCAAACATTTTCATTATTACACCGCATTATTGCGCGATGCTCGAAGGAGTGAGTGTTAATCCCTAAAACCTTGTTGCTATATGGTTCGAACTTAACAAATCTTCAAAAAGAGAATACGATATCATGTAGTTGTGAAACTAACAATTTCTTGATTTAGTTTCTTTCGAAATTGAAACAGAAACAGAGAAATTGTTTGACACTATTGACGCAATTATATATCCTATTTACAGTTTGATTCCCCTTCAAATGAATAGGAATAACTAAGAAATTAGTTGTTCAAAGGCCTTTATTGTTTCAATTCTTATATATTGTACAAAGAATAATTTTCTTGGTTAGAACAAAGATTTTTATCAGTTTAGACTGTGTTATTTTTTGGAAAAATATCTCATTTTTTCAAAAAAGATTCGAACTACATCCACATGCATACTACGGAGTTTTTGACTAATCAACATTAACAAAACCTATTTGCATTGTCTTTTGTTCAAAGCTGAGAAAATTCTCAAGGGAAAAAGAAGAAAAGTGCTTAATTTGAGTTTGGTTTAAAGTTGCCCGACCTATTGCATGGTTTTGAAAATTTTGATTGATAAATCTCAGTTATTAAACTAACAGAGAAATTTATATGTTTGTAAATAGGTAAAATCTCTTGAGATTGTGTTTGATCCGTATTGAATGGTTCATGTGTTGTGTAAAATTTCTTAATTGGGATATTATTTGGCTTGTGGGCGCAAATGAGAATATTTACTATCAATTAAAGAGAAAAAACTCGTTACTAACAATAAAATATATTTCTCAATTCTAATTTTCTTAGTGTCAAAATTTTTGAGTTTCAAACTTGCTTATCAGATGATATCAGATTATATATATATATATAGAGAGAGAGAGAGAGAGAGAGAGAGAGAAAAAAAGGTTACTGTAGAGTATCCGAGAGAAAACAGTGAGAACATTGGATTCTTCTTAAAATAATTGAGAAATGTTATGATGGCGCACTGGGAAAAGCATGAGGCATCTTTGAATACTTTACCAGACATCATAATAGAGAAAACATGGAGCATCTTTGAAAATTTTAAAATTAGCAACATCTTTAAGTCACGCGTTGTTCGGCGTGAATTGCTGGTGATTGATTGATAGAGCATTGTCACAACTTTGTTGTTGGAATTTTAACATTTTTTCGGGAGGAAGAATAATGTTACTTTGACAATCTTTGAAAAATTGGTTAGGAGAATAAAATTGATATTTTTGAAAATAATTTTTAATTTGATCCTGGTTTCATAAGGAGGCATAATCAAATTCTAAATTAATTCCAAAGCAATCGTCTTCATTATCATGAGTAAAATTCTCTTCAGGATCTTCTCCTAATAAGTCTTCTTGAGAGATTTGAGACATTAATTCTCGTTGAATGGCTTTTTGTAAAGTGTCTTTGAAATTTTTTAAGGATGAATTACGAGCAAAGATTTTTGCACGAATAGAATAAATGTCAAAATTTAAAATATCGGCTGAAGAAGATATAGTAGATTTGGGATATGATGAAGAAGCAAGTTTAGAAGCATAGGAAGCTTTACGCATTTCAAATTTTTTATTCTTTTGAGCATTTTGTTGAGTAATTTTGGTTAAATAAAAAATTTTAAGAGTATCTGGATAATACTCTTTGGGAATTTTAAATTTAACCCACCAGCGATATGCAACTTCGCAAGAGAGATAAAGAATTGAATTTTCAATGCAGATGGTGAACTTCTATTAGAGCAACCAAGAAAGGGAGAAGTATGCATAAAACTGAAGTAATGAAGAATTTAAAAGATTGGTGTATTTAACATAATACCCATAAGATTCATTTAATGAATATGGAAGAATATTTGGATGAGCTCCAAATTGTTACCACCAAATGTAGATCCAATATAGAAGAGAAAATTCAAAATTGTTACAAAATTTAACAAATCATGAATACTTCATGGCATCATTTTAAAAATAAAAAAGATTATAAATTTTTTTTAATAATCATAAAAACTATAAATTTTTGGGCGAATGGCGTCATTTTTAAAAGTTTTATTGAAATTTTAGCCTTGACCTCATTCATTTTTAGAAATAATTTTTTGAATAACACATTTAGAATAATTAATGGGTTTTCTATTATCATTACTATTGTGTTGAAGTTTAACAGATCCAATTTCTAATAAAATGGTTTCATAATATAGGCGATTTGGGGTTCTAGTATCTGATAGATAAAACCATTTAGGTGGAAGATATTAATACCAAGCCCAGATAGACACTTTGGATCTTGTTAATCATTAATCACACACAAATAATATAATCAAATAGGATAATCAAACACAATACACAAGATAAAAGATAAAATTTTATTAATAAGAGAACTTACACGATTGGAAGATGATGATGATAGAAGGCTTTTACAGAGAAAGGTTTAATAAATTCTTTTTATTAGATATTGGATATCTAATCTATTGTAATACTTTATTTAAAGGTTTATAATTTATAACTAATCTTGGTATTCCTCTTTTTAATTCAGTATTTTTATTTACATAAAGGCTGCTACGACCATGGAGATTGATTGGGACGAATTAATTTTTTATTTAATAAATCATGAATTTCTTTTTTGCAATATTTTAATTGGGTTTGATCCATTTGGGAATGTCTAGTTTTAGTTGGAATAAATATTTCTTTAAAATCGGGTTCATAAGGTAATTGTACTATATTTTGTTTACGATGCCAAATGTATGTGGTAAATTTGAACATAAATCTTTTTCATATAAAGTTTTAAATTCTTCTATTTTTTGTTGTGTTTTAAATTTATTAATTTGTTCCTCAATTTGAGTATATGATAATTCTTCTTGTAAATAATGAATTTATTTTTTAAAAAATTAAATTGATTTTTAATTCTTGTAATGTATGTGGTTGTAGAGGAAAAATAAATAAAAATTTTATTTCTTGATTTTCTAATAATTTTGTAGAGATATCTTTATGGGTTACTTTAAATGGGGCAATCATTGTTAAGAATGGAGTACCTAAAATCATATGTTGAGATAAATTTTAGATTAAGACAAATTCTGTTTGAAGACATATGCCTTGATTACAAATGTAAGCATTAGATAATTTGTAATTTATTTTCATAGAACTGCCATCAGCAGTATGCAAACTTTGTTTAGTTTTTTCAAAATATTTTGTAGGAATTAATCATTCTCTTATACAATTAAGATCGGCACAAGAATCCACTAATGCAATTGCTTCAACAATAAAATTTTCTTGGACGACTAAGTGTATTTTTATATACCATTTTTAAAACATAATTTGATTTAATAAAAAAAAATTAGATTCATTTATTGTTAAATTATAATCAACATGTTCTTGGATAGTAATACCTTTATTATTATTTTTATTTTTCCCATTATGTATTACATTTGTACTTTTTTGAGTATTTTGGGATGGTTCATACGCAAAATGCATTGGTTCTCTTTTTCATTTTTTACAATTGAGATTCTTTTTTGTAAATTTTTAATATTTTGTTTTAATTGATTTAATTCTTGATATATATATATATATATATATATATATATATATATATAAACAAAAAGCACGATTATATTATACTGAACAATAGCTAAAACTTAAAAAAGCCACTCGAGTTTTTTCAAATCATAAATTGTTTTAGATCTTCAACAGCTATTGACAAATCCATATGAATCAAATTGCAAAAACACTCTATGCTGAGGCAACTTGAAACCATAAAAGAAGAACATCCATTGAAATTGAATGCAACTAGGTCTCCAAAATGAATCAAAAATTTATTATCAGCACCCCAAATAATATTTTCAAAATATGCATCCCTATTGGCAATTCAAAAATTATTCAAACCCATGATTTAAACAACTATGGAATCAATAACAGAGTTAGATGTATATATATATATATATATATATATGTATGTATCTATGTGATATTAAGGCAAAAATGTCACAATGATAAATATATATCATTTTAGTTATTGGACTTGCACTTAAAAAATCTTAGTTGTGGGATCAATCATCCTACAAATCTATTAAAAAAGAATAATAATTAACTAATCCAATTTACCTACTTTTTTATTTTTTGATTATAAAGTAGATGGGGGAGTTGCAACTCCGGTTTTTGGTGAAGATTCATGGAACACCGATCACTGGGCTAGAGATTTTCTCTTATCTATGAGCTTAAAATATATAAAAAATAATAATATATAATATTTTTTACTATATATAAAGTGATATGTAACGCCCCTCCTTGCTATTCATTTCCTTACATTTACAAGGGTAAAACAGGTGCAGAAGAACGGGCAAGTTCTCTGAGGTAACGATTTCTCGAAGTAGATCGAACCTTCTAGCGTTCTTCAGGTAGCGTCTAGTTAGGGTTCCTGAACCTCGAGAGCAGGGTTTTGTATTTCTACCCTTCTGTATGTGGATTCATCCATATTCACGTCAAATTGACATGATCCTCTGTCTCACTACGCAATTAAAGGTTGAACGTTTTGGCCTGATTTGAACAGTGTTGCGCTTTAAATATTTGCATATTTGAAATCATTTTGATGAGTTGTTTTGTTTTATGTGTGTGTGTGTGTGTGATTTGAATAATGTTGCGCGTTGGATCTTTACATATCTTAAATCAATTTGACGAGTTGTTTTGCGTTTTTTTCTTCTTCTCATCTCCATGGCCTAATTTAGATTTCGATTACGAAACTCGTTAGGGTTTAGTTTTTGATTGGTTAAATGAAAGTTAGGTTACTGTTAGGGTTTTTGGGGTTTTATTGCGTTTGTCTCGCTACGCAAATAAATGTTGAACGTGTTGGCCTGATTTGAGTAGTGTTGCGCTTTAGATATTTACATATTTTAAATCAATTTGATGAGTTGTTTTGCTCTTTTTTTTTTCCTGATTTTAATAGTGTTGCGCTTTGGATATTTACATAAATTAATTTGATGACTTGTTCCC
>JAULJZ010000002.1:3575205-3585494 GCA_032270985.1 Heliamphora pulchella | reverse complement strand
TCGCTTCCGCTGCTTTAGCCTTCGTTTGATGGAAAGGAGAGTGGAGACAAATACTAGTTACGATAGAGAGTAATAGAAAATAAAAAGAAAAGTTGAGATCCCTTCTTGTTTAGTTATTTAAAAGAAAAATAAATAAATGTGTTTTTTTTATTTTATTTATTTGATAATAATTAATAAAAAAAAAGCATTTGCTATTTATTTATTTTTATAATTTTTTCATATTAATTTAAATTATTACTTTTAATATAAATATAAATATAAAATACTATAATTGTCATTATAAAACTCATGATAGTTATTTTTTTATTTCTTCTCGATTTCTTCCTAACTTAAAAAGAATAAAAAATTTATCATTTTTTCATTCACTTCTTTTCCATTTATTTTTTTCCTTAATCTACAAAATAAACCAAACAATATTACAACTAATTTTTTCTTTTCAACTCCTTCACTTTTTCTCTCCAAACTCTTCAATTCAAAGAAAGCTTAGTTTTAGGTCAGGGATTTTCTCGATCTTGTTTTTGGGTAATTTTCCAATGGCGAAGATTTGCATGAACGGAGCGTACCGGGCGACGGCGACGCAGCTAGAATGGAAGAAAGGTTGGGGATTGAAATCGGGTGGATGCACTACTCTTTGTTACAACTGCGGGTACTTTTCCAATTCCAATTATATCCTTGGAAATCTCATATTCCAGCTGTTTGGATCTCTATTGGGACCTTTCTTGGTTTCTTTTTCTCTAATTTCGTATATACAAAATTTAGAAATTTTCCATTGTTTGGGATTTTTCAATTTTATACCACTCCCTTTTGATTAAAACTACAAGCATTCCCTATTTTGATTTCTGTTTAATGCCATTTTTCCTTTAAATGTGATAATCATATGATTAGGGCCGAATATTGTTCTATATCTTCTACAGAAATAAAAAATTCAGTTGGATAAGTTTGGATGTGTACCCAATAAGTGTCAAGTTCATAGGGCGTGATTGGCAATAGCTTAAAAGTTAGTAGTTTTTCTTTTCTTTTTTATGCTTTTAGTCAAAAAGCTAATTTAGGTTCAAAGTAGATTGTTTGATAAATTAGTTTTTAAGTTAGTTTTTTTTTTAAAAAAATTTAATTGATTGGGTGAAAAATTAACTTCTTTGCTTTTTGTTGAAATTGGATAATATTGTCATTCTATATATGTAATTGTAACAATTATACATAATTGGCATTAGTAGTAAATAAGTTATCAAGCATGGATATTATAGTCTTTTAGAAAAATAGGAGTTTGAATAGAGTATCTTAGTGTTTCGATTTGAATTTTTAACTATTTTATTTTTTTTGCCAAACAATCTATGTTAGGCTTTTTAGATTTTTGGCTAAAGAAACTAGATATCATGTTAGCCAGTCAAGGCCTTATAAGGGTTGGTATCCAAATGTACCGCATACTTATAGGGATGAGTTATATCATGGGATAAAAGAAATAAAAGAATAGGATAAAAAATGAATTAGGATATGACTAATAATTACCGTGTCTAAAGGGTAAAGGCACTTTGAACATAAAATTAATTATATATATATATATATAAAATAAATTTCCTGTAGGTTTGCCACAATCTTCTAACATTATTGAAAGCGCTCTGTGAACAGTTGGATTTAAATATTAGCATTTAAATATATCACATAACACCTTTGTTAACGGTTGGATTGTATCTATTGTTGTTGGACTGACTTCGATGTTGAGCTTGATATTATATGTTCCACTATATATATATATATATATGCCCCCATAGTATTACAATTTACAAGACAGTAAAGATAGTGTGCTTTTTATTATTCTTTTTAATTTGTACCTCCTCTGATAGACTTCTTTTAAAATTTATCTTAGCATAACTAACAAACAGGGTAAAGGATTCGCCACTTCTCATCAATCATCGATGATGAACAACTAGAGAAGAGAAAATTGAAGGTGGGGTCGAGAGATAGGATGAATAACGAATTATTTTGATATGTCTGCAAGTTTCCTTATTAATGCTACGATAAAGTGGGAAGCAGATAGCACATTTTTTTAAAAATCTTTGCAAGTAAAAGAAAATAGATATGTTTTTTGTCTCTCATTCAAAATGAGTTGAACTTGAACACTAACCATTAGAATGAGTTCGAACTTGAACACTGAGAAGGAAGGTGGTGAGAGACAAAAATGCGTAAAGGAGTAGATTGAGCGGGGAGCAGGGTGGAAAGAGCAAGGAGCAATCTTACATGCTCAAGGATGAGGTCATTAGGGTTATATGGTATCGAACCGTAGACCTTATCGGTATAACAGATCAAACTGATTATTATCAAAATGATCCAAACTGTTTCAAAAACCCAACATTTATATTTTTGTTACATTGGACTCTTTCATTAACTGATATAAATATTAGTCAGTCCGCTCGCGGCGCGTTAATCAAAAACGATAGCTAGGATCGGACCGTTTCTCCCCTTCTATTCCCCCGAGTGGGGAGACTGGTTTAAGCTTGACTTCTTTAAATGCTAAGCTAAAGACCTTCTTTTACTTTTAGCGATTTAAGGATGTCATGCTCTTGCCCTTTTGAGTTAGCTCGTTCCCGCAACCACTTTGGTACTTTGTTTATAGCTTTTTTAGGTTATGCAATAGAAAGGTGGCTTGCGCTTGAATTGAAGTACCGTTAAAGTGGCACATAAACGTCACTTTCAACGTCTTGCTGTATTGTGCTATAGATATTATAGATTATGGAGAGAATTGTGAGTGATATGTTATACCATGAGAATATGAATAGAATTATGGAGAAGTTATATTATAAAATTATTTTTATATTTGATTAGCATGAGATAACTAATTGAATAAAGAGAGATACTTATTTTGACACTTAAATTTAGTAGGAAAATGGTAAGTGGAAATCTAATCCCTACAATCCCACCCTCCCCTTAGTATTAATTATTCGTTATCTAATCCCACATATCTAGGATAACTCATCGAAGTAGAATTGTCTCAGTACTAAAATTGACGAACCAAACAATAGATTAAAAAACATTTTTTGGAAAATAGTCCCCATGTTTATCCCGCAACCAAACACAGGAATAAATGTCCAGATGGGACGCATGTGCCCCCTAATCTTTATCTCTCCCCTTTAGTCCTTCAATCAAATGCCCTCTCTTCTTGTGTCTTTTAGCACTATTACCTTTTTTGGTTAATCAAAGAAAGTATTAGAGGTTAATTCATTTCTGTGATATATAGTTATAGTTAATTGAATTCCTTCAAGACTTGCAAGTGTTAGTGCTTGAAACTTGTTATTTCTATAGTGATTGTGGTTGTGTTTTCTTATGAAGTTATAAATTCAGTGAGATGTATTATTGCTTTTTGTAGACATTAGACAAAACAATTTATCTTGTATTAGCCCAATAAAAGAAAGATTTTTTTTTCTCCCTGCTCCTGAAATTCTTCTGTCAAACAGCTCTTTTATTTATTCATGTATTTTTGTTTTTGATGATATTGACTTTATTTTTTTGTTTGGCCCATGCTTAATGTCACCTTATTTGGCCACTAGATGTGCTTATGAGAATTCAGTTTACTGTGAAACATTCCATCTCGAGGAATCTGGTTGGAGGGAATGCGAATTATGTGGAAAGGTAACTCAAAGTCTGATTGTTCTTATCTCGTCCAAACACTATTTATTCTATGCTTTCTAAGTCTATTTCAATTTGGTGTAATAGCGTGTCCACTGTGGGTGCATTGTTTCCAAGAATTTGCATGACTACCTGGATTTTGGGGGTGTAGGATGTATAAGCTGTGCAAAGAGTTTGGAGACTCGCTCGATAAGACATATTCAGGTTAGTCAGCTAACATGTTGAAATTGCCTCGAAAAGCAATGTATTATCTGAATCAGATTATATTTTGTAGGTTTTATAAGCATCAGCCCTGTTGTTTGATTAGAAATGATATTTTGCAGAAGCAATTTTATTGTGCACTATATTTCACTGAAAATGCCAAAAGTAGATTAGTAAGATTGTCATGGTCTGTGGTTAGCTTGAAACGCTAGAAAGTATGCATGTCTGTCTCACTTACCTCACAATTTAAAAAGAAAAAAGATAAACGGTAAAAAAGATGGGCTACATTAGTGATTATACCATCAAGTTTAGCGAGTGTTCGTTCAATCCATCCAAGTTGAACCATGCGAAGTGATTGTTTAGGTTGTGTGAAGCCTGATAAATATTGTACTACGTGGGTGAACCATGGAAATCTTGGGTGTGTTCTTGTTCTTTTGTTCTTTCCTTCTGCATTCATCCCTCAAAGATCCTGCGTAACCCTATCGGTGATGTGTATTCTTAATTAAGGATTTGCCATTCTTGGCTTTAATACTGTTGTGCCGCTAATCTTACACGAATTCAGTGATAGATATTGATATAGCAGTTGTTGGTAAGCCTTGTGCTTTTTTTATTTTTTTTTAAATGAATATTCTTTTCCACTATCATAACCTGTTTTCGTTATATTCCTGTATGTTCTCATAGTATGGATGTTGTAGACACGGGATACAGTGGCATGTGTTTAAGTAATCAGTCCTTCAAACATATTAGTATCTCACGTCCTTCTTTAACTTATTTGTGCAGATCCCAAATGATGATATTACTAATGAATCTGGCATGTTGGCAACAAACAACATCAGTGATCCCCAATCCTCTTTTGTTGAAAACAGAATGGGTGGTCTCGACGTTGACAAGTGGAAGATTTTGAAGTTGAGCAAGACAATGGATACAAGAGAGCTCAGCCACTTCCCTCAAGCTCAGAGGAGTGACGCTAACATATCTATTAGGAAAATCAAACGAGAAGAACTCACGCATCCTATTGGGGAACTTGGTACAGGGTTTCCAGATGTGATGCAACACTCTGTTAGATCGTCTATTTTTGTCAAACGAGAAAATAGCAAGCCAATACTAGGGTTGAATGATGTGTATGAATCACTAGCTGAGCCATCCTTGAGTTTCTCTTTGACCACTCCTTCAGATGCTCCAAATTCTCTAATTCCTTCTCCTGGTTGGGTTGTGGAAGGAAGGGAACAGAACAAAACTCCTTCCTTTCAACAAGGGCAAAGGATACGCAAGATTTTTCCCAAGCCCTCCAAAACTGCCCCCACCATAGGTACAGAGGCAAATAATGTAAAGGTTTCCCAGACACGTGTTGCAAGGCCTCCTGCTGAAGGGCGAGGCCGCAGTCAGTTACTACCTCGATACTGGCCTAGAATTACAGATCAAGAACTGCAGCAAATATCTGGAGAGTATCCATGGTTATGCCATATTCGTTTTTTTTTTTTTGAATTACTTGTATTCAGATCTGTTGTGAGGTTTATGTAGTTGTTTTTGTCTATCCATTGATTTGAACGTAGGGTTTGCCTTAAAATTATCAACTTAAAGCTTGAATTCCACTATTGTGCCATTGTTTGAGAAGGTTTTAAGCGCTAGTGATGCTGGTCGCATTGGTCGTTTGGTGCTCCCCAAAGCATGTGCTGAAGTAAGTTAAATAATTTTCTCTATAACTTTTCTCCCTCATAATTGGGCTACTGCCATCTTCTGCTTCTTCCCTTTTTTGAAATTCTTCTTGATCTTCCATTTTGTGGCCCTTCTTCTCCCGTATGAAGTTTTTTGTCTTTTTCTCATGCCTTTAAATCTGTATGAATTGTGAATTGATGCAGGCATATTTTCCCCATATTTCTCAATCAGATGGTTTACCAATAAGAATCCAGGACATAAAAGGGAAAGAGTGGACATTCCAGTTCAGATTTTGGCCCAATAACAACAGCCGGATGTATGTATTGGAGGGTGTAACCCCTTGCATGCAGAATATGCAATTACAAGCCGGTGACACTGGTATTCTTTATGCCCTTTTTTCTTAGTGGAGATTGTATAAAATGCGTCTTCTCATAAAATATATCACTTATAACATTATTTTCATATGAATGTATTCTAACCATAATTTTGATTTCTTGTAGTGGAATTTTTAATTTTATGATCTTTTAAATGTGATTACAATCCCGGATGATTATATAGAAATCTAACCAGTGTTATCACTCTTGGTTCATATGTTGTATTGAAGTTTTTTAGTTTTTGTATCTATGTCTATTTCCTCCAGGATCATATATCCTCCCGAGTTCTGATGATTGGTGCAGGGCACTGCTTGTCTATTTCGATATCTGAAATATTCTCCTTATTTTTAATTTGGTCAATGTCATCCTTTGATTTAGTGGCTTATCCTCTTTACAACATAATTTGTTTAAGGGAAGTTGATTACTCCTCCACATTTTATTATTTCGTTCATTTGATATGTATTTGTTTATCTTTTATTACATTTTTGCAGTGATTTTTAGTCGTATAGATCCTGGGGGCAAACTTGTAATGGGCTTTCGGAAGACATCAAACTCTCTTGATATGCAGGTCAAGCCTTTGCAGGCATCAATATCCTCCTATTATCTTATGCATTTAACATTCTTTTGCTTCTCGTATGCTAACAAATTGATATATTGTTTGTATCAAACAACCAGGAAAACCAAACATCTTCCCTTCCTAATGGTGCTTCCCATGGAGAAACCTCCCATTCTGGTGTCAATGACAACCTGCCTACAGTAAGTGGTCCCTGGCCTTTCCCAATGGCTGAAAAGGAATCTCCTTTTTGCTTTGCTTCAATTTTTAACTTGCTCTGATTGGGATACCTTTGGTTGGCCTTAAATGAGAAGCATGGAGGCAGGGAAAATGAGGACTCGGCACAGCGGCCAATGCTGATCACAGAGAAGAAGAGATCTCGAAACATTGGGTCCAAAAGCAAGAGGCTACTCATACGCAGTGAAGATGCTATGGAGTTGAGACTCACATGGGCAGAAGCACAGGAGTTGCTCCGCCCACCTCCAAATGTCAAGCCAACCATTGTCATGATTGAGGGCCAAGAGGTTGAAGAATATGATGTAAGCAACCAGTTAGCAGCCGTTCCTCTTCGTATTATATGAGGAGTCATTTATTTGGTCTTGCTACTTGGAAATTCAATTTACCCCCCGCCCCAATGAGTCTGAATTACAGACCTCACACTATTTGCTATGTGCCATGATTGTCAACTTGGCTTTTTGGCTTTTTTAGCCAAAAAGCTAAAAACTCAACATAGCTCGTTTGGCAAAAATACAAAAAAGCTAAAAGGCCAAAAAAAATCAAATTAAAATACTAGTTCTTAGAATACCCTATTCAAACTCCCATCCCATTCTAAAAAACAACAATACCCTTGCTTGAGAACTTATTTATTATCAATAATAATTATATGTATCGTTATAATTAACTATATAGATTAGCAATACTGTTCAATTTGAACAAAAAGCAAAAAAGTTAACTTTTTACCTAATTAATTAATTTCAAGAAAACTAGATTGAAAGGTAATTTACTAAACAACTTACTTTGAAAGCAATTTTGCTTTTTAGCTAAAAATGCAATAAAAATTGTAAAAATACAAAAAAGCTTGCTTTTAAGCTAGTTGCTAATCAGGTTCGTAATCTGCATTCTTACTTTTTTTGTTGGTTTGTTTGTGTTTTTTAGGAACCGCCAGTTTTTGGAAAGAGGACTATATTCACAGCTCGAGCATCTGGGTAAGGATGTTTTGTTAGAATTTGTCATAAATATGTGCTTTGTTAGAATACAAAAATTGCAAAGAGAACTCTGGAGGAACATTTTGGCAGATTTTAGATAAAATTGTTTGAACTGGAACATTGGTGCTTGCGCCAACCTGGAAATTGGAAACTAGTACAATGTGGTGGAAGCATATAGAGATGTGGTATTAGCTTCTTTTGCATGATGACTTGGCCTTCGTAGAATTCTCTTATTTGTATGTCCGTCCTCGTGTCTTTGAAAAGTCAAATAGTGAGGATAAAATGAGGGATAGAGCAATGTTTTGTACTCTTGCTCTTATTCCCCTTCTTCTTTCTGACATTTTGTCTTTTGCATTAGGTCCTTTGTGTATGAACAATGGAGTAGCCTCAATTTGGTTCCCCTTACTTCTCATGTTGCATGAACTAGAAATACGAGGACCATGTTGTCTGTTCAATTTCAGCACATACATGCAGGATTGAGGACATCCTCATTAAACAAAACATCTTCCCCTTGGGGTGGGATTCATACCCGCAGTGTGGCTTTAGCACCTCTCATTGATTGTTTTAGTGGGAATATATCAATCTAGTCTGAATATATCGAGTGCTATTGAACAGGGAACAAGAGCAATGGGCTCAGTGTGATAGTTGCTCCAAATGGCGAACGTTGCCCGTGGAAGTTCTTCTCCCTCCAAAGTGGACGTGTTTGGACAATATTTGGGATTCAAGCAGGTCCGTAAAGCATTTATTCCCTCAGTTTTCATTCTATCACGCGCTCGTATATATGAACGGTACATGATCTGCTAATTAAGCTAGCTTGATGTACAATGACATTTCCAGAGTGACCTTCCTATGAGGTTGCAAGCTGAAGTTGAGGGTTCAGCTATTTTTGCACAAATTTTGTAATTTTGTACACCTCTCATTACAATGTGCTTCCAGATGTTCATGTTCTGCGCCTGAGGAGATAAACCCGAATGAACTGGAAAGTCTTCTCAGAGTTGGCAAGGGTATGGCTCAACTTTCTATATTTCGTCTTTATCCAAACAAAACTTTAAATTTGACACTCGTCGTTTTAAGAAAATATTATTTTGAGAATCAAGAGACGAAGAACGATACAAAAGTTTGAAAATTTTCATATGTTTATGCACATGTTTTTGGTGCAATCCATTCAGATGCTTGGCGCTTGATTGCTTGCTGGTTGCTGTGATTCCACAGAAAGACATTACAGACCCGAAATCTTTGTCGCCAAATTATCTAATTGTTTGTTTACGGGATAACATTTTCCATATTATGTTCATTGAGCAGCCGTGTTGTTTTTGCACCTGATAATAGAACTGTATGAGTATCCAGCACATATACCCGTACCCCATTCATGTTGCTACTTTGCACATTTTGAAGTATCTGTCAACCTTGCCGGGTTTTGTAACGGTTTATTGATATCTATCCCGTTTATGATGTTTGTTATATTGTGGTGCGCAGATATGTATTTGTTCAGAAGTGAGAAAAAATTGGATGGATTGTGTCCCTCGTATGTCATTTTTATTGTGGTAGGAGAAGTTATCTCAAGTTGGAGAGCCACATGTCTTAGAAACAAGTGGGGTCCTGTAGGCATATGAGTTGGCATAAAACTATTGGCAATCTTCCAAGCTCATCTTGCATTGTTCCAGACCAAATAACATGGGTTTAAAAATCAACCATTACGTATCATATCAGTCAATACGTAACAGGATTTTGTGACTGTTGATAATTACCATTGTATCGGCCAATACCGATATCTTTTCCGATACTGTAATTTTGAGCCAACAATGGAATTATTCTGATAGTAGATGTTATTAGTCCTCCTTGTTTTCCATTACCTTTTTGGCTTTTAGTTTATTTGAAGTCTTCTGGTTCATTTTGTTTTTCTTAAATAAAGGTTGTTACTTTCTACCATCTTTTTGTCTTTCTCTTTTGTTATCCAGAATTCAAGAAGCGGAGAATCACTGAAACCCCCGAGGTAGCCCAAGAACACGAGCCTTCTGGCTTAGATGCCTTGGCCACTGCAGCAGTCTTAGGAGAGAATGCGGAAGACACAGTGGGAGAGACTTCCGTGGGGGCCACTACCAAACATCCCCGGCACCGCCATGGCTGCACTTGCATTGTGTGCATTCAGCCCCCAAGTGGAAAGGGAAAGCATAAGCCCACCTGCATCTGCAATGTTTGTCTGACCGTGAAGCGCCGCTTTAAAACCCTCATGTTGCGCAAGAAGAAGCGCCAATCAGAACGCGAATCAGAAATTGCTCGGGGGAAGAAGCTGGTGGTTCCCCACGAGGATGAATCAGAAATGGACGTCGCTGCATTTGGACGTGTTATGAATCCGTCGGAGGAGGATGAAAGAAGCCGGGATAGAATTCCAAAGGATGTTGCTGAAACCAGCAAGGGACAATTAGACTTGAATCGCGATCCTAACCGCGAAGATGACGTGCCGGGAGAAGCAACGGGCTCAAGCATGATGAGCCTTGTTCCTGCAGCAAGTCTTCCGGTGGAGCTGTATTTGAAGCAGAATGGCATCAAAAACTTGGGTGCCGGTTTGCCCTTACAAGCTGCCACCGGCGGTGAGAGTGATGGCCGACCACCTGAAGAAGGGTGTCTTTCATCTTTAGTTGGGGAGCATGAGAATGCGGCGATGAAGGATTGAAGGGT
>JAULJZ010000002.1:3518173-3534237 GCA_032270985.1 Heliamphora pulchella | reverse complement strand
ATTGTTTTTCATTTTGTTACCACTCTACTGTTACGGTTTATGTTTATAGAGTTCTACTATTTTTTTTAATATAACTATATATATATTTTTTGAGTATTGTATACTAGCGGAACTGTGGTTTTGAACCAGGATCGAACCATTAATAATAGGTTTAGTTTGGTCTGGTTCTACAAATTACATGGTTTAGTTTGATCTTAAAATTACTAAAACTGTAAAAATCGATTTAATTCTTGATTTTATTCAAAATCGATCCAAATCGAACAGTGTATATCTACCACCAACGAACAACGGTTAACATAATCTCACAATCCGTTAACCCGAGGTCACAATGACATCACATTCTACGACGCTGGATAGCATTCTTCACAAAGAAGTTCGGTACTTCGGAATACACATTTCTTGCTTGCCTTGTTGCCTCTTCTCACCTAAAAATTATTCAATACGTCGAAATATGTGTTGACGTGGTGTGTTAATTTAATATATAAATGATATATATATTTTCACTATAAAATCATACCAATATATAATAATAATTACTCTTTAATGCAGAAAAAATTATTAATTATTTTTAAAATATTATGCGATATTATTTACGTAAAAATTATAATAAATAAAAATATATAATACAATTAAGTGAGTTATTTTAATCTTTTATTTACTTAATAAAAATGAAATAATTTATTCAGTACAAAATATTTTTTGTAATATAATTAAATAAAAACATAACATAAAATATTATATAGTACTTTAAGACTATCGAATAATTTTTTTCTTATATAGAGTCACTTTTTAAAATTATAAATATACAATACTTATATATTCCAGACCCACAGAATAATTTCACCTTCTCACGAATTACTCGAGAGTAGTCATTGCTGTGGGCCACCACCACCACAGGCCGGGTCAACCCATCTTCTCTTCAGCCCAAAATATAAAGAAATTGTAAATCCATAACTATAAAAGATCTCGACAACGCGCTGGAAAAGAAATATTCTCACAAACTAAACACCACTCCGTTCAATGCCAAAACCAAAAGCTAACTACTCCTCCCATTTCTCTCTCCCGCTCTCCCTGATTCCATTCCTTTCCGCACCAGAGCTCCATTCGGTACGTTCTTTGCCTCTTTTTTATCTCTTCTAATCATTTTTTCTCTCTAGATTAATCTTCTTTTCTTCGTTTCTCTTCTTTCGAATCTGTTTCAAATGACGCTTTTAACGAGGTTAGGTTTAGGGTTTATGGCGGTAGCAGCACTGGTCGTTCTTGGATCGGTGTATAAGAACTGTCCCGGTCTGAATTTTTCGGATATATTCATGCCGCATCTTGATTTGTCGAATATAATTCTGTTGTTGATCGTATCGGTGGGGCTTTGTGGCGCTTTCAGCAGTTTGTTGCACTTTATGCTTCCTAGAAAGAGACCTGTTGAAGGAGATTTTGTAGAAGGCGACTCTAGTGACAGAGAAAGCTTGCTTAAGAAGCATCGGATTGATTTCTCGATCTCCTCATCGGACTCCGCAACCGAAAAAACAACCACCACCGCACCGACGACTAAGGAGAGCAACAGAAACAACGCCGGCGACATGAACAACAACAGCAGCGTCATCAGCAACAGCAACAGCAACAACGGCAGTATCGTGCCGGATATGGCTTTGGGCAATGAGAATCTGGCGGACATCGATGAGGATCTGCATAGCCGACAGCTAGCGGTTTATGGACGCGAGACTATGAGGCGGCTCTTCGCCTCTAACATCCTTATCTCGGGGATGCAAGGCCTCGGCATCGAAATTGGTATGACTTCCCTTACTTCCTTCAATGGTGACATTTTCGAATTATGTTTGCTGTTATTTTTGTAATTCTAAGACTTGGTGAATTCTGCGATTTTTGAATGGAGAGTAGTTTTGCGGCATCTGATAATTGAGTAGCAATTTTAAACTAATGCAATACATTTGATTTGTTTTTCGCTTATGGTTTATTTTGATCTATTTTTCTCCACTAGTGTATACTCTCGGATTGGTTGCTTGTTCTTTGCTTGATCTTGTTGCGTATAATTGGGAGATCCTAGTTTTGTATTGTATAGTTTTTATAATGAAAAATTAATGAACAGTCCAATTTATAGGTCGTTTACTGTTTTCATCAAACATAAGATTTTTTAACGAGCATGGTCCATCCGCATAAAAGTTTTAACGCGCAAGGTATTTTTGGGACAAAAATACTCTAGAATAGATAAATTTATTTGTGCCTTTTCAAAACATGTATAAAGAACACACATAAATTTATCTGTCTTTTATTGAAAATACATGTAAAGAACACAAATAAATTTATCTGTCTTATTGAAAGTACATATAAAAAATACAGATAAATTTATTTGTACATTTTTAAAACATGTATAATAACACAGATAAATTTATCTGTCTTTTATTGAAAGCACGCATAAAGAATACAGATAAATTTATCTGTGTCTTTTCAAAACATGTATAAAGAATACAGATAAATTTATCTGTTTGTATTATTTGTGTTCATATGCAAACAGATAAATTTATCTATTTGTTATGCAAAACAGATAAATTTATCTGTTTGGAGGGTATTTTCGGGAGAAATCGCGCAATTGGACTTTGCGTGTTAAAACTTATTTTTTTGGACTTTTGGCTGAAAGCTCTTTTTTATAAATGTTAGTATTATTATCAACTGGCTATGACTGGCAAGATGGATCCTTATTCTGCGAAGGAATTTTCAACATCTTATTTGTTGAGTTCAAGGCTTTAAGTACGTGGGCTTGTGTAATGTTTTATATTCCCACTTTCAGCGAAGAACCTTGTACTTGCTGGTGTCAAGTCCATCACATTGCAGGATGAGGGGACGGTGGAGTTGTGGGATTTGTCCAGCAATTTCATTTTTTCAGAGAATGATGTTGGTAAGAACAGGGCACTTGCTTCTGTTCAAAAGTTGCAGGATCTTAACAATGCTGTGGTCGTTTCTACTTTAACCACAAAATTGACTAAAGAAGAACTTTCTGATTTCCAGGTATTATATCACCGATTATTCAAAAACTTGCTTAGAATTTTTTCCTTTTCTCCATTTCAGCTGAAAACATTCTAATTACTCCTTTTTAATGCCCTGTTAGTATTTTGAACCACCATATTTTCCGTACTTAGCTGTCTCGGTATATTGAAACTACCATGTTTCTAAAACCTCATTATATATTATTTTTAATGTGAGGGCTATCAAAATGTTGCTTCAATGCTTGTTTGATGAGACATTTAAATCTGTTTCCCAAGATGATGCATTGGCATGGTGTACATTTTTTCTTATACAAGTAATAAGATTATGTATGGATTAAAGAAGAGATAACAAGGGGGTGTCAACCGGTGTACAACTAAGAAGTGGGCAAGAATATTAAAAAACTACATCTTGTAAACTTTCCCAAAGTGAAGATCCCTTGTAGAATCAACTACCAGAAAGGATTATGTTTAAAAATCCTCATTGAGCCCTAACTGTTGGGTTCTAAGGAAAAGTGACTTGTGCCTATGAGTAGCCAAGAAAACATCCTAAAAGATACGATAGTTTTTTTCCCTCCATAGGCACCACATTAAGCAAATGGGGATGGTTCACGAGGCGTTTCTCATCTTCCTTGAGCGGCACACTGAAGAACACCCTTCAAAAAATTGCAATGTTGCAGCTGGCATAACTCAACTGATTCCAAACATTGCAAAAATCATGCTCCACATCTCCGTAGCTACCTCACAGTGGACCACCTCTACCTTCCTACAACTACAACACTGGTTGGCCAGAGGAAACTCTCTCCTACATGTATTACCCATGTTGAGATGGCACTTCAGTTCCCAAACCTGTTTTCAGGAAAAATTGAAAAGTGACTTCCATTGGCTTCATCCCACGAGCAGCACCCCTAACATCTTTAGATGTCCACCCCTTCCTCCAAACCATACTTATAATTTACAACCTTTCTCTACAAGCTACCCACCTCCTGCTGAAAATCTTCACAACCATTTCCTATCAAGGCTTGATTAAGAAGCTTGCAATGTCGAAAGCAGACCCCTTCCTTCACTTGCTTGCAAACACTGTCCCAATTCACAAGATGAAATTTGAATTCCTCCTGCTGGAAGCTTTTAACCTCTTCTCCACTTATTCTGGAATTGTGAAAAAGGATAAATAGATTTGTAGTAATTAAAGTTTGTGTTCTTTAGAGAGATTATTGTCTCTTTCCACTTAGAAAGTCTCTTGGTGTTCTATACAACTCTATACAACTCTATCCCATACTGCACTGATTTATAAGTTGATCTGACGCCATTCCCAATTATGAGGTGGGAAGACTTGCCACACGAAAACCCAACTAAACATAAGACCTCCACGTTCTCTGCTTCACAGACAAGAATAAGCTCACTGTTGCTTGCATTCACCTTCCATTCTGAGAACACCTAAAAGCAAATCATTACACTCAAACACAATAGCCGCTCCTCTTCTGCATCACAAAAATCTTCGTGTCATCCGCGAAGAGAAGATGAGAAACGGAAATAGATTGACCACCCAACTTGCCAGTCTCAAACCCATCAAGAGCTGCAGAAAATGAGTGTTTGAATACTCCTTCTTAATGTTTTGTTAGATTTTGAACCACTCTGGTAATTAGCTGTGTTTGAATACTGCCTCAATGCATGTTTTTGATGAAAACAGTTAAATCACTAGATTTCCCAAATTGATGCTTTGACTTGAGATCAAGGTATGTAAAATTATGATAGATACTGGTACACAAATTGAGTCTTATAGTCTAACATTTACCCAAGGATCTCTCCCCAAAGAAGTGACTAAATGTGAAATTTGAGTGATTTTTTTAAAATTTTCCTAGTTCAATGCTCTAAGTGCTATTGAATTGATTAAGATCTTCTGACTGGCTGGAATCCATTGCTTAAATGAAGCATCATGCTATGTGATAAATACTGGTACACAAATTGAGTCTCATTGTCCAACATTTACCCAAGGATCGCTCCCCAAAGAAGTGACTAAATGTGCAATTTGAGCATTTTTTTTAATTTTCCTAGTTTAATGCTTTAAATGCTATTGAATTGATTCAGATCTTCTGATTGGCTAGAATCTGTTGTTTAAATGAAGCATCATGCTATTTTACATGGACTCTCGTACGGGTGCCGGGTGCGAGGTGCGAGTATATGCCCAAGTGTCGAATTTATCTTATTAACACATTTGGATACTTATCTTCTAATAATGGAGCGAGATCTACATATGTCGATGCACTATTGGTCACCACTTATATAACCTTTTCCTCTCAATCTCATGCACTAGATCATCAAGCAACTCAAAAATTTCTAAGAGTTCTTGATAATACCTGATGTGTTTATTGATCTAACAAAAACGGTACTACTTGGGCTATTGACAAGATATTTATTAAGCGACCGAGACTTTCCATTATTTCATGCATCGGTCATCAATGTGTATCCCGTTTTCTTCCATTATTTTTTATACACCTCTAATCCTTCATTCACACTATCAATCTTCTTTTTCAAAAATGTTACCTTAGCCTCATGATAAGTAGAGGGTTTTAATCCTTGAATGTATTCACTAATGGACACTCACATTTTCTTAAATAAAAGGGTTTTAACTAAAATAAAAGCCAATGCATGTCCATAGGGAATTTTACAAATATCCCTAATCACAGGACTCCCTTTGTTTCACAAGTTGACTCAAAGTTTGTTGTTTAATTGTTTTTTATTTTCTTTATTAACATATGCATCCATGGTCCCCCTACTTTTGAATCTCCCATCTTCCTTCACAAAAACATTCACAATCCACAACATCATTGCTTTATTTTTCTTTTAAAAGTTGGAAATAAATTGTCACATATTCAAAATTTTGAGAACATGGGTCAATATGATCCATGGGTTTCCGCCAATTGATGTTTCGTTCGAATCAACTCACCCCAATAATCATTTCCACAAAAATTGCATTTCAAGTGCATTTTATTATCCTCTTTAACATGGGTACAACAATCCGTATAGGGTCATTATTTTTTTCCGTTTTGCATCTTCTCGTAAACCATTCTTAATAAAAAATAAAACACATGTTTTGTTTGGTGTACGATTTTGAAAATTATAAATATTAATATGTCTTAATATATTTCTTTTATTTTTAGGATAAATTGTGTTTATAAGGCTACATAGAGTGTTCATGCATTATATGAGAGTTTATGCAAAATTTTTATAGTAAAAGTGAATCATAAAAATATGTTTTCTAGGTGAATGTCCAATTACAAATGTTGAATGTACATGCTATACTTTTATCCAAGTGTCGAGTGTTCGACACAGGTACTTTTACATTTCAAGGAGTCTTTGTAACATAGGAAAACGTGTTTAGGAATTATAACAAATATTTGACAATACATTCTTCTTACTAACAAACCAAGCCTTGTCTAGACTCTAGCCAGCCCAATTCTATTGATACAATCATTTTTTTCTTCTTAAAAGTTGATACATGCGGATTCTTACCCTAGTCGCTGTAATAATAGTTCCTTTGATATTATGGCATAGAAGGATCTTAAACCATTAAGCTGGCAAGACACATGACACTTATTAATTTATTATGTTGCCTAGGTACATGTTTATCTCAATTCCTTGGTGTGTGCACATGCACACATGTATTGTCTGTGTTTACAGCTCTGTGCATTCATTTGAATGTCTTATGTTAGCATAAACTTCTGTGTTGCTGCTAAACATATTTGTGGTTTTAATGGATGCTAGTTGGGTGAGTTGGACTCAATGAAGGAAAAATGGTGGTAATTGCCGTATGCTGTTGCTTCCATCCTTTAAGTTTGTTGGGAGGCAGATATCTATCTAGTTAGCATGGAAAACTTAATTCCATTGAGACCATATATGAAAAAAAATGATACTTTAATGTACCGCCAAAACAAAAGCCATAGATATATTGGATCGGCAAATATAAACGCACTCACCCCCTCACCTTGCTCTTGGTATGGCTTGCACAACTCATCTCCAATTTGGGAGAGTGACACCCATGCCAGTGGGCCAAATACCTCTTGGTAAAACAAAAACTATACATTGGAAGTCATGAATTTTGCATTGCAGCAATATTGAAATGTAACGTAAGTTGTTCCCTCCATACGTGACTGTTCAATAGTTGTTTGAAGTATCATGTTACTTGGTATATGGTTTTGTGGGACTTTACTGCAAATTTCTTTCCCCAATAGATATCTTTCTCTTGGTCATGTTGTTTGAGTTCATGTTATATACTTGGGAGTAAAATTGTTCTCTTCAATTATGCTGATGTCCATACGTAAAGTTTGCCATGTTTCTCGTTCATATTCCCCACGATATTGGCTCAATTCATACTCATTTTCTAACTTTGGTATTTTGAGGCTTGAGGCTTGAGCCATCATGTTGCATCAGAAGGCTATCATATTATGTCAAGATTTGGATCTCAAACTACCATATTGTTACGTGGTTGCGTCAATACTTTTAAATATTTTGTGTTTTGCCCTCGATTGTTGTCGTATGAACTTTGAAGTCAGTAACTATGAACTTTGAAGTCAATAATTATAGCTTATTGTTGATTTGCTCAACATCTTATAACTATTTTGTTATCTTGATTAATATCAGTTATATTCTCTGTAAATATCATGTGCTAGTAAAACTATCACACTTTGTGGTTATGTGGTTTCTAATATATATAGTCACCTTGATATTATGCTTCCTTGCTATCACACATTCACACTATTCTGTTATTATGTTGCCTTGCAATACACACCCTGGGATGCCAGACTGCTGGTAAAAACTAAAGGAAACAAAGAAAAGAGAAGAAAAGAAAAGAAATTCAACAAACGCACAAATCCAATTTTAATTCTCAATATTCAAAGCCATCCTCTAATAATAATAATCCTAATATTTATAGGCCTCCACAAGATTTTTAAATATGGAAAGAAATCAATAAAATCTCATAATAAAAGAAAATTCTATAGTTGAAGCCTAATATGAAGCCTAAATAAAATAAACTACAAAATTAATGAAAATCAAATGTTTCGACCCTGTTTGACATAAGTGTGCCTTATTTTGGGCCTTGCGTGATCCCTATCATTTCTCTCCGGCGGAAAGGAGCTTGACTCCGGAGAGTGGTGTTGGTGATACTACTCTAAGATATATGGGGTAAAGCACTGTAACTTCTCATAGGTAACCCAAGTAGCATCTGCAATGGGACGCTTGTTTCACTTGATGAGATACCTTTGGTAGTTGCCGTGAGAAGATTTGATAATCTCATTATTTGATACATCCTTAACATGATCTGTCAGTTATGACAAGCGAGGACTTACGGGTGCAGTAGATGGTGCAGCTCCCTATGTTGGAATACCTGCATGACTATGGGAGGCTCGAATGCATCCCGATAAGGGAATAGGTCTTCCACATTGAAAATTGAACTAATGCTCATATTATATGGCAAGTCAAGTAAATATGCGTTAAGGCACCGTGTGGAATAGCTTTTTTTATATGGCTTTTTTTCATCTTTTAGTGAAATTTTTTTACCTTAGTTGAAACAATGATAATTTTTAGATTTTTCTCTCCACGAGAAATTAAAAAAGTAAAAAAATTTGACTAAAACATAAAAAAAATTCATATAAGACAAAAAAGTCACTTTAAGGCTTTTATGTTGCTTTTTTCATTTTTAGTGATTTTTTTAAACTTTTAACAAAACGGTTATACTTTTAGATTTGTTTTATCATGACGAATCGAAAAAATAAAAAATTTAGCCCAAAAAATAAAAAAGTTAATATAAGACGAAAAAAGCCACAAAAATGCTATCCCAAACACACCCTAAGTCCTAGTTGACAAGTAATACCATAAGGACCAATGGCTTGGGCATGCAGTTTTTGGAAGGAATTTTTAGGGTAGCGTTAAGGTTGAACATGCACCATAACATAGTCATCCTCATTGAACTCTTGATTTCTACGGTGAGCATAAACAAAAAGTTTATAAGTGTCATTACTTAGAGCAATTTTGTGGCTAATTTTGGCATGTATGTCTCGAATGTGGTGGTAAAAAATGGGTTGACTCAAATGGATGGGAATCAGGTGGCATAGGGATTGGGTCAACAGGATGGCGAGGTGGCAAACTATAAACTATCTCGAGAGGGCTTTTACTCGTAAACCGATAGATTGAATTGTTATAAAAAAACTCCGCAATGGGCAGCAATAAGTCCCAATACCCAACTTGTCACCTACTAAACATCAAAGCAAATCACCCAAATTACGATTAATGACCTCGGTTTGACCATCCATTTGAGGGTGAAAGGCTGAGGAATACTTTAGGTTTGCTCCAAATAGTTTTTAGAGTGTTTTTCAGAAATAACTAACAAACTTAACATCTCGATCAGACACAATGAACTTAGGTAACCCATGAAGGCGAACAATCTCTCTAAAGAACTTTTTGGCAACATTGGAAGCATATGTGGATTTACTACAAGGGGTGAAATGGGCCATTGTAGAAAATCTGTTAACATCTATTGAAATGGAATCGTGGCCTCTTAACCTTTCTCGGCAATTCTAGGACAAAATCCATGCAAGGTCCTTCCAATGAAAATGTGGAATGTGGATATGTACGTATAGATTAGTGTTTCTTTTCTTAGTCTTAGCTAGAAAATTCTAAAAAAATATATCTCTTTAAGGATGGCCAATAGAATCTATCCTACACCAAAACGGGTGAAGTGCGAGACCAAAATATCTCTTTAACAAGAAAACGAGTGCTTCAACCATTTTCTTCTTAATCTCAGTGAAGGCTTTAAGTGCAACACTAGTCCATTTAAATTCTCCTTTCTTCATACAATTAGTGATGGGAGCCATATTACTCGAGATTGACGGAGTCAACTCAATACAGTGTTGTATTTATGTATACTAAAATCCCTAATAAATTGCCTATACAATGTGGCTATCCCGTGAAACTAGGGGTGTTTCCAGTCCAGTTTAGTTCAATTTCAAGCTAAGGCAAATATTAAATCGTTCTAAACAGTTTCAAGAATTTAAAAATTGGAACCAGATTGTGAGTACTATGAAACCAAACTGAACAAAACTAATAATGAGCAGTTCAGTTTGGGTTTAGAACTGCAGTTCTAAGAATAAATACTTATTGCTTATTTTATGTTTTAAAAAAATTATATGTTTATTTTATTTGTTTTTCTATTCATTTTCTGTCTATTTTTATTTATATTATTTTATTTTATATTTTGTTTTGTTACTTGTTTCATGAGATTACAAAAAGATATCATTGTATCTATAAACAATGAATTATATTCTATCCGTTTAAATTTTATTATTCTTTTAACAGTTATCAGTAGTCTATGTATTATATAATATTACAATGTTATGAAAAAATAAAAAAAAAAGAAGAGGCAAGAGGAAATAATTAATTTTTTAACTGTTTTCTTTGTATGTAATGCCTAATAAAATACAACTATAATAAAATTAATGAACAGTTTGGTTGGATTTTATACAGTTCCCTAGAAACTTAATCCGAGATTTAAACCATTATGAATGAGTCTTAATAATTTGGAATCGGAACCAAACCGTCAACAAAAAAATTGAACCAAACTATATGATTTCAATTGGTTTGGATCGGTTTACCGGTTCCACCAGTTTTTTTTGAACGCCCCTAGGTGAAACTACGAACCCCAAAAATAGATTTGGGTTTAGACCACTCTCTGATAGCTCTGATTTTGAAACTGTAAACTCCAACACCTTGCGCAGACACAATAAACCCTAAGATGTGCACGCGAGTCTTAAAAAAAGAACACTTGTTAAGGTTGACATACAGTTTGACAGGTCTCAAAGTGATTAAAACCTCACGAAGATGATTTAGATGGTTCGTCTTTGAACCACTATAGATCAGGATGCCGTCAAACATACGGCTAATTTTTTTTTGATGAATGGGCATAGGTTCTCAGTCATAATCCTCATAAATGTACTAGGAGCATTGGATAATCCAAAGGGTATCACTAACCACTTTTCCAACCTTTCTTGGGTTTTATAGAGTTTTCCATTCATCATTAGGTCGAATCCTGATCTGATGGTGGTTGCTACGCAGATCAATTTTGGAATACCACTTAGAACCAGCCATCTGGTCTAACAGGCAACAAGTCATCAGGTCTGGAGATGGGAAACCTATACTTGATCGTGATCTTATTGATCGCCCTACTATCCACATACATTCTCCAAGAACCATCTTTCTTTGGAGTTAGGAGGGCTGGAAACCACACAAGGACTAAAGCTGGGCTGGATAAAACCTCTCTCTAAAAGGTTGTTGATCTTTCGATTCATTTCATCCTGCTCCTTAGGGTTCAACCTATAGTGAGGTAGATTAGACAGCTGCAATCCAGGCACTAGATCTATGGCATGTTGAATTTCTCTTATGGGGGGTAACTTATCTGGCTTCACATCCTGGAACTCGTGCAACAATTGCTTAACCTCTCGTGGTGACTCGACAGCTGACTCAATGGGAATCTGAATTTCACCTTTACAAACCAAGGCTAAAATCATATCGGAGTCCCTTCCCCCGTGTTCAAAGGTTCTACGAGTGACCAAGTGAGGTCTGTGCAAGCTAGGTGCCTGAAGTAACGATTTACCTTTACGCGCATTATCCCGTGGACTAGGTTTGGCAGACTTCAACGGTTTTTTTTTTCTCATTATGTTGAAAATCAAAAAATATTCTCCATACCAAAACTTTGGGCGTCTATGTCATAAAGCCAAGGGTGGTCTTGGTTTCTGCTTTTTTTTATTTGGGCTGGTTATGTTATTTAAACGAGGGAATTGGGCTGGGTTTATTGGGTCAAATATGGATCTGGTAGGAGGTCCTAGATTTAGTGTTAATTTGGTAATGGATCCAGGTCAGGGTTAGGGTTCTTGGATGATTGATGCTGCTCAGTTACTGTGAGCGTGAAGGTGGTGGCGTAAATTGAAGATAGCGGCGTAAGGTCAAGCCAGCGGCCGTGCAAGGTGAAGTGGCGGCGGCCCAAGGTGCAGATCGAGGATCTTTGGAATTCGACAGTGTGAGATAGCAGCGTGCAAGGTTTGGCTGTGGTGGTGATGCGTTCTGCGGTGGCAGCAGCGTCACAAGGTGGAGGCGGCGCAAGGAGGAGGTGTTGTGATCCCGCCTGAAATCAAGCCTAAATAAAATAAACTAGGAAATTAACAAAAATCAAATCTTTTGACCCCGCCTCACATAAGTGCGCCTAATTTTGGGTCCTGCCTGATCCCCATCACCCTGTTTGTGTAAATCACTCTTTTTGAAAGGGTAAAGATCATTTCTTCGTCATGTTGCCTGAAGTGGTAGGTCTAATTAATGTTCGCCTTCAGTTTTGGAAATGGCCTTATCTCCTTGATGCAGATTTGCCTCTAGAATGTTGTGCGGCTTTAAAATCCCAGGCTGCTTTTAAAGAACCAGGGTACCCGGATACATAGTTGCCTGGCTTCATGGAGGCTACTCCATTTACAGGAAACGCATCATTTTCTGAACTGATGCTTGTAATTGATCATTGCCGATCCTTATGCAAGTTAACCAGGTTGCATCCCTTTGATAAGAGGGTCACATGTGACCTCTATAGTATTGTTTTGGCTTGTTAAACTTTTATGTTATGTTTGTATGAGAATCTTATATACTAGCATGCTCTTTTTCTATGTAATTTCCCAGATGGATAGAGTATATGATAAAAAGAGAATTGCCTTAGACTTTACTGAAGTAACAGAACTAAGTATGAAAACAATAATTTTATTTTTTTGCCACAATGGTGTAATTCTTTTTTCTGATATATAGTCCAGGATTTTCTAATGGGTGTTGGGGGGGGGGGGGGGTGGGGGGGCGGTTGTCTATGGTTCCCATGTTCCCTTGATATATGGACCTTTAGATTACTACACTGCTTGTAATGTTGTTGCCCCACTGCTTGGTAACTGTTGCAATAGATAGATGGTGTGGTTGTTTTTTCCTGAAGCGATTGTTACCTCTAATGGTCGCTCTTTGAGGAAAGTAAAATGGTTCAACAATATCACATATCTAATTATACGTTGATAATCTGATCTTGTGGGATCCGAACTACCATAATTCCTTGGTAGATAGAGTACAGTATTACCTCTGGTTGTGAACTTCATTGTACTGTGTTGCTTGTGATGTGAAGCTACTGTCTTTTTGAGAGTAGTAGCTGATTGCCTCAATTATTTGTTTCCTGAAGTGAGGATTTTCAATTTTCTAATGAAGGCAACTCTTTATGTGAAAATCTTCTTGTTACTTGATGCATCACCTAGTAGGTTTAGCCCCTTGTTATATCCTAGTTCTTGATGACACATCTATAATTGTTTATGCTTTGATGAACGTCTTCAGGCTAGTTGATGCCTTGAAGCTCTGTTGTCTGGGATTGTTTTGTTTGTTCATGTTGTTTTTGAACCTTGATTAGAATATTTTGTTTGCACTTCTGATTTATTAAGTTTCTTAAATGGTTGTTATTTTCTGTGCAAGCCAGGGATGGCTGCTGCCTGCATTTGTATGATGTGTTGGAAATATTGCTATTATCAGAACTCCTCTGTTTGGTCACTGACGGGAAACTTAATTGCATTGTTGAGAATTTTTAAGTTTCAGAAGCTATTCATTTTTCTCTTATAGTAATGGGAAAAAGTTAATGTAGATTGAGACAATAGAAGGGTTGATTGTTCTAGCTGTCTTTATCCTTTATTCATTCTCATGGTGATGCATTTGTTGCGTATGTATGTTGTTTGCAATTTGTGGTGGTGTTCTTTTCCTGTTTTCCTCTTTTTTCCTTGAACTTTGGGGGGCGGGGGGCGCCCTTCATGCTTGCATTTTTGGTCACTTCTACAATGCAAGTTCTAGACCGTACCCGTTATTTTGAAATAATGAAAAGGGTTATGGAGAGGCAATCCAATGTTCCTTTTTTGATTTATATAGCTAATGGGCGATTATTCTACATTTTCTGGCATGGCAGGCTGTGGTTTTCACTGACATTGACCTAGAGAAAGCAATTGAGTTTAATGATTATTGCCATAATCACCAGCCTCCTATTGCATTCATCAAGGCTGAAGTTAGAGGCCTTTTTGGAAGCGTGTTTTGTGATTTTGGGCCCGAGTTTACAGTTGTTGATGTTGATGGCGAGGAACCACACACGGGTATTATTGCATCCATCAGTAATGACAACCCTGCGATTGTGTCATGTGTTGATGATGAAAGGCTCGAGTTCCAGGATGGGGATCTTGTTGTGTTCTCGGAAATCAGGGGAATGACTGAGCTCAATGATGGAAAGCCAAGAAAGATAAGAAATGCGAGGCCGTACTCGTTTACTCTTGATGAGGACACTGCAAATTTTGGTATTTATGAGAAAGGTGGTATTGTCACACAGGTGAAGCAGCCAAAGGTGTTGAACTTTAAGCCGTTGAGGGAAGCACTCAAGGATCCTGGTGATTTTCTTCTGAGTGATTTCTCCAAGTTTGATCGGCCACCTCTATTGCACTTGGCATTCCAAGCATTGGACAAGTTTATTTCTGAACTGGGATGCTTCCCTGTTGCTGGCTCGGAAGAGGATGCTCAGAAGCTGATATCTATGGTTAGCGACATCAATGAAGGCTCAGGAGATGGGAAAGTGGAAGATATTAATCCAAAACTTCTGCGGTATTTTGCCTTTGGTGCCCGAGCAGTTCTGAATCCCATGGCTGCCATGTTCGGTGGTATAGTCGGACAGGAGGTTGTGAAGGCATGCTCTGGAAAGTTTCATCCTCTTTTCCAGGTTGCTTATTTATTACAATGTTATTCTTTTATATCTGTGTGTGTGCACGCCTGGGTGCTTTTCCCATTCTATGTAGAATTAATCCTTTTCTTCTTGGTTTATCATTTATCTTCCGGGGACATGAATCTTATAGGTGTTTGCAAGTCTGACTTCTTTATAATTTATACTTCTTTGATTTTGATTCCTTGTTCCGATGCCCTAAATTGTTTTATTTCACTATGTCTCCGCAGTTCTTTTATTTTGACTCAGTTGAATCACTTCCTTCGGAGTCTCCAGAACTCAGCGACTTCAGACCATTGAATAGCCGTTATGATGCACAGATTTCAGTTTTTGGATCTAAACTCCAGAAGAAACTTGAGGATGCTCGAGTGTTTGTTGTAGGATCTGGTGCACTAGGCTGCGAGTTTCTAAAGAATTTAGCTCTGATGGGAGTTGCACGCAACAACCAAGGGAAGCTGACAATTACTGATGATGATGTTATTGAGAAGAGTAACCTCAGTAGGCAGTTTCTCTTCCGCGATTGGAACATTGGGCAGGCAAAATCCACTGTTGCTGCTGCTGCTGCTGCAACAATAAATTCTCATCTCTCTATAGAAGCTTTGCAAAACCGCGTGGGCCCTGAGACTGAGAATGTTTTTGATGATAGCTTCTGGGAGAATCTAAATGTTGTCATTAATGCCCTGGACAATGTCAATGCCAGGCTTTACGTTGATCAAAAATGTTTATATTTCCAGAAGCCACTTCTTGAGTCAGGAACCCTAGGTGCAAAGTGTAACACTCAAATGGTCATTCCTCACCTGACAGAAAACTATGGTGCGTCAAGAGATCCACCAGAGAAACAAGCACCCATGTGCACTGTTCACTCTTTCCCTCACAACATTGACCACTGCTTGACATGGGCTCGATCGGAGTTTGAGGGTTTACTTGAGAAAACACCAGCAGAAGTGAATGCTTTTCTTTCAAATCCGAGTGAGTATGCATCTGCAATGAGGAATGCTGGTGATGCTCAGGCCAGGGATAATCTGGAACATATTCTGGAGTGCCTTGACGGAGAAAGATGTGAAACATTCCAAGATTGCATTGCCTGGGCTCGTCTAAAGTACTTACCTTGATTATTGATCTTTTATGGCTTTGTTCTTTCATTTGTGAGATAGAAAAGTAGTGTTGTTTTACTGACACTTCTCTACCCTTGTGTCTAGGTTTGAAGATTATTTTGCTAACCGTATGAAACAGTTGATTTTTACTTTCCCTGAAGATGCTGCAAC
>JAULJZ010000002.1:3431288-3442726 GCA_032270985.1 Heliamphora pulchella | reverse complement strand
TGAATGGCCAATTCAATTGTAATTGATTCTGCTATTGAATCTGGATTTCAATGGCCAATTAAATTCACAGATTCCAATAGTAATTCTGGATTTATTTTCCTTCAGTAACCATAACATTTGGGAATATACTGGTGTGCAAACACGCATGTTGCCATTGGGAATCAGTTGCTAGATTTATTAGTCAACTGAAAATTATATATGTTTGTGCAAGAGGGTACATCATTTTTTTTTTATCAGCAAGAAATATAATATAAAATGGCAAAAAGGGGAATGCCACCCGAATACAAAAACTTCCACAAAAGAAAGCCAATATAAAAACCTCTACGAAAAAGGAGAGAATCCACCGATAAGGATTCTATAAACTCTACGGCATCAATCTATTGTGCAGAAAGGAGGTAAGAATTGTTGGGGTGCAAAGCCATCCTGTACTTTGTTCAATGCTACAAATGTTGCCATGACATTAGTGCATTGGTTGAATGCTAGAAACTTTTCTTTGTGGGCTCCATATTGTTAACCAAGTTACAATGGATCATTTTTCTTAATAATATTATAAAGGGTAGAAAACAGGAATAGGAGTGGTTCCATTATTTTCACAGTTCTTACCTTTTTTTTTTCCTTTTACCAAAGCAGGGTGGTGTTGTTCGCATACAAGGTGATGAGTTTTGGCATATGACTAAGGTTCTAAGGTTGAGCACAAGAGATAGGTACTCTATTTCCAGAGGTTTTGAGTTGTTGTACTTTGGTAGGCACCTGGCATTGTGTGTTTGTATGGAACACCATCAATTTATAACGTCAGAACATGTTTGCGAAATTAGGAACATCCTATTAAAGTAAAGTTATAGTGAAAACACTGAACATGTGTAACATTATACTAGGTTCGAAACGTGTAAGTGTTGATGCTCAACTCTTTTAAGTAAAAGAGATAATGGGTTATGTTCTGCTAAATCTTTTACATAAAAGAGATAATGGGTTACATTCTACTACAGAAGCCTTAATTCATGCTTCTTGGGCTTGGTTGATCTGATGTGTTATAAGTGTTTCCCCCTCAAATACCTATATGACCTTCTTGCCTTTGGCCTATGCAGCCATCTATGTGAAAGATAAGGCTTGGCATGACATTGGTCATGTTTCTTACGTTAAATAGATGAAAATAGAGAAATTTCTTGCATCAGACCATTTGGGGTCACTAAAACTTTTTTGTCTTTTCCTTCTTTTAAGGACCATAACTTTTCGGCAAGACACGCTGAGATGTTTAATTTCATGGTAATTTTGATCTTGCTCTTCCAGAGTACTACTCTCACCGTGGAATGTCATTGCTTGAATGAGGAAGAGTCATCTTGCCCACTTTGTGGGTAATCTAGGGATACAGGAAGGCCATCTTTATTATGTGTTTGCAATAATAGGAAAAACAACTCGTAATTAAAGTTATGGTTTGGATTAGGATAACAAAAGACTTGCGTAGCCAACCCTTGACCCAGACCCAGAGAAAGAAGACAAAGTTGTGTTGACCATGTTTGCCTTTAACTACGTCTGATTTCTAGAGGTTGCAATTTAGTGAAGCTTTAAGTGCATCTCTTCTTTATTATGAAGATATTAATTAAATCTTGGTTGTGAACTGGAGTTAAAATTAATTTGAATTAGTTGAAGTTTTTAATGAAACCTCATTTACAATACTTTTATAGTCCAAATAAACGACATTTAGCTTGTTTGGTTATGAGCTGTGATACACTTATGACTTTTCTCATCATGACATGAAAGGGTAGAGCTCTTCAATGGTAAGGGAGGTATAATTGAAGGGAGCATACAAAGGATTGACCGCATCGGACTGGATTTTGTGGCACTAGAAGATCCAAAAATAGTTCTACCTCAGACCATACAGTGGCATGTATTTGCAGCTTTTGGTGAGTTAGATCTAATCAATAAAATTAATGCATATAAGTGATTTTTGTCCCTGAGCAATAGGAATTTACCATAACATGTTTTAAGCCTTTTCTGTTTAGGGACTCTAAAAGGCGGCCGGGCTGACTGGCTTGTTGAAAAATGCACGGTATGTCGCAGATTTATTTTTAAGTGTCATCTTTATATTTCTTCTGTTGTTGTAGTTGCAAACCTTTATATCTCTACTCTATTCTCTTTGTCCTAGGAACTAGGTGCTAGTAGTGTAACACCTCTGCTAACTGAACGTTCTCCCTCAATCTCAGAAAGTCGAGTGGATAGACTGCAACGTGTCATTCTAGCTGCAGCTAAACAGTGTAAGTTATTGGTTCAGTTTTTCTCTTCCTTCCCATTTGAAGTGTTTGGATTGATATGAAACATAACTTGGCCTTTTGGTTTTAATGTTGACTTTGCTTTTGGATTTGGAGAGTTCTATCAGTTGGCATGTGTCTTTGGTGGATGGATGAGTATTTAGCTGGAGTTATTAATTATTCTTGTTCTTTGGGTATTAATGTCTCTTATAGGTCAACGGTTGCATGAAATGACTTTGAATCCTCCTACAGAAATTGGTGGTCTTTTACCTTTTGTGAGTTACTACTTCTTTCTTGTATGCACAAGAGGCTGACAAAAATGTTGGTTTGTTTCATTTGTACAAGTGTTATGCAATGTGTCATATTTTTGTATATTGCAATATATGGGTTATGTAAAATGAGAGAACAATATACATGATCTATATGTTTTCTTTGCTATTTCCGTGGTGTATTTTTATTGAGGCTTGTCATTCCAATCTTTGTGAAACTTTTGCGCTCTTTTATATCTCTAGGTTGCCCAGTCAAAGCTATCTTTTGTGGCTGTAGCAGAGGCTGCCCCTGTTTTTAGTGCACTGACATCCTCTGGAAAAAAATCAAGTGGGACATTAATAATTGGGCCAGAAGGGGGTGAGTTCATCTGATACGTTACTCTCTCTCTCTCTCTCTCTCTATCTCCCATTGCCACATACTTGTGCCAAGGCACACATTTGATCACAATCTTGGTTTATTTGATGTTTTTTGATTGGAGGCAAGGTGACATTGTGATAACTGGTTGAAAATAATGCTCTAGGCTTAGTTGAGTTAGTTGAGTAGTTGAGTTGTTAGTTGAGTAGTCTAGTTGAATTAAGAAGAAAACTCATAACATAGTTGTACATTAAGATTGGAAAGCCTTTGTCTTTCTTGCGGCTGCTCTTCCTGGGCTCCTTGCTCTCTCTCTCTCTCTCTCTCTCTCTCATGTTCCACTATCTAACAAGCAAGACATTAATGAGTTTATGAGAATAGATAGATATTGCATGCCTTAGAACACAAAAACAAAACATGAATAATGAATAATGAGTCATTTGTTCTTGGAATATTAATTTTACAACTATACATTTTTCCTGTTTCTGAGTATACATCTAAGGGCTGGCTTTATTATCGTGGATATAACTTCTTTCAATTATTAGAAATTGCGAGGTGAGATAATACGTACGACTATGATAATGCTTGTTCACTTTCCACGCTGGAGAAAAAGGATGGAGACAGTTCCCAATTGTATTTTCGAGAATAATATGTTGGTGTAGGTAGCACAGGAGTGGAAGAGAGTGTGATGTGGCCTTCGGGGAAGATGGTTAGCACCTGAATGGCTAAGGACAGTAGATATCAGAGAAACCTCGGGGCAACTGTAGAGGGATGGGGGGTAGTGGAAAGTGGTACTCATGGAAGTGGCAGATGAACCAGAGTGCCAAGGTCGTTGTATTATGAATGGAGCTCTCCTTACGTACGAGGCTGGAAGAGGGGAATCCAGCTCACTTGACAATAGGTGGTCTCTCCTTTGTTTTGATAATGTAGTTGCTTGCTTTCTTTGCAAGTCCCTGGATCAGACCCTGTGATCTATATGATATGACTTGCATAACTTGGTACAAAATGATAAAAATCGTATCAATTAGGCCGCCACGTAGTAGTTGCGTTATGGTTCCGAAATGTCAGGCCAGGTCTCTCGGTTAACGCATCCTCTCTCTGGGACCATCATAGTGGAGTTGCCCTCCATGGGGGTGAGTCAAGCAACCTTGACAATCCTTTTTGCTCTAGCTTCTAAGACACATTCCTCCATTGGTCTCCAACAAAGTGTGCTTAGGAGTTGTTCTTGACCTAGAATATTGTGAAATTATTGGAGGCATTAAGGGTGTTGTAGCAAATGGCGCTTTTAGGAGATTTGACTAAGTAGGGATTAACTTGTAGAGCTGAGTTTGTTATGGCAGAAAACAAAAACAACTAACAAGAAAGGAACAATCACACACAGAACGATTTACGTAGTTCACCTAAAATTAGGACTACGTATACGGAGTTGCGGCGACTTTCACTATGATAGAAGGCGGTACAGAGTTACAAGAGTATTAAACCTTAATTGAAGCAACAAATATAAAGACCAACAACCGCGTCAGAAATGAAAACGGGTAAAAAAAAATTCCTCGGCGCTGCTGCCCCCAAACCCCATGAGGATTGTTCATGAGCGCTCTGGTTCGGGGCCTAACGGCCCTTATCTCCGCTCTATAGACTAAGCCTCAGAAAAAATCAATTTTACGATGCTTCTAGGACAGGTCGGGTCATACCCCAAAAATAACCAGGCTCCACAAGCCTAACAGAATTACCATTGAGCGGAGGTGGGTGTACAATGATGTGTTGGAGATAAGAGCACTACAGACAGTAGCTCTTTAGGAGATATAACTCGACAAGGGGGCCTATTGGCCAAGCCAATGGAGCACCAAGTTAGGATATGGTTGAGCGGTTGGGAGGACTGTAGAGCATGGATTTTTAGAATATAGACGAGGCATGGGGGAGACTACTCGACGAAAACTTGTCAGTTGATCCAGGGAGTGTTGAATCAAGCAATGTCAAGCAGGCCTTGGTTTTTCCATTGCTTGGCTCGTCCTCTGGTTTGAACATCAATCAATGTACTCAGCTCTGTTTGAACATTAATCAATGTACTCAGCTCATTAGTGGATCCAGGCTTTGGTAATTTAGAATCCCCCCGATTAGGCTAGGCTCGAGAGCTCCAAACTTCTCCAAAGCAACCCACAGTTGGAAAATGTGGTTCTACTGTTACAAACCTAACAGTTGGAATAAGAAAACTTGGTTTAGCTAGAACTATCAAATTTGGCCCAACCAATAAAAAACCCACAACAATACCCAACATTGACTAATGAAATTTAGTTGTACTTTGGGCTTAGACTCTTGAAATTAAAAGATCACAACTTGATGGAATAATTAAAACTCAAGCTATTTGATTTATGTTTTCAACTAATTTTTTTATGGACCGCCTTGGCATGTTGGCAACATCTGCATACAGTTGTACTTCCCTTTCCTGACACTATCTTATATTCCATTTTTTCCTAGTAATATTATTCTTTGGCTTCCTGCCAATTAATACATATTTGCACACACCAGAATCCCTGTCTTGGTGAATGTAGAGAAACTGGAGTCCTGCAATAGGTAGTTGTAGTTGAGTTCAAATTACATGTTGATTATATGAATTTTGTTTTGAAATTTTAATTTAAACAAAAGTTATAAAGTTACTATATTTTGTCTAAATTCTCTGAACTACATCTTGAATAAGGGCTAATATTCAGTTTTCATGCTAGTTTTTAAATTGCTGAAATATGATATGGAGTTGTTTTTCATCTTTTGGGAAATATGAGATTGTTGGTAACTTTGTTTTCCAGACTTCACTGACAAGGAGGTGGATATGATCATAGAAGCAGGTGCAACTGCTGTTGGTCTAGGACCGCATCGCCTACGAGTTGAAACTGCGACAATAGCACTTTTGGCAACCGTAATGTTGTGGTCCAACTCTTTGCAACCGTTGAATTCTTAATCGTACGCACAGGTGAGCCTCCAACCATGCAACTCTGAAATATTCTCACCACCTTGTTGGCAATCTTTAGTTGTGCATCTGTATTCTTAACTTTAGGTTGAGACCCATGAAACCTTGACATATGCCTAGAACTCATGTTTAACCTAGTAAATAAATACATGTGGAGCTTGATAAATACTATCTACCTAATCATGCGTTCGTAGATCCAACAGACTTGTAACCTTCGCTATATATACTATAGTGTATAGCAATTTCAATGTAACTTCTTATTCTTCGTCACATAGTGAAATACCGTTGCAACTGTGGACGTAGTCCTAATTGGATGAGCCACATAAATCTTGTATTTGTTCTTGTTTTTTTGTTCAATCTCTCCGCGTTTGTCTTTCATAGATCATGCGTAGGATTTTCTGAAACCCTAACAACTTGGAAGCATACCTAGAACTCATGTTTACCCTAAGTTTTGTGACATTAATTCTAAATTTCTCATATAAATCTTCTCCATGTACCAGAAACTATATATGTCAACTTTCTAATGACAGTGATTTATTCTTGCTCAGTACAGTCAATATTAAGGGTACACTAGGATTAGCAAGAGTTCTGTTAAAAACATGACATCATCAATTAGTTGCATCAACTGAAAGCTAAAGGGGGTTGGAAAATATAGAGTTTCATGGCGGCGCCTATGGAGATGGTGTCTTGCCTTTGTTTTGGATAATATATATCTGGTCTCCTTACAATTAGGAGAGAGAACGTGATTGGTGAAATTATACAGAATGAGGACACATTTGGCTTTATGCAAAAAAATGAGGGTAATATCGTCATGTTATTTTAATCTGGCTGGTCAGGATTAGTAATAACCACCTTTTGGTGGGTTTCCCAATCCCACAAATAAGTGGGTTTCATAATCCGAAGGTTTCATAGTCAGTCTCAAAATAATAAAAACAAACATGGTATTATTAAACCGACGGACTGTTAATCCAATCCATTGCCGAAAACCGCCATCAAACAGGGCCTAGACATGCAAAGCATTGAAGGAAAATTCTCAACTTGAACTCGTTCAACATCTTGGTACATTTGGAAAGCCATTTTCTTGTTTTTCCTACTAACCTCTTCCCACTCACCATTGAGGGATCCTCTTTCTTCTGGTTAGTTTTCCATTCTTTTTATGAAAAGTTAGCCTTTTTTGACTTTTGGCTTCGAAGGACATGATGCAATCGTGTATCCAAGTATTTGACATCCATTGCACGTATTCGGTATCCATGGAACCTCATCTCTTATATCATAAGATCCTCATACCCTAAGTTAATCTTATGAATGTCTCTTTTTGTTGGCACACCAATACAACCCCTAGCTAAAGTGAGTCTACTTTTTAAAAAAGTAGGTTCATTACCTCCATTACCACACCACCACCCAACTCTAGTCACCACCCCTGCCACTACCTCCACTCCCTTTTCTTCAGGTTCTTCGTTTATTCTCTTTCTTTCTCCTCTCCTGTCGTCATCTCGCCTTCCCTTACTGTCTTTTTCCCTATCTGTCTTTGCACATCTCCTTATTCTCTCTTTTCCCCCTCTTTTCCTTGTGTGTTGCCACATTCAAAATTGCAAGCAAGAGAAATGATGTTTAGTTTCTAGCTAGCACCATAATTAAGAATCGGTGTTAGCCCATGACAATCTGAACAAAGGACATATGTTCAATCGTAGTAGTTCAAACGGATCATGAGGCAATACATTTGGCTTTTGTAATCCGAATGGCTAGGGTTTAATTTGAAGGTTTTGAGGGAGACGACACAATGCGACGAAGGTATCTATTAGGGTTTTGAGTGTTTTGAGGGGGCACAAAGAGGAGCGGCTGCTAGCTAGGGATGGGTGGTGGGCTGGAGTGGATGTGGAGGATGGGAGCGGTGGCGAGAGAGAAAAGAGAAAGGCAACTAAATGATGGCGAGTGTTCAAGTTGGTGGTCAGCTCCAGCAGCGAAGGTGGTGGTGAGATTTTAGGATTTTGAATGTAAGGTGGTCGTGAGATTTTAGGATTTTGAATGTTAAGGTTATAAGGATAACTTGAATGAGTGATAAAATTATAATAAAAATATTAATTTTGTATGCGTAAAATAAAGTGGTTTGTATTTAGAATCACCCGAATAACACACCTACACTAGGTTATATATATATATATATATATATATATATATATATATAACCCTATCTCTTAAATTAAGTTTTAGTGAAATTGATATGTTTGATTATTCTTTTATGATATTCAAAACAATACAAATGTTAAATATGAAATTTCAATTTTTATACAAATAGTTATGTCTAATTGTGTACCCTTTACAATATAAGTTCAGGTTGGATGCGCAAAAATGAGTTTGAAATTGAAATGTCGTTTTAACTTTGTATTCCATTTCTCACGTTTAGTATGGTTAGCAAAGTGAGATAGATCATTTCAATGCATTACCTATTCCAATAAAAATGAGAATATATGTTTTTTCTCATAAGTTTAAAAATTGGGTTTTTATTTCAATATGAAATCATCACAAAATAAATATATAAAACATAATTGTATATTCATAAATATATAGAATATATATTATTTGTATGTAAATAGAAGAAATTCTATATATATATATTCTTTTTTCATATTTTACAAAAAGTTTAATAAATTATTTGTTAATATTTTATAGAGTTAATGATTTTGTTTATTTTTTTAGAAAATTCATTTTCTTAGCATGACAATGAAAATAGAAATAGTCATTTCATTCTCTCGCCATTTAATGTATACAAGCACTGCACCCACACTAAGACAATAAATCAGTTAACGATGTTTGAACTTTCTATATTTCGTTCACACTCATACCCTTTAAGTTAAAATCCTTGATGAATGTAATAAATAATTCATTCCATTACACCTTACACTTTTTACTTTGAGTTAATTCCCACATCATTTTATTTTTGCATACTAAACGTATTTTAATTGATAAAAGTGTAAAAAAAAAGGTTTTAAAACAAGGGTACCATTAACCATGCTTCTATTAACATAAAAGAATACCTTGAAATGGAGACTTACATTTTTGAATTTCACCAACATTTTTAAAAGAATAACGAGATTTCTTAGAAAAAAAAAACGAACATTTCTTGAATTTCTCTCATGTTTGTTCAATTTTGAAGCCGTGTGTAGTCGGCATAAAACCGCAGGTTATCTTCTTGATGAGTGGTATATGCATACCCTCCATGGCTAGAGATATCAAGACCGGCGGTTTCATCGGCTACCGATATCCTCAAAATTCGGAGTTTATGTAGCACGAAAAAAAGAGGCCCCATTGTCAAACTAACCCAACCCACGATGACTAGAACCTCAACCACTTGGGCTCCTAGCAGGCCCCAACCCCCTCCCAAAAACAGCCCATAGGGTCGCACCACCCCACTCTCACCTGAGTCATAGGCTTGAACCAAAAACTCCTCTTTCGCAAACAAGCCCGTGAAGATCAAACCCCAAGCTCCACACCCTCCGTGCAACTGGGTTGCCTCTAATGGGTCATCGAATTTCAATCTTAGGGCCAAGATATTGAGCCCAATCAACACCCAGGCAGCAAAAAACCCACAAACGATCGCGGCCCACGGTTCCACCACCGAGCAACCGGATGTGATTGCCACGAACCCGCCAAGCACTCCGTTGCACACGGCGAGCGCGTCCCAGTGGCCCACCAAAAGCCGTTGGCCAAACAGCGTTACAATTCCCGCGGTTGAACCGGCGAGCGCGGTCGTAACGGCGGTCCGACCGACGGCAGTCCAGTTCCCTTGGCCGGTCGTGTTAGGGTACGATACGACGATTTTGTCAAATGAGCCCGGGTTGAACCCGAACCACCCAAACCATAACAAAAAGGTCCCGAGCACCACGAGAGTTGCATTATGGCCTCGCATTGGGACGGGCTTGCCAAACGCATCAAACCGGCCCACTCTCGGGCCTTCTATAAATGCTCCCCACAGCCCAGCAATCCCACCCACCAAATGGACCACGCCGCTCCCGGCGAAGTCAATGGCGCCCGAGCCGAACAGCGAGCTGCTCGAACTGGCGCTGAGCCAGCCACTCGGGGACCAGACCCAGTGAGCCACCACGGGGTACACAAACCCGGTCAGGAAGAATGAGAAGACGAGGTAGGCGCTGAACTGGGTGCGCTCGGCTATGGAGCCGCTGGTGATTCCGGCGACGGCGATGGCGAAAGCCCACTGGTAAAGAAAGTAGGCGTAGTCGTAGGAGGAGTTGGGAACGTCTTTGAGGGCGAAGAATTGGGTGCCGATGAAGGGATTGGAGCCGGAGCCGAAGGCGAAGGCGAAGCCGAAGAGGTAGTAGGAGATGCTGCCGATGACGGCGTCGACGACGTTGGTGAGCATTATGTTCATGGCGTTCTTGGCTCGGACGGAGCCGGCGCAGAGCATTGCGAAGCCCAGCTGCATGACGAAAACCAGGTAGGCGGAGAAGAGAAGATAGACGGTGTTGATTGAATCTGTGACACTGGTTTCCCAGGACACATCCATGGCTGAGACAGAAAGAGAGAGATGAGGAATGGGGATAGAGGTGGAGGTGGTTGGTGTTGAAGTGAATAGAAGGAAGATAGGAAAGGGCTTTGATTTGAATGGTAGATAAAGACCCACTAGTCTGCTGACAGGCGGTGCATTAAATATAACAATAATGGAAAAATTATTAGATACTTCCAAAATGGCAAGGTTGGCGTTATACATTGTTAATATTAATAATTTTTAATTTTTAATTTTTAATTTATAGTAAATATTATAAGCATTTAATAAAAATTAAAATTTATAATTAAAAAATAATTATAATTTATAATAAAAATTATGAGTACTTAAAAAAAATTAAAATTTATAACTAAAATTATTATTAATAGCTTTGCCAAACACTACACAATTGCTTGGAAAATTATTAGATGGAGTACTATGTGTTATTGTGTAGATATTTTTGATAAAAAATATGCAATATATATTTTAGTGTCCAATTCTTATTTTTTACTTAAAAAATGTGTACTCATATTGTTTCATATAGAATATTTTTTTATATAATTTAATAGGAACACTATTTAAGTAATATTACATGATATTTCAAAATTATCAAATAATTACTCATATTGCTTATGTGTTATCTTTTATAAGTAAAAATATTTGATATTATCTTTTACATATCTAAGTAAGAGCATCTCTAATTTAATATTTTATTTTATAAGATTAAAATAATATTTTTTATTTAAAAATAAGTATGGAGAATTATGCTATTAATGTCAATTTCAACCATATTACTCAATATCATCTCTAATTTTTAAAACCATTATTAATTTCTCTTTAATACTCAAATAGCTTCTCTTTTCATTTCAAAGTGCAAAAAAATACATGTACAAATTAAAAAATTTACTCATTAATTTAATGAATAAAATAGTCATTCTTTATCTTTAAATAACCATTCTATACAAAATTTGGCACTCTCCAAATATACATAGAGAACCAAATCACATTTTCTCGAATAGAAAAATCTTTGGAGAGTGGGTTGAATTGAGTTTTTCCTCTAAATTGAGGATTAATTTATAAAATGGGTTAGAGTTTCCCTAAAAGTAAA
>JAULJZ010000002.1:3413206-3429472 GCA_032270985.1 Heliamphora pulchella | reverse complement strand
TCATTGCCTTCTTTCTACAATTATGTAAAGTGAACTCACCAAACATGGATGCAAACAACCATCCAAACCCCTCACCCTCCATCAAAGGCATTCACGCCATTGATCTTTTTATGCTTTTCACTGCTAGCAACTCATAGAATATCACATCCTTATTTGTATGCTTCCCCTTTCCATCAACCTCTTGAAACCCTTGAATCTACTAGAGAAACTAGAGGATTCCCGCTTACCTGCTTCTCCGAGCATGAAGAACAACCAGTGGGCCTCTGAAACCTCCAACTTAATATATCTCTTAGAGTACCCGTAACCTTCCCTTGGAAGAAAATTTGGATGTCGGGTGCTCTGACAAATGTTGCTTTTTTGAGTAGACAATTTCTTAGAATTTTTATTTGATGAAAAGAGGCTTTAGAATCTGTTACTGGATGTTGCATATGTTGTAAAGCAGGAAAGACGATGGACCACTTGCTATTATATTGTGATGTTGTTGGGGTGTTGTGGGATTTTTTGTTGAATATTTTTTGGGGTTCGCAAGAAACAATACATTAGTAAAACGGATGTAATTGAGATGACGATGATTAGATAGATGTGTGGTAAGCCTAAGAAAAATAGGACATCAATGGAAATTATGGAACTCTTCATGAAAGGATAGGAAGTAAAGTATCAATTGAAGGAAAGGTATGAGTATAAACTAAGATGATTTGGATTTTGGTCATATACAATGAATACCAATAGATATAATAGTAAGAAAGAATGGAAATGCTAGGGGGAGGGAAAAATCTACATTAACTCAGGATGCTTGTAGTAAAAAATGATATGAAAGCATTAAACTTAATTGAGCTTATTGCCCTCGACAAACAGATTATCACGTAAGCATTTATGTAGTCGATCTCAATTGCTTGCGATGTGAGACTTAGTTTGGTTGGTAATCTTATGGCCCTATGGATGATGCTAGCCTTAGTGTGGAAGGGGTTAGAATGTTGGGGCTAGGGGAGAACAATAAACTGCAGACCCGAGCAATTTGCCCGAACCCGAACCCGAACCCGAACCCGAACCATAAGAAACTCGTTAGGTAAATTTTGAAAGTCAATTGGGTCGAAATCGGGTAAGCATCAACCAAAAAGCTTGGGTCTCAGTCGGATATTGGGTGGTGGTATGGCCAACTCGAACAAATCGAATATGCTATGCTATCAGACGTTTCAGATCCAAACCGCAGAACCCTATGCGCCGTTCCTTTGTTATTCCAGTATTCCTCCTCATTTTCTAATTCCCATTTTCTAGTTTTCCTCCCAATTTTCCACGCACGCCGCTCGGTTGATCTTCAACTTCCACATAGAGTAATTTCTATCTGCCTTTGGAGCCAATAGGAGATTTGATTTCTCCTCTCCCCATTTTCACTCGTCTCTCAAATCTCATCAGTAATCTACTTGTGCGAATTGCGAACCCTAGTTAATTCAGACTAATAAACTATTCGGTAATTAGTTTTTCCCTTCCAAATTGAAGACGGCGAGACGCGATTGAGAAGCTACTGTCGCTAACGCCGTCTCTCTATCTCGCACCTCACGATCAGTTGAAGTTCTCAAAATTTCTAATTTATTTCCATCTTGTGAGACTGTTAGTTGTAATTTTGTTTAGTTTGTTGATTGTGAGACTGTGAGTTGTGATTTTTCTTATACAACCAAACCCGACCGCCACTGACCGCCAAACCGATAACTTCCTTCAGACGGTTCTGGGTGGTTTGGCAGTCGGCCACGGTTCAGATAACCCTTCAACCGATTGATACGGTTTGTATACTAGGGCTAGTGCAAATCCAAACCGAACCGACCCGACCCATGCTCTCCCCTAGTTGGGACAGCTAATGCCGGTAGAAGAGAGAAGATAGCTTGGATGGTGACTTCTCTTTGCACTAAGCGATGTTTGTGGAAGGAAAGGAATGAGTGTATTTTTAAAGAGGTAGAGTAATTGATTCGAAAGTGTTTTGCATAGTTTTCATGTTTGGTGTACAGGATGTTTATGTGAATCCTCTTTTACTCTTTTACATTTCATAGGTGAGATCATTTTTTGTTGAGGCCTTTTGATCTCTTGTAGCTCCTGATAAAGTTTGTGCCCCTTTTGGTGTTCTTGCATTTATGTATCTTTTGCGTATCAATCAAAAAACATAATAAAATCATATCCAAATTGCATAACCTCTGTCTAATTATATGCCTGGCTTTCCTACTTTGAATTATCATTGTTGCTATAACCAAGAGTTGAAGATATTATAACTTTTGCGGGCAAGGTAAAAAGGGATCATTATTGAACAAATAGTTTCAGACGCCATTTATCATTTTGTCAATGCCCTTCCTATTATATTTTCCTAAAACCTCAATCATTCTCTAGCACCTCGCACGTTTGAAGTATTTGTTACATTGCTTAGTTATGCTTTTGTTTCACTTGTATAGTAAATATATTGTGCTAGTTGAGGATTACACAAATTCAATTAGTCTGTATGCCATCTTGTCCAATTTTCAGTGATGCTTACTTTAAGCAGATGTGCGTAAAATGAGAATTTCAACTTAAAAGTCAAGTTATAGGTTTGAAAACTTGACAAATTTCAAATAACAAATCATTAGGCCAGAAGTATCTTTTATAACTCTTAGGAGTAAAACTTTTAACATGACTTACCTAATAAAGAATTTTGAAAGTGCATAGTAAAAAAACTAGATTGCATAGTTTGCACGAACTGCTATTCTTTCCGATTTTTGTGGTGCCATTCTTTTTCTATTTAGTTTTTTTTTTGGGGAATAGTTGTATTTCTCCTTTTTGTTTTGTTTTGTTTTGTTTCACCATCATCACTGAAATCTGCTGTCTAATTGAGTTATTATCAGATACGGAGAAATTGTGGATGTTAATCTTGTCAGAGATAAGGGCACTGGTAAATCCAAAGGTTTTGCTTTCGTTGCATATGAGGACCAAAGAAGTACAAATCTTGCTGTTGGTCGGTATCTCTCCCTCCCTCTGTGTCTAGCTGAGTCATTTTGATATGATGATAAGAAAGTATTTGCTTAGATAAGCTTCCTGGTAATGTTACAACTGAAAATGTTGCATATTATTTGATCTACCTTGCAGACAATCTGAATGGCGCTCAAGTTCTTGGTCGAATTATTAGGGTTGACCATGTTAGTAAATATAAAAAGAAAGAGGAAGAAGATGAAGAGACAGAGAGGCAGAAGAGGGAGGCACGAGGAGTTTGCCGTGCTTTCCAAAGAGGTGAATGTACTCGTGGAGCTGGATGCAAGTTTTCCCATGATGAACAAGTAAGATCGCCAATTCTCGACTGAAGCATAATTGGTCATTTTACTTCTTTTCTTGCTTTGATATGCACCTCTACCACATGCACCATGCAACTAACTTCTTGTTAGGGTCTTCAATTGGTCTGATCACTTCTGGTGATTTGGTTAAAGCGAACAGCAAGTCACAGGCAGCATTGTAAAGAATATATATTATATATTCTTTATTAAAAGTGTTGGTAATTATATCAGCTTTCTCCATATATCTTAGTCATTTCTTTAATTTGCTTATGAAAAGCTTATAATGCCTGTTAGATCTCCCGAGTATTTTTTTAACAAAAAAAATTACCAAATTTAGTCCACTGAGTATCAATTCAGAGTGAAATTGCGGAGACTATGTTTTGAGGTTTAATGTAACAAAAACAAGCTTTTGCCAATCTTTTCAAAATCATCGCCGATCCCATTTACTCTCTCAAGACCTGGAATGTGATATTATATATTTATCAATAGAGTTTTTTTGAAATATAATGTTCTTTGATATGTGTAGAGTTTTTAAACATAATGTTGTGTTATACTTCATCTAGAGGTGGGACACACCGTGTTTGTCTTGGCTCATTCAATAATTAATTCAGTTATCCCCAGAACTTGGGTCAGTTTTTTCTTTTCATGATGCTCTCCTTTACTTCCCAGCAGCGAAAAGTTAGAAAGTACTAATCAGACATACACAAATTTTTTATACTTGTATTATACTTCATCTAGAGGTGGCACACACCATGTGTCCCTTAGCTCATTCAATAAATCTAATGTAATATGATTGTTCCCATATGTTGGCTCTGTTTTTTCTTCCCAAAATGCTCTCTTTTACCTCCAAGAGACAAAAGGTCAGAATTTATTAACCAGGCGTACAAAAATTGATTCCCATACCAACTTCTGTGTTGCCTTTATAATAGGGTTTGTGCGTGCTACATTTGTCATGTTTGCATACATGTTTTATAGCCTATTAAATTTATATGTAGTTTAGCCGGCCAAGGAATGTGGTGAAACTTACGCATAATTTGTGGTCCAGATAATGAGAGGTTGGTTTGCTTGCAACTTTTGGAGGACTTGGTACTTGCATATCTTTAGATGAAAGGGGGTTGACTTGGGATCGTAGAGACTGGTTTTAGATTGTCCTTTCTATTTAGAATTTCCAATGTTGAATGGACTCTAGTATATTTTAAATGTACTACATCTGTGTAAGATATCTCAAATGTATACTATTATTAAGTTGAGGAACAAAATGATAGCAACTGAGCCTACACACCCGCACACGCATTATTTCATTTAGGAGATTTATTGCATGTTATTTTAGGATTTACTCCAAGTGGATTTATTTTGATAGGATTTGTTTATCTTTCTTTATATTGTTTTTAACTTTTTTTTATCGTGAGAACTTTAAAATTGTATTTGGGGATACCAAGAGGCCTTTGGCCCAATGGTACGAGTGTCATTCTTTCTAAGGGGAGATGAGGTGTTCAAACCTTGGCAAGAGCAAGGTGTTATGAGAGTGGGTGCATGTGGATTTGTTAATAACAAATAGTGTTACGTAGAATTGGTATGGATTCTATTTCATCCCTAGGTGGAGATTCTTAGGATTACTTAGATATAAATGCCTAAACGGTTTGCCGTTGATTGTAATTGGTGGGAGTTTTAGTTCATCCTTAGATGTAGATTGTTAGGGTTTCTTAAGTGCATGTGCCTAACGACATTGTGTTCCAACTCAACTATACATCCGGAATCAACAACCAAAGCAAACGGCATTTCTTTCCTGTATTTAATTTGTTTTACTACCATTAAAGTGATGTCGTGCCACACTTGACAAAGTCAAGTTTTGTTCACTCCGGGAGAGTTGGTGCGGATACCAGATTCAGAGATCCAATTTCATGAGTATGTTGAAACTGGAGGATAATCCACTGTTTCTATAGTTGGATGAAAGATTATGCATGTGGATCTAGCTGATTGGGAATCTTTTATTTATTATTTTATTTAGTAGATTTGTTGGATTTTGTTATTTTGGGATTTACTTTGTAGATTTGTGTTGATAGCATTTGTTGTCTTTATTTTATCTTTATTCTTTATTACAAAAGAGTCTATTTAACGACTATCAAATATGTAGTATTCAACTATGATTAATACACCATTAGTGCGGGTATGATATTTAAATTCAAGAAATCTGTCCATGCTTTGTTTTATGAATGCTGAAGTACTTTTTAATTATGGATTATGACGTTAGATTATAAACTGCCAAGTGAAAAAAATATTAGCTTTTGGATTTTGTTGAAGATGATGTAGGACAATAGATACATACTGGAAGAAGGAGATGAAATTCTGCCATACATGTTAAAAGATGGCATCCTTTTTTTATCCATCGGCTTCTCTGCTGTTGCTGCTAGGTTGTCCATTTAGAAGTATTCTGTTTTAAAAATATGTTGAAGGTAAGCAAATTTGTCTGCCATGCAATATCTGTGATTCTCAGCTTTGTTTTTCTGTAATCAGAGAGCTGCAAACACTGGTTGGGGTCCTGATGATAAGAATTCGAGATGGGGTCATGACAAGTTTGCAGTTTCGACAAAGATTGAAAAAGGATCTGGTTCGTCAAAGCGCATTTCAGAGCTCGCAGCACCTGAAGGGCTTCGATCAAGTGATAAAGATGCCAGAAGTTCCCGAACTAAGGGCATTGAAGTAGGCAAACATAGCCATGACAAACTGAAAGAATCAACCTCAAGAGACCAGGAGAATCGATTAGAGGGGAAAGAGAAAGGGATGGATCGCAAGGAAGATTATGGTAAGCTAGCAGCAGAGAGAAGACCTCGGGGGCGTGATGCCGATCCAAGTTCAAGAGAAGATCGTGATAGGAGGGAGGAAAAGAGAACAAGGCGTGAAGCAGAATCTTATGATGAAGAAGACATAACTACAAGGGGAAAGGACAGAAGGTCAGATCATGATAGGGATTCTTCCACCCATCGTCATGGAAGGATAGATGAAGATTACCGTCACAGATCCTGCAGATGAGTTTTTTATTTTTCAAACAAGAGCTCTATGTTTTTGAGAAATTACTGATGTGCACCAGGATCATTTTTGTTATGCCATACAAGGATTATGACCCCATTTTTCTTGCTTTCTTCTCTGTTTCCTGGTTTACCTAGTGTAACCCTCTGTAATTTGTGCACTGCACTGTTCGTGTAATTTGACAGAGTAGGATTATTTCTCTGCACTGCAATTGTTGTTACAGCTAGATGAATTCCGAGCTCTTGAAATCTGCGTACACCAGAAAAGCATGGGTCATATAGTGTTGGAGCTATTATTTTGCTGTCTGATTGTACTGAGATGATCTGTGTTGAGTTTCCAGGTTCTGAAGCCCAATTTCTATAGGGACTTATGTGGGCTACAGATCGTGTCGACATTTTCCTGGGTAGGTGGTACATTAGTGCAACGGCTATGGGCACACAATGGCTTTTTATGCCTTTTTATTCTCAGCAAAATATTTCTGAGGTTTTTGCAGATAGCATGGAGTACAACTGGAGGCAGTAGCGCCGTACATGTAAAGGCATTCAGAAAACTGTCAAGTATTTTCCATTTCTCACTCCCGGTATGATATGCTGGTATGATATGCTATGCCGCCGTTCACCATCAGATTTTATCAAATCTGGAATATAAGTTCATCATGCTGGAAGGTGGTCTTTGAGCTTTTCTGCTACTTCAGCTACATACTTACCCTGATGAAAAGGCCTGTTGGAGTTTGAGCTCTGTAGGCTGACGAGATCCATCTCCCGCGTAAGTTCCAGCACCATAAGAAGATCCACCCTTCACCTCATTCATCTCAAACAAGCCTCCCGCGAACGTGTACCCAAGAGGGACAAATATCATACAAAGATGTGCCAACTGTGTTACGGCTGTCAAACTGGAAGAGGCCAAAATGGTAAGTCATCAGAAATTAGTCTTTACAAGTGGGATGTAGTAGTTTCTTTGCACTTATAGGTCTTCCATGTACGTAGATAGTCATATCAAACTGTGTTTTGGCCTTCTTTTCGTCAGCGTGCGTAGAGGGAGAGGGGTGTTGAATAGTGTGTTAAATTGTGTTTGACTAATCCAAAAATGATATGCTATTATTAATCAAGGACAAAAGATTCAATAATGCTATTTACACAAAAAAAAACAAGTATAGAAATGTCATAAAAAAATGACCATCTATGTGCATGGAAAACCTACAAGTGTTGCAAATTCCAAATACCTATGAATGACCGAGATTATTTTCTGTTTCATTTTTGCAGTTGGTTTCTGTGTCTAGCATATTTCTGCCAAAAGATCGTATGAAATGAACTTGAAATCTATAATATCTCAGATGGGTATGTACCCATATAAAGGAAGAAGAACGAGAAAATCTCATGTGGTAAGCTCTTGACCTCCGCCATGGAAACCAGTACAACAAAAGATTCCAGCAGGTTTTACCAGCAAGTGCTTGGGTAGCCCATAGCTCGTGAGTGGCATAAAAAAAGGCCTTGAATTGGGCAGCCATCACGCCAAAATGAGAAGGAAAACCAAAGATAAATCCATCAGTCTCTGGCACATCATTTGCTTTAGAAGGGGCCTTCATCTTTTCCTGCACCCTGTTGGGGAGACTCTCTGGCACCTATTCCCCTTCAAAAATGAAAGTAAGTCCCTATTTTATTTCTCCCTAATAAGTGAATGGGTAAAGCTCACTCAAGACTCTTATCAACCCCTCGCGAATTTATTTTATGAATTTGAGCCGGGGCATTATTCAAATTACTTGTCTTGTAAGCTTCGCAAAGAATCAAACAAAAACATATCGACTTGATCAAACATTAATAAATATATAAATTGAATCATATTTTGTTTTAAAGAATGGACGGTTTAAACTCAATGGTCCATTTTACACGAAAACCCCTTTTATTTTATAAAATAAAATGTGATTCATTCATATATCTATTAAAGTTCAATCAAGTTGAAATTTTGGATAAATGATTTTCTCAATGAAACTTGCAAGATGAACAATTTGAATAATTATTGGGAACCCACTTTAAACCTCATGCATCTATCAATGTCTCGTTAAAGCCAAATCTTTGCATAGATAATCTTCTATGCACTATATGGATAGGAGATAAGCGACTTGAATAATTGTTATGGAACCACTAAGGTTCAGATGTAATAGGTCTTGAGAGGGGAGTTTAGCCCTTTTGGGAAGGTTATATATAAGAAAGAAAGTACCTATCAAAGCAACATTTGATCAAACGGAAAGAGTGGGCATATATATTTATCTCAGAAATTGATGACGGAGCGTTAGGCATTCTCCATCTGTTTGTCTTCATAGAAGATGGCGATAAGAAAAAGAAGATAAAAACAAACCGGAGCTAGGTGGGTGTTGTGACATTGAGGAAAGTTGTGTATTTAAGGGATTTGGTTCTCAAAAATATTATTATGATTAGAATCGTTCATTATGTAAGACTTATCAAGTTTGCTACTAATACAAAAAGTTTGGTTAATTAGATATCTATAGCTATGTAGTAAAATTTCATTTATTTGTAAATAGTTAAACAAGCATTTTTTGATCGCATGATTATAGATATTAAATTAATTTTATTGTTGATATGAGCAGTAAACTCGATAAATTCTACATAATAAACGCATTCAATCATACAAAATTTATTAAAAATAAAGCCACATGACGTGTGCAAAATTTATTAAAAATAAAGCCGCATGACGTGTGCATAGTAGCGTAAAGGCACCCTCGTCCCAAACAAGAGATATCAACAGATTCTGCCACGTCAAATGGCCTTGTCACGATGAGGGGTAGTTCCAAGTTCCTTATGTTTGCATTGTTTATTTTAGGTGCATACCAAAGGGTGTTTGTTATTGTTTAATTTATATTTTAATAAAAAAAGTTCAAAATACTTGAATATATATTTTTTGTAATCTTTTGTTTATAGTTATTGATTTTAAATTAACAAATATAAATTTTACTATTTGAAACTAAATGTTATAATTTTGATAAATATTTTATAATTTCTACTTAAAACCATAATTGTATTTTTTCAATTATAATTTACAAGCTTAAAAGTTTAACTACATTAAACACTCTGATAGTATGCACCATACAAAGAGTGCTTTTTATAAATAAAAAAAATTTATATTACTTAATTTTTATACAGACAGCGGGAGATCTGACAAATGTATACTGTTTTAGGGGTTATTTCTTATGCGGGATTAGTTGATTGGATTAGATGTGTGTGTGTGTCTGTGTGTCTGTGTGTGTGTGTATGTGTGTGTGTGAGAGAGAGAGAGAGAGAGAGAGAGAGACTGTGTGACTTTTTTATCTTCTTGAATTATCAATCTTGCAAGTTGATTTGCATAATTTAATTGAATAATTTGATGAGAATTAGGTTAATAGTACCGAATTATGATATTAATAATACCATCATTCTCCAATATTATTAGTAGTAAGTTTTGAATTTTAATTAGCGGTCAATAATAAGTTTGTAATTCTTATTATTGAGGTTAAAAATAAACTCTGGACTTGATATATGGGATAAACGAACGCAAACAAAACAAGAATCAAACACAAGAAAAAATTAATACGCAAGAAACACAAAATTTACACAGTTCGCCCCAACTAGGGCTACATCCACTGTTGCTACGGGATTTTACCATAAGAGGAAAAAATTACAAATTAAAAAATGTGTCCGCAATTTTCATGTCTTTCTGTGACTTTCTAACAACCTGTAATTGATGAATTCACCAAGAATGACAAATAGTTTTGGTTAAAAAATATCTAAGCACAATGGCGCTTAAGCGCTTAACGAGCGTTTTACTAGCAAGATAATTTGGAATCCAAAGTTTAATCTGGCGCTTGAGTGCCGCACTAGCGCTCACTTTTGAAAAGACAACGTTCGAGCTCCCCGTTAGTGCTTGCTTGTGGAAAGTTGACCTCAAGCACTATGCTAACGATGCCCTATGTTATTTTGGGTTCAAACACTTAGCTCCACACATCTCAACAACCTCCCGCTTGGAAACCAATCCAACACACAACCCAAAACATCACCGAAAAAATAGCACTGTCATAAAGCAAATCAACCCAACCCAACAGCAACAAGCTCCACCCTCATGCTAAAAGATCAACTAAAGTCTAGCATTAACTTTAATTTTTCAATGGTGACCATTTTTGTTAACATATCAACCAAATTTTCATCGTCACAAATCTTCTCTGGAAATAAAGTTCTATTGTCTAAAAGCGAACAAATAAAATAATACCTCAATTAAATGTGTTTCGTTCTAAAATAAAATATTAAGTTCTTTACAAAATGAATGACACTCTGACCATCACTGAATAGAGCACTACCTTCCTTCTTACCCAATTCATATAAAAAAACGTTATAACTAAGTTATCTTCTTACTAGCTTCAATAAGAGTGGCATACTCAACTTTCATCGTAGATAGAACTACTATCTTCTCTAACCAAAACACCCAACTGATTGTCATACCACTCAATGTAAATACTCTTTAAATGATGTGTCATCACTCAAGTCTTTATTCACATAACCATGTAAATCTACTGAACTTTGTTTGAAATACAATGCCGCGTCTATGATACCTCTAAAATATCCAATAATTCATTAATTTATTTAACTGCGTCTTAATGTTGTTTTCTTAGATTGTTCATGTATTTATTAACAAATCCCACTGCATGTGATCCCCTAGAATCCATTTAGTTGTCTCCCATGTTTGAATGACAAGAATTATGAGGAGAAATAAAAATGTGTTTGTTATGAATCAAATAGTTAATAATTTAATATTTAGAGTAATTATTTTAAGTGTTTGGATTAATTCATCAATCTTAGGGGACTTTTTTTATAATTTATTAGAATTCAATATTTTATTTTCTTATTAATTGACTCTAGAATTTAAAATTACCATAGAAAAAAAGTAAAAATCAAAGTACTACGTTTGAGAAATATAGTTCATGATTTAATAAATTATCAAAAATCACATTCTTTTTACTCATTCCAAACAAAAGAATTATAAAAATCCAAAATCATATTACTATTCCTCTTAAGATAACCACCATCCAAACACAGCCAAGGTAGATCATGAAATTTAATTAGCATAGGTAATTAGGTGGCCACTTATTATCTCTAAAACCTTACTATATCTATTGACTAGTGATAGCCGTTAGTTCTCGATGCTCCATCTCAAGTTATTGGTAATAGCTGAAATTATTGGGCCTCACAATCATACCAGTAGACTTGACACAAGCATAAACCATTTGGTTATTTTGTAAATAAACATTTTATTTTCAGTCATTTTGTAAGTAAATATTTTTTTCCTTTTTTTCTCTAAATTTCAACTTTTTGCTAGAAGATCTTGAATAACCTTGAATTGCTAATATCCCTCTCCTACTTCCTTGGCCTTAACAAGAAATGCCAAACCCATTAAGAGAAGGTGAATGCTACAACAAGAAACAAACCCATTAATCCATTAATAATGTCTTTAATATTTTTGATGTTTTTTAAATTCACCTAGAGATAGATATTTATAGCAACAAAGACCGCGATGCAAAAAATGTTACTATCAATGTAAAGGAAGCCTAGTTTTACATAAATATGTAATCTCTATTTAGCCAAAGAATCCTTGTATTAAGCATTAATTTTGTTGTTTTGCCTTTTCTCCTAACCTTGAGTAGTTGTTTTAGTGTGCTAGGCAGCTTTATGATAATTTTTTTTTGGTTGTGTTATAAGCTTCTTGTAGGTGCTTGGAATGGTATCTGGATCTTCATTGTATCATATATTTTTTAATTATAAAACTAAATGTTTAAAACTTACCCCCAAAAATGAGTTTAATAAGTTTTTGGTGTCAAGAAATTCAGTTACAAAGAATATATATATTTGTATAAATCATTCTTCACTTTTCTTAGTTTTTTTTTTAATTCTAAAAAATGATAGAAATGACAAAAATTCCCACCACAGCAACTCCCTCCCATCAAGAAAGGCAGAAAGCAATACCACTTTCAAGTTTGTTGCCTTGGATTATATCCCCATCAAAATTTATGTACTGCAACATCTCTAAATGAACTGAATCATCGTTGTCAAGCTTAATAAAGTACCAAGATATCTGCAATCAAATCGGAGCCTTTTAGAATACTAAAGACAAGATATATATATATAGAGAGAGAGAGAGAAGTATTTTTTTGTGAAAAAGGAAACACATTGCTTTATGCTATTTAAATAGAAGTGAAAGGGGCATTGTACGATGTCAAATGCCACACCAGTTCGATGCCAAATTATATTATCTTGAGAATGCCACATCGTACAATGCCCGTTCACGGCAAGGGTGAATACAAAAATAATGCCACATCAGTTCGATGTCAAATGCCACATCGTACAATGTGATACTGCCGAGTGAAGGCACTTGACATCGTGCAATGTGCAGTGCTTGATGATGTACGATGTGACATTACCATATGGTAATGCCACATCGTACAATATGGGCATTGTACGATGTCAACTTCAAAAGCTAGCGTGAAGGCACTTGATATTGTACTCTAGCTCTGATGCCACATCGCCTGAATACAAAAATAATGTGCAGTGTATAAGCATGAAGGCACCCATACCTCAATAGCTAGCTTTTAAAGTTAAATTCTACATAAAACTGTATAATATGATATCAGAACTAAAGTACCAAGGATGGATAAGATGCGTGTCTCTAGCCTGCACACAACAAGTACTACCGAGTGATTACGCTGTGTTTGAGAAATGGTGTGAAACGAAATCTCACATCGCCTGAGTACAAAAATAATGTGCAATATATAAATGTGAAGGTACCCTCACCCCACTAACTAGCTTTTGAGGTTGAGTTTTACTTAAGATCTTATAACATAAAAGTGATGTCTTCTAACCTTTATATTGAGTGTGCACGTAACTTGAAACGGAATAGCCTCGCCCGTCACAAACATAATCACAAGTCCACATCCTTGTGACCAGCACAAAGACAGTTCCGAAAAACACGAACTCCCTGGCAAGGAGAGAATTGTAGTAATTAGCAAAAACAAGAATGAGGTTACCATAAATAAGCAGATTGAAGCTATGGCAGAAGTAACTTCCTAAAGATACTGACAAGCAAGACACAGGATCAGTAAGCTCGACTTTATTTTTCTATACCTGCAACGCAAATGCAATATCTGCTTCATCTACTTTTAGCGTTACTCTTCTTAATTTATCTTCTCGAGATTGACCAAGTTTGAGAATACCCTGCACTTTGAATGGTGTATCTTTAGCTTTCCATATTTGTTTAGTTTTTGTACGAGCACACACAATATCATATATCATTTTGAAATGAGCTTCATGTGCTCAATCTAAATTTTGTACAGAGAAATATGTCAAAAGAAATCAATTAATCAGAACACAGCATATTTAGCTCACCTGGTCACCTAGTACTCTGCACATGCTTGAAAGTTCCATAACTCCGACTGGTGGGATTAATATTAATTTGCAGATATCTAAGTAGGATTTACTGAGCTGCATGCATAGAGAAAACTTACAAATCTCACTGAAATTGCTGTATTCTTATTAAGTTTTTCATAGCAAGTAGGAAAACAAGATACCTCGCCTATAGTTGCATCCTTTTTACCCCCGCGGAAAAGCTTCACAGCAGAACAAAGTACAATCTGAAGCCGAGAAAAAGATAGAAGTAAATATGCAAAACAAATTAACGTGTCAAGAGTTCCATAGGTACTAATATTCCACTAGGAAGGAAAGAAAAGAACACAAGAACTAGCAGGCACCAACTTATCAAAACTGATTGTGGCAGTCAATTAATCCAAATCCTAAGAGCTAAAAAGAGTCTGAATCCCAACTCAACATCATGTAGGTTGGTTGGCTGCAATATGTATTACCCTAGTTAGCACAAAAAGACTTTTTGATGATTCTCATGCGGACTGTCAATTAAACACAGCATGAGGCATGCCAAGAACAAAGAAAACTAACTTTTGTGAAGTTGAGTTCTCCAAGATATAGATCATTTTGATTGTAACATCTTAAATAAGCACATACTTCCATAGTATTAACACTTTAAACTTTTACCATAACTCAGATTTGGATGATAATTTGCACTGTTTTCACTTTTAGCCTCAACTGCCCGTGCTATTAGCACACGCTCAAGTTCATAAACAATCATAGGTAATTTAGTAGTTGAATTCAAATAACCCAAGATCTTCAGTTTCATCTTATCTTGAATATCTTATCATCCAAAGCGCGGATCATTTGCTTTGTTGTCTATTCGTCCTAGAAACAGCTTTCTAAATGATAAAACTTAAAACATGGGGAAACCTAAAACTTTTTGCACCGCTTTTGTTCATCTCAATTCTGAGACCAGAAACCATCTGCTGAGCAACATTTCTGGAAAGTAAATATCCCTATGATCTACAACTGAACAAGAAATTTTTTTTGGCAAAGCTCAAGTCTTTAGATGACCGTAAATGGAAAAATCAGACTCCAATAGAAAGTGATCCTTAGTCTCAAAAGAAAAACCCATCCAACTTGAAGAGATTGAAATAAGCAATAGGATTAAACATTTGACATAAAAAAATATAAAATAAAATAAAATAAAAAACTTGCAGTTATATGAAATGAGAGATTCTATGAGAATATACTTCACCAAAACCACAAAAGACTGCACGTAACTACAGTCAAATGAAGCCACTTAACCCAGCAGTGCAGTAAAGACATCAGACAACCAAGTTCAGTGTCTTGACAGATAAGAATGATCACAATAACTGCCATAAAGAAGGCAATGACCCTTTAAAAAGTGAGTTGGCAACAACCATATTGCGCCAATTGTCAGAAATCAATTGGGTCAAGCAACCCAAATGAAATATGTTAAATGATGCAGATTGAGAGTTTTCAATTTGGACATCAAAATGAAGGAAAGCTCCATTCTGAGATCACAAAGTTGATAGTTAATAAGCACATTTAGACCCCTGATCAAAGTGAAATCATTTAAACATTTTTCCTGATATGACTACAAACTCGAAAGACTTTGACAATGTTTTCACAAGCCTCGGACATATCCTCAATAGAGCCCAATTCAATTGGTTTCTATCCAGATATTTTGTTTGGGACACTCGGGTCTAAATTCAGTATAATTTAATAACAAACTTAGTTTGGTGGCAACCAGCCAATTGATACATCCTTCCAAGCATTAAGTCTTTGTCATTTCCAATTCAAATCCTCACTCAGCGTGCTTCTTTGTGAAGTTTTCGAGAAATATCTTAAAATCACTCATCTAATTATTTTGAGAACATCCTTTTACAAGGTAGAGGCAATAAAGCATCTCCAGATAGGGCAATAACACCTTGTACACCCGATCATTTTTTTAGCCACTACAGTTGACATATATAGGAAGTGAAGATGCTATTGAATTCAACTGAAGACCTCAAGCTACAAGGGGTAAGTGAAACACGAAGATATTGCCATATCGGCATATCGCTTCCATGAAAGCCAGTTTGGCATTTTGTCCAATACCTTCATTCTTTTGAACTATGCTAAAAGAGCATAGGGCAAACAGTGTAAAAAAGTATTATTTAAATAAACACTTGAAACAAAAAAGGAATTACGTGCAAGAAATGAAATATGCAGAGCATCAAATTTTACATAGAAACTATTAATGTGCAACAGATATCTTCCAATTGATATTAATCAACTAATTCCCAGCCTTCAGGACAAACTTACCTGTTGATGTTGTGGAAGAGATTGTATGGTGTCAACTATTGGTGATCTATACGTCTTTGACAAAGCAATAGCCATATGGTCAACTCTCACCTGTGACAAATTCCACATCTTGTAATAATAACGAAGATGATAATTGAATGCGAGGCAGATGTGCGACAGAATAATGATGATTGATGAATGAGTATTACAGTATAGTCAGTTTATATGAATGAGTATTAGCAAGTATT
>JAULJZ010000002.1:3394262-3404270 GCA_032270985.1 Heliamphora pulchella | reverse complement strand
CCCGAAAAAAAATAAAATAAAATAAAATAAAAATAAGTGCCTGCTGCAAGTTTGTGGTGCTAATTATTTGTTTTTATAAATAGTCCTGTCCCCCCATGGTATTTTATTACTTCGCATTGGAATTTTATTGTAGGCACACAGTTCACCTCTTGAAGATCCGCAATTGCGGCCTGAAGAAAAGAAATTGATTCTTAGCAATAGCCCATCAAAGGAGCCTGTTAAATCGATACCTTGGAGACTAATCTTGTCGAAAGCACCTGTGTGGGCCTTAATAGTGTGTCACTTCTGTCACAATTGGGGAACATTTATTCTTTTAACATGGATGCCTACTTACTATAACCAGGTAAATGTTTTTTTCTTCGCTTTTCTGGTTTGTGCGCATGGCATAATGTAGTTTCGAACAATTTCTGCTAGGATTCTAGCATGTTAAATTACTTATATGACCCATTGGATTAGAAACAAGTGAATACTGTTTGCTCATCACGCTTAAACAGTAAAAGCATCAATATTCCGTTTACACGTGACTAATGAAAAGCGACCACAAATAAACCGGAAAAAGACTTAAAGACACAAGTTATAGTATCAGAACACCTAAAACCTAATGCCATTCTCACCTATTCCTTTGGTGGCAATCTTAGAACTTTTGATTTTTGGCAAGCCGTGGTAACAGGACCATGTTTCATATGTTCCAATTCGCTTAAGCCTTGGGCATGGACCACAAACGCATTATTGTTGTGCATTATTGTTGTGTTCAATTTCCCCTATCATGCGACTTCTAGTACAGTGATATTGCAGCTAAACTTATGTTTCTCTTTTTAACCATTTAGTTTGCAACAATGTTTGAGTGTGGAGAGATTAGATATTTGTCAAATACTGATGTGTCTATTTCAGAAAAATGAAATTCTACCATAGGTCGTGTTGAAATTTCAGTTTAAAGAAATTTACGAGAAGGTATTGATGCATGAATATTTACCTTTAAATTCTTCCATAGGTCTTGAAGTTCAATCTTACAGAGTCTGGGCTCTTCTGTGTATTGCCTTGGGTTACAATGGCATTTTCTGCAAACCTTGGCGGGTGGATAGCGGACGCACTGGTGAGCAAAGGTTTATCGGTGACCATGGTTCGAAAGGTATAGGTCATTTTTTTTAATAGCGAATACAGATTGAATTATTCACTGTGTTGTATTGTTCATTATGTGAGATTTTCTATGAGCATTGTTTTCTTCACAAAAAAAAAAAAGGTATCACGTAGAAATTCATCTATCATGAACTGCTAGCTAGTGCAGACCTGATTCATCAGATTAGATGTTAAGTTTTAGATTACTTTTCGGAATGTTGTTTGAAAGCCTCAACTCAACTATGTTTCTCAAATTGGAGTGGTTCATCTATTAGAGGCCAGTAATTGGCTGGTCATGTCTGTTTGTCTGTCTATTTATGTTCGACCCCCCGGGGCCGGCCGCTGGATACTTTCTAGGCAATCATTTTAGCTAATAAAAACTCCCGGGACATATTGTATTTATAGAAACTCAGTTGGTTTCACCTGTTGCATTTTTTGAAGTTAATAGTGTGTCTGAAGCGCTGAAGTATGTTCTGTAATCTTCTTTGCAGATCATGCAGAGCATTGGATTTCTTGGCCCTGCTTTTTTTCTAACTCAGTTGAGCCATGTTAATTCTCCTGCAATGGCTGTCTTGTGCATGGCATGCAGCCAGGTTAACTTTTACTTCCAGAAATAGAAAGATAATATGATCCTAGTTTAGATTGTTATTGTTTCCTTTCCAAAATTCTAGCTTAGAGTTCTTCTGCAAGGGCCTACTAGCGACTTTTTGACTTTTTATTTTTGTACGCACTTCATTTCTTCTATCATAAAAAGGTCTTATGTTCAGGCAGTCCCCCTCCACAGAAATAAATATAAAATAGAAGTAGAATCTGGTGTTTTGTATTCAGACAATTGAAAGCCCCGTACAACTTTCACTCTTAAATCATTGTATGTTTTTTAATCAATTTCTATTGCATGGTGAATTACGCTTTTGAGATGATCCTAAGCGGTACTTTTTCCCATCTAGAAGACTGTAGGAGGAAATTTCTTATTTACTTAACTTTCCTTGGTTTTAATAACTTTGTTTCTGCATGATCTGCCCACAGATTGTCTTGTTTCCCCAACCTGAAAAAATTGCTCTCTTCAGAGATCCCACCAGGGTCGGCCATGAGTGATCGGAGGCCTAAAGCAGACCATTAATAAGGTTTCTAGAGGAGGACAAGATACCATGCCCAGGCCCAATGGATTTCAACACAACCCATTAGGCCTGGGCCACGCGAGGAAAGTAGATCATGATAATTCGGGCCAGGTCCAGTGACCCAAAGAAGATAGGCCCGAGCAAATAGGGCAAAATCCTTAAAGGGCCCCTTCAGCCTAGGACCAAATTCCATTGACTCAATCGTTGCTAAGTAGCTCCACCCATATCTCCGAGTTGACATCTTGGGACAACAAAGAAGAATCCCCAGAATCAAGGAAGGGACCGGCGAAATAACGAGAAATCTATATTTTATGGGATAATAAGAGAGAAACGGATCAATTTCAAAATCAACCAGGATAAGGAAAGGAATTAAGAAATTAAGAAAGAGACTCTATAAAAGAAAACACCCCCCCAAGTGAAAAGGTACGAGAAATTCATAGTCTATACTTCGAATTCTTTCCATAAAGCTCCTAGAAAGTAATACTAACTTGAGCGTGAAAGTACTTGCTGGTCAATCCTGGCTGAAAAATGCTAACAGAGGTCTTTACGCTGTAGGAAAGAGAAGATACAGGAGTGAGGGGCTAGCAGTTCGGCAACCGAGGTAGGGTGTTCGGTTCGTCCCAATTGCTATCCAAGGTTAGAAGACAAGGTCAGGAGGTTGACCTTGATTGTGGCAGTTTTTCAGCACACCATTTAGCATCGTTTGTGGGAACGAAAAAATCCTAGATAAGCGACAATGAGCCAGACACTCACGGGGGCCTCGAGAGGCCATAAAGGGGGTCAAGATATTCCTTAGGGATCAGTCCCCCCGATGGAAGATCAGCCGAGGGCGGCTATAGCCCCACGCGAAGTACGAAGGCACATGGCACAAGCCTCACAAGGGGGAAACCAGTTGCGATATTTTACCTCCAGGACCGTAGTAGAACACCCTTCTTCAAGGATCATAGACGAGGATCATAGACAATCTGGAAGAAATAATGCGGTGTGATAGAGAAATTGATGAACTCTCGAAGAGGATCGAGGGGTTCAATGCGCAAAGAGGTTCTCGAACTAGGCAACACGAGACCTCAAAACGGGAAAGAGGCCTAGAGAATGTCATAATTCGAGAGTCTTGTAGCCAAAATCACCCCCAAAGAATGTCCAAACGAAGCCTTTTATAAGGGGAAATGAGGGAAAGCGTGCCATCAGCATTGATGGCGCCGTACAATGACGCGACGCTTCACTTGGACGAAGCGATGCGTGGTCTGCACCAGCAATAATCTCCTTTGGACATGTCAGCGTTTTTGGGGCTCAAGGAACAGTTAAGAAACAAGAAAAGAATTTGAAAATGCATAAAATTTGAGCCAAGACTAGCCGAACACCGAACAAGATACTCGGCAAAGTAAAAATCAAAGGACCAAGCATCCAGGCAAGAATGACCAAACTCCAAAGTGAAGGAAGTCTCCATACCGAGTAAATGACCCACCAAAGAGGATAAAGACCAAGTTTCTACAATAACTTCACCTTTGCTTGGTAAGATATAAAGTCTTTTAAACACAAAAAATTCTGAGGAAAAGAAAGCTCTAGCTTTTTTCGAGGTTCATGACACGTGAAGGAATAGAAGTTGGGGGCAGTTGGAGGAGGACAAAATATCAGGCCCAGGCCCAATGGATTTCAACACAACCCATTAGGCTTGGGCCACACAAGGAAGGTATATCATGATAATTCGGGCCAGGCCTGATAATTCGGGCCAGGCCCAGTGACCCGACGAAGATAGGCCCGAGCGAATAGGGCAAAATCCTCAAAGGGCCACTTCAGCCTAAGACCATATTTCGTTGACGCAATCATTGTTAAGTAGTTCCACTCATATCCCCGTGCTGACATCTTGGGATAGTAAAGAAGAATCCCTGGAATTAAGGAAGGGAATGATGAAATGACAAGAAATTCCTGATTCTAAGGGATAATAAGATAAAAACTAATTAACTTCAAAATTAACCGGGATAAGGAAAGGAATCAAGAAAAAGCCCTTATAAATGAAAACACACCCTCAAGGGAAACGGTATGAGAAATCCATAGCCCATACTTTGAATTCTCTTCATAAAGCTCCTAAAATGTAATACTAACTTAAGTGTCAGAGTGCTTTTCGGTCAATCTTTGCTTGAAAGTGCTAGTAGAGTCTTTGCCTTGTAGGAAAGAGGAGATACAAGAGTGAGGGGCTAGTAGTTCGGCAACCAAGGTAGGGTGTTCGGTTTGGCCCAATCGCCATCCAGGGTTAAAAAACAAGGTCAAGAGGTTGACCTTGGTAGTGGCAGATTTTCAACACACAGTTGCCTATAAATTTTTATACAAATTAACTTAAAGAAAAATTATTACAAAAATTTGAATGACCAAAACTTTTATAGGCCTAATAAATAGGGTAATACTATATTGTGCACTCACTATTTGGGTGATTATCATATGTGCTCTTATGTCTAAAATTTGTATAATAACAACCAAAGTTGAAATAACTAAAATTAAAAGTGAAATAATTACATACGAACCTAAAATTGTCATAACTAAAGCCAAAACTAAAATAACCAAACACTAGAATTGTAATAACCAAAAGCTAAAGTTAAAATAACCAAAAACAAAAGTTGTAATAACCAAAAGCCAAAATTAAAATAACCAAATAATGCATATAAGGGCAAATTAGAGTGTACACTGGAGAGTCTAAAATAATAATAAATAAACCTAAAATTGCCATAACCAAAGCTTAAAATTATCGTAATTAAAATTAAAATAAAAATAACTAACAAGTGCACATCATAGAATTTCCTGATAACTAAGAGAAGGTAGAGCAAATTGGGGGCCCTAATATGATGCACGGAGGGGGACGAGAAGGGTGGGAGAGTAGCACAAAATGGTCGAAACTCTAATACAAGGCAACAACCGTGAACTCAACTTCTCACCAATCAATCATGAATAACACATCCAATGAGTTTCTTATTTATAGGCTTAAACCCCAATATAAAAGGAATTAAAATGCTAAACGAAAAGAAAATAAAAATAAAATCTTAATTAAAAGATAAACTAAAATTTTAAACGAAACGAAAATAAAAATAAAACCTAAACTAGAATCTTAAACTAAATGAAACAGAACAAAATCCTAATTAAAAGATAATCCAAATAAAACTAATTATTAAATAAAAGAAATGAAACTACAAAGGTGGCCCATGTTCCACATCATTCTCTTCCACTAAGAAAAACAACTCGCTCTCGAGTTTGTCTTGAAACATTGAACTCGTCCATGTTAAAGAATTAAATATTTTGAATGGGTTGCCAACATTCCACGCTTTTGAATTTTGAAGGTCTTCAAGAATGCAATCCAAAGATAATTTTGATTTTAAGCGGTTGACATTTGACAAAGTCTACTAAATGTGAATTGAACACTCAATCAAACCCTTCAACACTAATAACATTGATGTGTTCTGCCTTGATGAAGTTTTCTATTGGTGGACAATCAATAGGATTGTACAAGTAGAATGCATCTTTATGTTCATCTTTATGTTCAAAAGACTCTTTATTTAATGAATCCTTGTTTAGCGTAGTGATTGCTAGCTCTTCAATGACCAGAGGAGGAATATGTGCATTTAACTTAGACTTGTTTGGAGTAGAATTAAACTTGTCTTGGTCTAGAATGAAGCAAGGTTACTAATTAGGCATCAAAGTGGGAAATTGTTGAGTTGACACCCCATCTTTTGGATTTGCTCGCTTCAACAAAATAATTTTTCCATTGTATATAAAGCTAATAGTGTTATCTTCTCTATTATAAGTTGCACCAAAGTCATCAATCCATGGATAACCAATTAACACATGCGTAATAGTCATGGGAAGGACGTCGCACCAAATTTCATCAAAATAGTCGCCCATTTGAATAAGAACCAAGCACCTTTGGAAGACTAAAAGATGAGTGTTATCATCTCAAAATAATTGATAGAGTTGTGGGTGTGGTTAAGGTTGAAGTTTTATTTTTATAATGCATGATGCAGATTCCGCATTCATTGAATATGCCTCCTCGATGATAATTTTACAAAACTTTGTTTGCACACAGAAGAAAGGTATGAAAATTATTGGTGTGCTTTCACTCCATTGAATAATTTTTTATTTTGGTTGGGCTTGGGCTCTTGTGTTTTCTAAGGGATTAGGGTGGCTAGGTTGTGTTCTAGGGTTGGGTTGGTTAGGTGAGTGGGCTGGATAGATTGCTTTATTTGGGCTGGGCTATTAGGTTATGGGGCTGTTAATGGGTGGCATGAAATGGTCAGGTTCGGGTTATGGGTCAAGCTAGAAGAAAATGGGTTGGATTAATTTTAAATGTGGTTCTCTTCTTCCTCCCCTTCCATTTCATAAGTGAGAAGGTGCCTAGGGTTGTGGTTACGATTCACAAAGATGCATGTGGAGGGAGAAAAGGGTTTCGAGGAGAGAAAATAAGGCTCGACAAAAAAGAAGAAGGTGAACATTGCCGAAATAAGGGAATTCGATTGAAGGAGAGATTTCGGGGATCTAGGTTTTCTTTTGTTGGGTTCTTTGCGGGGGTGGCTCATTGGCAGTGATGGTGGTGGGGTGCGCTAGGGTTTTGGCGAGGGGAAGGGGAAGGGGCAACGAGGAGGATGGGGCGAGGTTTGACGAAGGAGGTCGACGAAGGATAGAGAAGAAGAAGGATGGGTGGCGCGACAACGTGATGGCGATAGATGGCGCGATGGATTCGCAGTCATCGACTACGAGGTTGACAGATGTTCGTGGTGCGGTAGAGTTGGAGTGATTGATTTGCGACTGGCGTTGCGATTTTGTTGAAGAAGAAGGTGGCGATAAAATTGGTGCGTTGAGTGTTGGAAAATCGGCTAGAGATTGTGTCTAAGGATGAATTATGGAATCTTGAGCCTAAATTCTAATACCAAAGATGCAGCATGTGGAGAGGATGAGAATGGTAGCGCAAAATGGTCGAAACCCTAACACAAGACCACAGCCGTAAACTCAAATTTTCATTAATCAACCCTGAATAACACATCCAGTGAGTCTCCTATTTATAAACTTAAAACCCTAATCTAAAAGGAAATTAAAATCCTAAACAAAAAGAAAATATAAATAAAACTTGAATATAAACTAGAATGCTAAATAAAAAGGAAATAAAAATAAAACCCAAACTCGAATCTTAAACTAAAGGAAACAAAATAAAATCTTAATTAAAAGATAATTCAAATTAAACTAATTATCAAATAAAAGAAATAAAAGTGCAAAGGTGGCCCCATGTTTGGCATCATAATATTTGCTGAAAATTTTGAGGGCCCAAAGCCATTGCATTGTGGGATTTGCCCCCAGGCTGGCCCTAAATTCCACAAGCAAGATACACGTACAGCTTCCACATGCTTTTTAGTTTTTCTTTTTTTAATTCATAGGCCTTGCATTCTTCTTCCGCTATTTGTTTCTTTCCTTTTAAAAGGGGTTTGCAGTAGTATGCAAAACCAACATAGGCATCGTGTAGCAAGAGTAGAAACAGTCCCTTGTGTTAGCAAGCCTGCTTCTTTATGTTTTCTTCATTAGGACGCACAAATTCTATTTCATAATATTGCTGATCATTGTGCAGAGTTGAGTTGTCCAGAGAATGTAAAGAAAATGCAATACAATTTGTGTACATATTTATTTTATCTTTCATTCCATATTGAAACAGAGTTCGTACTGCTGGCAAAATTCAATTCAAAGTTTTATTTTCCCCCTTTTTCCTCCTTAAAAACAGGGGACCGATGCATTCTCACAGTCTGGTCTGTATTCAAACCATCAAGATATTGCTCCTCGGTATTCCGTGAGTATTTATTTTCTTCCCCTCTTTGAAGCTCGTGTACTATTTAACATTTTCTTCTGGGAACATTGATACCGTGTGTTCGTAAGGGGTTTTGATGGTTTGGTAGAAACTTCTTACTGCCACTTTAATAATGATTGTCCATCAGTAGATGGATTGCCACTGGATGCCTCTGAATGGTACTGGAATCTTACTTCTGCTGCAAGATTTGTTGGTCAGTGGTAGCCTTGCGCCACGAATGTCCCCATCCTTTTCTTTGAGGGGGATAAAGTATATGTTCTGTTATCTAATTTTTTTATTAATTCTTCAGGGGGTTTTGCTTGGCTTATCCAATACTGCTGGAGTGCTGGCAGGTGTTTTTGGAACCGCATCAACTGGTTACATCCTGCAACATGGTATGCCTCATTTCCTGACATTATTTGCGGTGCTAATTAATGCCCAATGTGTATGTATTCATGAACACCATGTTTTTCCCTATTGGTGGGACCATCTTCGGACGTATTTTTATAATCTTAACAGTTTATCTTGTAGTTCGCTGAGTAAATCATACATCCTAAGAATCATATTGATCGGACATCGGTAGCCACTTGGTCAAATTATTTTTTTCTGAAGAAAGGCTTAGGGCTTCTGAGTTGAAAAGGAAAGCTAGCGAAGCTAAAACAAACATGACAAACAAATCCCTAGAAAGCCTCTAAGCGATTTACTACAATGCGTTATGCTTAAGACAAGGTTAGGTCTATTAGTTATTCTTTGATGAAAGGAAGAGGATTGCTAGTAGGACTTTTGGAAAATAACAGTTTGACAAATGTGATTTGATCACTTGGATAATTATATCCGATCAATTCACGGTTGACAAACTAAGCGAGCACCACAAGCGAACATTACAGATAATGAAAATTTGTCCAAAACTAGCACCATCGCGAGGGCACAACACCAAATCTGATTTCCATGCACAGATGCCCCCCACGGTCCCACCCCAAAATAGGTACAACACAACACAACACAATCCTTTTTAAGTCAAAATTTGGTATGCCAAATCAACCTGGCATTAATTGTCTAATCTAAGCTTCATGCTTCTGCTAGTCTCACCAGGTTCTTGATTGAGCTGTTTCTTTATGAATTCACAAAAGCTAAAATGCGTAGTTATAGCTCGTTTTGACTGATCAGGGGCTCAAACTTTAGGACCAATCTGTATTCTCTTTGGGCCTGGATTCACCTATTCTGAAGTGCACCTATTTACAAATATATATTTTGCATTTGAGCTATTACTTATTGTGTTTTAGTCCTGCTGTAGGGTTGTCTTGGTGAACACACTAGTGCATTGGTCAAAACAAGCCTAGGTTCTCAAAAGAATTGGTTCAGCTACCATGGGAATGAATTAGCCCTTTCTTATGATGAAAATTACGAAGTGTATCTACCTCGTACCAGGTTCTAAACCCTGCATATACTCTACGTTTAGCTGGTTCGATGTCTTTCAAGTGCATTCGTTACTCGTGGGATCATTTACTAATCGCGTTGCGGGGCCAATGTATTAGCCCCTACTTATGATGAAAAATTACGAAGTGTATCTACCTCGTACCAGGTTCTAAACCATGCTTATACGCTAAAGTTCAGCTGGTTCGATGTCTTTCAATTGCACTCGTTACTCGTGGGATCATTTACTAACCACATTACGTATAATAACTGTGAACCGAAGGATAACTTTCACAAAATTTTTCAGGTTCTTGGGACGATGTCTTCACAGTCTCAGTCGGGCTCTATTTGGTCGGAACGGTGGTTTGGAATCTTTTCTCCACCGGCGAGAAGATAATAGATTAAGCATTACGAATGGCTCATTAGGCTGCGAAAAATAGGACTTCCACATGCTCGGCCAGAAATTCCGAGTGCAACTAGAGAAATTGATATAATATATGTCATTTTCGGCTTAAAGCGGTAGCTGAAAATTCATGAACGCCCTGCAAA
>JAULJZ010000002.1:3314410-3328185 GCA_032270985.1 Heliamphora pulchella | reverse complement strand
ATCTATGATGATTATTTATGTTTTTTTTTTTCCTTTGATTGGTATGAGTTTTGGTGGCAGTTTTTGGTTGAAACTTCCGTTATATAGGAGTCACACATGTTATGTGCATGAACTAAAGTTCATTTTACCTTATTTCTCTTCTTTTTGTTATCTTTTTCATTGTAACAATTAGGTGGATAGTTTGAGTTGCGAATGACTTAGCACGCTAATTGCTTAAACATTTTATTTTATTCTATATATAAAAGGATATCATTGCTTTGGGAATACTGTGGGTTGCACCAAAAGTCCAAAAGAAAAATGGTGCCTTCTTTTGAGAGTAAAGAAAAGTAAAACTGTTTTTTTTTTTTTTGGAATGTGCATAAGGGTATTTATTCTATCTCATCCCAGGTGGATATTGGAAAAATTGTCTCGATTCAGTGTTGTTTGGGATGATGATTTAGGGGCATGGTTTAACTCTTTGTGCTGTACTGAAGCCTCATATGGTTGTCATTGTTATGGAATATTATTATCATTTTGTGTTACTTTTATCTTTTCACCTGCAGTATCTGATTGCACATTTCAATGATTTTCAACTGGCATGTCTCGGGAGCTTCTTTCTTCATGAAAGTGTCTTCTTCTTGTCGGGCTTGCCGTTTATATTCCTGGAAAGAGCAGGGTGGCTGAGCAAGTACAAAATTCAGGTCTTCTACTCTTAAATCTTATGCTATTTCTGTATTTGAATGATTAATTTCATCATGTGATTGGACATACAAGACCAAGTGGCCTTTGGCCCAATAGTATTGATATCACTCTCCCAAATGGGAGTTGTGGGGTTCAAACTTCGCTAAGAGCAAGGTATGTAAGTAGGTTAGTGTGTATTTGCGGATAAAAAAAATGTGACTGGACATACAAGATGGAGAGAAAAAGAAATTTAAGTTGAATTAGTCAGTAATGTTAAATTGTCAGGCCATGTTTTGTTTTATTTTTTCCCTAGCCATCCATATTAATATTGGTGTTTGAAAGTCAAACGAGATGCCTGTTTCTTTTCTCCAGGCTCTTATATTTAGACCATTATGAATGTTGCATCTTCTTCCATTTCTTCTCCCTAACAAATTCCATGTGTCCAACATACTCATTTCAGTTTCATTTCTATGCCGCTGATCTTTGTTTGTGGTAGACTGTGGCAACTGGCAAGTGATAAATGACTTCATTATGAGGTTTACTTCATTTGAATATTATATTAATAATATTCCTTGGTGTCTGAGCTAGAAACAAGGGGTCTAATACAGCCATATTATACTCAAACAAACCTGATGCTGCCATTGAGACCTAAAGTTGTTCTTCGATGTGCGTGCTTTCTGTCAAAAAATAAAAATAGAGTGGCTAAAATGGTAAACCAGGACTGTCCTTGTTGCACATCTATCTTAGTTCTTTTTATACAGCTTCATCTTTTTCCTTGACGCTTATTTCATTGCAAATCAGTAACTGTCATTGCTATTGTTCCCGTCTTTTATCACAGTCATCAGATGTGAGGCACAGCAGAGGAGTTTTTTTAATTATTTTGATCTGCCGTATGACACTTCTTTGTTATATTACAATCTGCTGTTCGTGGTTCAAGTGAGATATTTATCCAAATTAGATGGGTTATGCGGAGATAGTGAGGATGAAGAATAAAAACTGAGAGGGAGGGATGGATGGAGATAAAAGATAACACAAAACAAATAGAGTTGTATTTTCTAGTATTTATGCTTTTCAGTATAATAATGAAGGCTGTCTACCTGTTACGTGTCTCATTTTTTTGCTGATAACGTAAGCCAAAAGTTAATTTCTTATCAGTTCTACTAATGAGCTACTTAATAAATATTTTGACCGTCATCCAATGAATTTCACATGTTTGTTTTGACATTATTTTTCTGGATCTGCATTTATTGGTGTTATCATTAATTTGTGGTGCAATGCAGACAAAAAATAACTCCCCTGCTGCTCAGGAGAAATGTATCACTCGCTTACTGCTGTATCATTTTTGTGTCAACCTACCAGTTATGATCGTTTCATATCCTATCTTCAGATTCATGGGCATGAGAAGTAGTCTCCCGTTGCCTTCCTGGTACTTTCAGGTTCTTTGTGCAATGAAGCTTAATTTTGCAGATATTATTGTATGCCATTCTTTTGCTGATATTACTCCTGAAGTCCTGATAAATTAGCTGTATCAATACTGTTTAATACCTGTTCAGCTTTTTTGATGCATAGATCTTCTTTGGAGTGATTTGTCAACCTTTTGGTTGAGCAGGAAAGTAATTTCGACACAGATTTTATTCTATTTCATCCTGGAGGATTTTGTATTCTATTGGGGACACAGAATTTTACATACAAAATGGCTGTACACCCATGTCCACTGTATTCATCATGAGTATGTGAAAATCAAGTGTTTATATAAATTGCCCAGTTTTTTGGAGTGCTTATTTTCTGTCTAGTTTGTTTTGTGCTCATGTCAGTATGTTTCTTGAATCTGCAGATATGCAACACCATTTGGACTGACGTCGGAATATGCTCACCCTGCTGAGATCCTGTTCTTGGGATTTGCTACAATTATTGGTCCTGCCATCACCGGGCCCCATCTGATAACTCTGTGGCTGTGGATGGTACTTCGAGTTCTGGAGACAGTTGAGGCGCATTGTGGTTATCATTTCCCCTGGAGCCTGTCAAACTTCTTGCCCTTGTATGGAGGGTGAGTATATACTTTCTTCTTGATTGTTCTTAGCTGTCTTTTTTGTTTCACTGACGTCGGAATATGCTTGTCACTTGTTTTGTTAATGTTACAGTGCTGATTTTCATGACTATCATCACCGACTGCTCTACACAAAATCTGGCAACTATTCTTCAACTTTTGTTTACATGGACTGGTAAGATTTTGGTTCCATTGCATTGAAGGATAAACATTTTAGTTTTTATGGTTGGAATGCAAACCTCTATAATTGCTATAAATTTATGAAGCGAATGGTGAATCGTGGATGCATTAGATGCTGATTAATACAGACACCCACATCCCTTTTTGTGTGTGTTTTCTGTGCGCCCTTATTTGATCCTTTGGTGTCTGCAGTTTAGTTGTTCAGACTGTATTTACCAGAATCTTGATGACCATTTCCATCCTGGAGGATTAAGAAAACAAACTTATTATACCTTGTGCGTTAAAGTGCCCCCACCCCCTCCTCTTGCTGCAGGTGGCGCCTGGACAAAAAAACTGAGAAAATAATGTGTAATATATAAAAATTGCAATTGGAAGAGCTTGGTTTATGGATTAAAATTTGGTTTGAAATGTCTTGAACTTATGGTAAATAGTAATATTCTCAATTTGTTGTTGAAGCATGCAATGGGCAAAACTCAAACTGCTGGATTTGGCAGTGATTATTGAGAAGATGTAGTTCTAGAGATTGGCACTAAGCTTTTGCTTAAGGCATGTGGTGGTACACGGCTTAGGTTTTGGGTTGCGGTTGTAGTGGGTCATGTAATTGGGCAACTCACGTAACCCTTCTCAACCTTTGTTGATTTGGTATTGGATTACCATGCTTGGGTCTGGGCTGGAGATTTCCTACATGGAGAAGGTTAAGGTATGTTCAGGTTTTTACATCCTTCTTGTGTTTTTTTTGTGTGTGTGTGTTTTATCTTTAGATAAAATATCAGGTGTGTTAATATGTTTGTTTTATAAAGTATTAGACCAATTAAGATGGGCCCAGGTAAACGAGCTCATTTCAGGGATATGTTTTGCATAAAAATATATCATGGAGTTATGGTTGGGAGGAAATTAGCTGCAGTTGGTAGGGCTGAGTTAAGTTAGATAGGTTGGATTGAGTTCAAGTTTGGTGGAAGCTCAACCCTGATAGTGGGATAAGTTACCCATAGCCATATGCAACTATACCTTGTGTTTGGAAGGCTCGATCAACGGAACTCTTAAAAACATATGCTTGGTTAGAATGACTTTCTACTGAGAAAGGTAAGGAAATCTTTTGTCTAGTCAGATTTAGGAAATTAATTTTCTACCGAGAAAGGTACTAGTATGCTTAAATATAAGCATGCTTTTCTAATGGATAAAGACAAGTTTTGATTAACGTTTTCCCCCCTCCAAAGCTTGCTTTCTTTAATAGTGAAGTTCCTATTAAATTATTCTAGATGAGGCTCCTTGATAGCCTTAGTGAGATTCTAATTATTCCAGCATTCTTCTTCTTCTTCACTTTTTTTTTCAGCACTCCAGTCAACATTTTCAAATAGTGGTATGAGGGAGACGAATTGATATGGGACGCAGTGTAGTGGTATTAGGAGTGTCAGGCAATACGTATTGAAATCTCTTGGCACAGTTTTAATTTTTTTTCAAAAATAATCATCACCCACGATAGAGCAGAGAAGGATTAAACCCCTTCCCTACCCTACCATATTTGATTGTTGGACAGTCTACTTTGGATTCTGTCCTACATCACTCAATCGATTAGAACAGAGAAATTTCTCCCTCTAGTCCCCTCAATTGAATTAAACACAAACACTAACATGCTAGAACTGAGAGAAAACTCTGGTAGTCTAAGCATGTTTTACATTCTTAACACATGAAAATAGTTTTAAGCTTTAAGCTTTTTCTTCTTTTTGTTTTAGTTTTAGTTTTAGTTTTTGTTTTTTAGTTGAAGGTAACTTGAACTGTAAATAGGATTATATTAGCCAAAATTAGGTACTTACTAGGAATTATAATGTGTAATTATAAACTGGTTTACAACTTGGGTGCTACTACCTTAGCAACATGAGCCCATAACATGTACACGATACATCATTCAAGTCTTTAGAATTGGCTAACTCAATCTTTTGATTAAATTGTATTGGGTGGTGGAAGTTACTAAAACAACTATCAGCAAGGTCAGGAATTGCACTCGTTCGGTATAAAGATGCTCTTGCCGTTTTGTGAATTAATGCGCGTAAGAAAGGAAGTCAACAAAACCTATTGGCTCCAAGTACTATGGTGATCCTTTTGGATCGCAACATGGAGATATACCTAGTTAGTTTGGATATTTAGATTGTGGTAAACTTCATTTGTTTCAAATGTCTGTTGATAACAATGTTACCCAGTAAGTTTGCATTGTAAGTATAATTCTCGGATTGAGATTCACACTTCCAATGGATGTTCTTTTGCAACTGACAAATTGAAATGAAACAATAGGAATTATAAGGTTTTCTAACAATTTGGAATTGAATTGTAATAGACATATACTGGAAATCGCAATTCTATTATAGAAAAGTATAACATGACAATGAAGAGCTTTGCAAGTCCCGATCTTATTAAAATGCTTGCCTTGGGTGGCAGTCCCTTAATGCCTTTCTATAGAATTTTATTTACCTATCAAAAAAAAAATGACTATCCTCTTAGGCCTTGTTTGATAACTGTACTAAATTGAGTGAGATTGATAATGAGGTGGGATTGGTATAAAGATTGGGAATGAGAGGGATTAGTAATGAAGTGTATAATCCATCCTCTTGTTTGTTAAGCACCGGATTGGAGGTGGCATTCGTCAAGTACATGTTTGATTTAAAAAGTTTGGATTGAATTATTTTTTTATTTTTCCTAATAAGCTGTCTGACCTACAGTGCCACTCAAAGTGTGTGTGAGAGAGAGACACCAACAGGGCCACCACCATTTCTTCAAAGGGTCTCACCTCCCACCCAAATGAACCATTTGATATTGATGAGAACCCAATCGATATGAATCACATCACCGTCCTATCTCATATCCAAACCACCCTCAAATCTGAATTGCATTTCTCAATTTCAGCTTCCATCAAGAACGCAATCGATCACACTGTTAAAGGAAATATATTCGTGGTGGCCATTGGGGAGCTCTTCCTCGAAGTTGCGCCACAAATCATCTAGTAGCGGCAATATGGCAAGGACTCGAATACGGTGTGGAGTTTGGAGGAAGAAATATTTTTTTGGCAGAGGATAAAAGAGGGGATTGTTTCGGTGGTGAAGGACGTGATGAATCTGGAGGTGGTTTGGGAGCAGATTTCTGAGTTGGAACAGATCATCCGGAGGTGGTTCGGGAGCAAATTTCTGGGTTAGGACAGATCAAACCACCACCAACATTCTTAGGCTTGGGACAAACCTGTTATTAAGATACGGGTAACAAATTGACATTCAATCCAGTTGGACCGGATTACCAATACTACCTCCAGCTAGCTTTCCTAATCTGGTTGTTGGATGGGATTCATATTCCACAGGGAGTAAGAGTCCATTTCAAAATACAACTACCAAGCATGATATTAATATTCCCATTGGATTGGTAGTCCAATCCAAAGCTTGAAAACCTTTATCAAACAGGGCTTTAGATTCTTTATGTTCTTCTCCATGAGTTGCATTTAAATATTTAATATGTCGATTTTTTCAAAAAAATGGATCTCATCCCATAACAAGAATATAACGTTTTCCCTTCTCGTATTCAGTTGATAAGTATAGTTTTCATATCAAATAAAGGTTTCCTGGACAAATTAAAAGCAAAAGCATGGATTCCTTGTTCTATTATCTAATTAAACTATTTTTTGTTTAACCTTACTAATCTTTTCAAGATATGTATCCTTAGTTTTCCTCTTTTCACAACAACAATTTGATGTTCTTTGTGGCGGTCGACCTTGTTATCATTTTAAAAAAAAGGGTCCGTTGTCCTTTATCATTTCATCTTAAATTTTGTTTTAAAGGTTTTTCTACTGCTTTTGGAACTTGTGAATAATTGGAGCCATTTTCTTGAGTTTTGACTTGCTACCGTTTCATCATTCACCAAGATAACAGTTCTCTAACATTCCATTCCACACTGATTATAAATAAAGTTCATTTGCACATTGTTACCCTTGTAGAAACTAATAAGTAAAAAATAAGAATTTACAAGCATTTGGAGAAATTCATAAAAAATAAGAATTTACAAGCATTTGGAGAAATTCTTTTTAGCATTTCCTCCTTTCCAATTCATCTAACTTCTTCTTTCTATCTATTCGTTCCATTTTCCCTCAAAAGTTACTCTTGATATTTTACGAGGGGTATCAACAAATCTGAAAGTTTTTGGCTAGTTCTGTTCTGTTCTCTGTTCCACCCCCACCCACTGGACTTGCACCACCCTAACATAAACCATCACAATTATGTTGGCATTCATGCAACCTCGATAGCCTTTTCTTCTTCGGTTTTGGAAAACTCAATCGCCTTTAATTTTAAAAAAGAAAGGGGAATTCATGCTCTTAATGAGAAAGTGCGGAATTGGGATCAGGTCGACATGCTTTTGTGGAAGCAGTAAACCTTTCTAAACTCTAGTAAGCTAACTTACAAAGTTCTCCTTGCAAAGTAGGAATCTCAAAAAAAGTGGTTCTAATGTAAGTCCAGTTAAGAAAGAAATGATCTTTCCCCTCTAAAAGAGATAGGTAGGCATCTCTGATAACTTTGTGACACGGGGAGCATATGCAATAAATACCAAATTTCATGCCTTACAAGTCTTTTGGAAGCTTATTCTTGAAGGGAAACACCAAAATAAAGGGACTAGTAGTTGTCAAAATCGAGAAACCACTGATCATGTGAATCATTTCTGAATCATGAGCTAATAGATTCATCTCACAATTCCCATATATTTATTAGGATTCCTTCACTACATAAAATTTGGCCTTTCAATCCATTTGGAAAGGGTTTGAATCAAATCATGGTCCACACACAAGAATTCTGATCATTTGTAAAGACTAGTAAGTCCAGGGATGGAAAAAAAAGAAATGGAAAGCAAATTTAATGGTTAAAACCTTTATTAGATTGCATTCAATGGACAAGAAAGGAAATGAAAAGGTAAATAAAAACTGTTTTCACTTCTAGTATGTGTGTGCAGTTGTTGCAAAAAATGTTGGTCCACCATAACTATTTTCTTGAAGGCAACGTTTTCCCTTATATCCTTTGCTTTGAAAAGTACATGATTATGCATCATTTGAGAGTTTAAACTGTTTTTCTACGTAAACTTTCTTCTGATTGACTATGTAAAAGTGATTTATTTTATTTTCTTTTCCTTTCCTCGACTTCAATTTGTTTTTCTCAGTAAATATTTTTCTTGTGCAACAATCTTCACGATGGACATAGCATTAGTTATGAAGTGCTGCCTTGTGCATATGCCTTATTTCCCAAACAATTCTTGGCTTAATAGTATGAGATATACTTGAGGAAAAATGGTTATTGTTGATCAAAACCCTTCATTCAACTTATTTCTACTTCTGCTCAAGCACTACCCTTCATTTTTCGTTTCTTTTCTTTGAGGTGTGGTCTCTATATTGTGCATATGCGAATTACTATGGTTTGTTATCAAATACGAGTGTTTTGTGTTTCTCAGCACAATCAGGCGTAAGGTTGGAAAGCTTGCAGCCTTCCATCATTGCCTTATCTAGTTTAGTTGGGATTTTCTATGGAGTGCGTTTAGTAAATTTGAAACTTTTAATGATGATGATGTTATAAAACCACGAATATACATAGAACCTTAAAAACTCGAGTGATAAGAAAATCTTGTCGAATGTAAATGGTGACTACTAGAGTATAAGTCCGCATTTTTAGAGCACCGAACTTGGCTACAAGCTGTCATTTCTGCACCTGTTTATAATAATTAATAATTTCTGCACCTGTTTACAATAATTAATAATATATCTCATGCTCAGAAAAGAAAGTTTTCATTAAGTTGATATTGTAATTAATATTTTATGGTGATAATAGTTTCCAAAGATTGGTCAGTTTCATGTTGTGTTTACATTACCATGTTTTGGGTCGTTAAGTTTTATGTATCCTAATTGTATGTTGCCATTTTGAAAACGAGACAGTTTTATTCCATTCACTACGTTAACTATTTGTGTGTTCGTATAAATATAATTATTGTGACTATTTTGTTTTTTCTGCACCCTTTGCGTGTTACCAATCGCTTGTTATAAACCATAGTTTCGTTTTATTTGCAGTAAATTAATGCAAATTCTGGGAAGAACCTAAGTTCCAGATTTGATATTGGATGACTTATTATTTCTTCATTCATTCCCATCCAATCAAGAAAGCTATTTTTTGGTTTGGGTGAATTGATTTATCATGAGATAAAGAATACTTTTAAAATCTATTTTATCAGTTGTTTGATAGTCATTAGTTCCGGTCTTAGAATTCTTATTATTGTTCGTGTCAATCTTGATCCAGGCTTCTCTTGATCCAGGCTTCAATATTGATTTCTTTTTAAGAAAAAATTGGTAATTTTCCAAACCAAATATTTTCTCAGGATTTTTTTCCTTCATTTGTGTAATCTCTCTTTGTCCTGGATAATTGTTGATAGGGATTTTATCCCCAGTATATAGAAAAAAATTGCCTTTATCTCACACAGACTCACAGACACCCCCTCCCCCCCCCCCCCCCCCCCCTTGAGAATATTATGTTTTGGAGTTCACATATATTGCTTTCTCTCTCTCTCTCTCTGTCTCTCTCTCTCTCTCTGTATTAAAGCCTAACAAGATGCACTAACTTGAAATTATTGCTTATAACATCATATCAAGATGCCAAAATCAAATACTAATAAGCGATAATTCATTGCTAGTGCTTAGGTGGAGTTATGTGATTTATATAATTCCTGTTAAATTGATGGAATACTTACATAAGGAGGCTATAGATGGAGTTATGGTGCAGAATCTTGGACAATTAAGAAATGTGCTTAAATAAATGGTGTGACGGAATGAGGATGATGGCATGCATGAGTGATGGTGTTACAAGAAAATGTGGAATAAGGACTAGATACAATCATGGAAGTTAGAGTGGTACTTATTACAGATAAAAATAATGCAAACTCTACATACTATGTTGATGAATTAATGTTTTAGTGTGCGGAAAAAATAGATGCTGACCGAGAGGGGACCAGATGGGGCTATGGCCCCCCAGTTTGTAAAAATTTATTATTTTTATATATTGACTGATATTATTCTATGTATAAAATGGGTCTTTCAGTATTTTTCATGAGCCTTTGCTTTCACCCCCCAACGGTGGGATCTTGGTTCCGCCGCTGGGAAGAAATGTGATCCATGTTTAAGGTGCCAAAAGAACAAGAGGAATCAAAAAATAATTTTGTTCGATGCCATGGGAGTGAACCTAATGGCTTGGATTAAAGTGATCATGTGGTTATAAGTAGAGCAAGTTAGAAAATGGATTCATGTAGCCAACCTAAACATTTGGGATTTAACGCTTTTTGAGTTTGAATTAAATTGATGGTAGAACTTTTCATTTGGCATGCTATCAATTAGAGGTTTGATTGTTTTTCTGTGTGTTATGTATGCATGTAAGATCATTTGTTGATTGCATGTCTATGTGACAATTGGAAGACCTTGTACCATTTTAAGAAACGTGCAGTACAATTAGTGATTAGACATTTTCTTTCCGAATTTCATTTTTATTCTTATTTTTTTTATTTCTGGGTTTCTGCACAAGTGCTCTCGATTGCAATTACTTATTCAATGTTTTTGGATCCACCCTCAAATCTCTTATTAGTTATTACAAGGAGGTGCTCAGTTGTATACTACTATATAAGCACTAAACAAGTTTGTATAAATTGCAATAATATCTAGGTGCTGGATTTTAAAATCTCCAAATTTATTGATTTATTTTTATTTTGTCCTTCCCTGTTAGAAGTTCAATACTCTTGCTCCATCTTGCTTGATAAACTATCTGTTTATTTATTTCTATACAAAAGCAGTTAGCATAAAACTAAAGAGAAAAGAACAATAGGTGATATGGTGGCAGGACTTTGAAAGGCATGTTAGATTGTGAAGGAAAGAATGTTAGAAAGTGAAGTGAAAGAGAGGAATTAAATGCAAAAATAAAAATAAAAAACTTGCATACATTTGATTGCAAGAAAGTTTTAGAAGAATTTCATTTCTATAGTTTCAATACTATGACAGGTGTATTTGTCTAATTGAACCTTTTTAAACAAGAAAAATTAATTAAGAATTAATAAGTTGTAGGAAAAGTGGGAAAAATTGGAAATTCAGATTATTCCTGACTACTTTCATGAAAAAGTTAACTTCTCTTAGACATAACATTGCTTTTGCTGTTTGATTTAATGCTTATTCTAAATGTCAATGAATATACTAATAGGCTTGAAAGGTGGAATGGAATATTTGATATTAGTTTAATTGACTAATTTTTTGTCAGGATATTCGGTACTGATAAGGGATACAGAAAATTGAAGGCACTGAAGATTGGCGAAGATGACACTACGGGCAAGCAAATATTAAAAAGGAGATGGCAAAAGAATATTCCGTCCTGCTTTGAAACTGGAGGCTGGGCTCTCAATTAAGAGCGTCTCGGGAAAGGTCTCATTCAGAACTCCATCTCTTGTGTCACCCCATGTTTTAGGTTTATTCGTTGATGTGGGTTACAGTTTGTGTAATGGGGAGTCTAATCCAATAAAGAGAACTTGTTTCACTTCAGTATTCTTTCCAAATATTTTGCCCTATTCTTTCATTTTCTCTCTTCACAAATACAAAATCCAAACATGTAGCAAAATTGCATCTTTGTTGGAAATAAATTTGTGCTCTGGACTAAATGATGTGAGGTTGATGGACTCTGCACCATTGTTGAAAGCTAGCCCAATTTTATTATGGGAAATGCTAAAGGAAGATCACAGGGCATTGGATAATAAATGAAATGTATTGATATTTGTGCAAATTGTATTGATATTAGATTTTTTTGCCTCTAAATGACTGTTAGCCACCATCTGGAGCGTGCTCGAAAATGACTGCACTAGAACTAGAAGTTATTAAGGATAGATTTTCCATCATTCCTCAAAGAATACGTCATTGTTTGTGAATATGGAAGACAAATCTGAACTCAGGAGATGCTACATTTTCATTAGAAAAAATAATTCCATAGCCTCGAACTAATACGCAAGGATGTAGACATTTCTTGCCAGAGACTCAAAAATAGTTCATCAATTGAGCATCAATAATATGAACTCTAAAGATTGAACGAAGATTGGAAATCTCATGTCACTCACTCATCATCGATGTAGATGGTTTCTTGCTGAAAGAGCCCCCCAAAAAACTTCCTCACTTCTGGGTTGAACTCTGTTTGTTTTGCTTTTGTTGTTGGTGATTCCTTCGGTTTCAAGGTGGAACGTTTTGGTGTTGGTCGTTTGATGACGGCTTTCTTGGCCGGCAGAGTTTGAGCCTTGGCCTGTCCCCTTACTGTGGCAATTTGCACTTTTGGTTTCTCAGTTGGGTTTTGAACTGCTGTTGCAAGCTGCGAGCTGAATCTTTCCCAGGAGAGTCCCAAACCAAAATCTTTTGCCTTGTTCAAGAGGCTTTCGACGGAGGTTCCGGCAGCGGCTGCCTTTGCTTGTGCCTCTTCTGCAAGACTAGCCGCCCGGGCTTCCTGCTCTTCGAGCTTTTTGACTTCTTCTTGTAGCTTCTTTGCTGCCTCGGCTGCTTCAAGAGCTTTCTCAGTAGCTTTTTTGGCTTCTTCCTCAGCTTCAGCCTTTGCAATGGCTTCTGCATAAGCCTTTCTTCTTCCATCCTCAGGGATAGCGCTAAAAGTAACAAATATGCACACAGATTGAGACTATACATTCCTTGTTACAAGACTATTGGAGTGTTTGTTCCTGTTTAAATTATAATTTTTAAATTGTAATTGAGTAAAAAGTTTAAAAAATTCAAGTGTACATAAGCTTTAACCATCCCTCGGACATATTAACTTGGATTGAGCTGTCCTCATAAGTCAAGTGCTAATGCCCTCAACCCATACAGAGTCAACCCAACTTATAAATTTTAATTTTAAATTAACAAACATAAAATTTACTGTCCTAAGTTATAAGTGTACAATTTTAAGAAATATTTGTAATTTTTTCTTAAAATTATAATCATATTTTTTATAATTTCAATTACAACAAATATCCCTAATACCCCTACGTAGGAGGGAATTACCTGAATAGCTCACCCAGAGTCTTTGATGGGGCTTCTGGATTCGTGAAAACTTCAACAACCTGAAAAAGAGAATAATTCAAATCTTCCATCAATGTGGAGAAGCCACTTAATCCACAAGTTGTTGTACTGTCCAATAATGCACTGAGAATTGCATATCTGATGAAGGATGAGAATGGATTATTTTAAAATAATTTAAATTTATAAGCTCTAAGTTTAAATTAGAGCTTATAACAAAAACTGAAGGTTAATCTCACATTTACCTTATGTGTCACAATCCTAATCTTTCAATGCCCATTAATCCTAATTCTTTCCAACTAACAAATATTGATTTATTTTAATTGATATTTTCCAAAAAATTTAATGCCTCGGACATTTAATATTGTAGCGAGTAACGTATTTACGGTTAATTGTTAGTGTGGATGTGTGGATGTCAGATGTAATCTTTTTAAAGAAAAAAAAACAAAAAAAAAAAATTTATAAGTCAAGGTAGCCAATTGATTGCAATGGGACGTGGATGGGACCTCCCATCTCTTTTCTCAGTAGTATTTGGTAGAGGTATTGTTAATGGTTTATAGATTTTATCTTTTAATAAAAGTTATAAATATTTAATAAAAATTATAATTTGTAATTAAAATAAAATAAAAATTAGTTATAATTTATAATAGAAGTTATAAGTATTTAAAATAAATTATAATTTATAATTAAAAATAATAACATGAAGTTAAAAGCTTTTGCCGAACATCTCTTTTATTGGGTGTATAGTAGGGTAGGAAAGAAAATATTGCGAAATTTTTTGTAAATTTTAAAATAAGATATACT